>OY735232.1:20974491-21041991 GCA_963457665.1 Thysanoteuthis rhombus | reverse complement strand
ATTATGATGTAGTCATATTAGCATAAAACAATGTTTCTTTGTTTTTCTCTTATGTGTTTTTGTTGCACCACTTTCAATTGATCATAATGTTGAATTTGGCTCGCATGAAATAATATTAGCAAAACATTTTTCAGAAGTTGTCCACAGCAGAAAACATTCAAGTGACTTGAAATTTGCCAAATTCGATTTTTGGAAATATATCCATTAAATGTTTGATCAGAATGTGAGAAATATCCAAAAGCAGATATGATGCAATAGGACAATTTTATAAGAACTTGAGAAAGGGGTTTAATTTGTTTTAGGTACCAATAATGTATTATTCTCTATTTCCGATCTACTCTGATTACTCGCTGTCATAGAAAGCAGCTAGATGTAAGATGAAAAAAAAACTATTCAAAAATTAATTATGACTGCACTGACAAAAGTGTTACGTGTTGTTTCTTTGGAACAAATATGAAAAAAATTACTTAACTGAAAAAAATGTACATCTGAATTTATAAGATTGTCTCAAAGTAAATTTCCGATTAAATATGATAAATATTACTTTGAGATTAACTGATAAATTTACGTGTAACAAATTAGAGTAATTTTTCAAGTTTTACTGCGTAACACTTTTTTTCAGTGTGACAATGCTTCAGCTAACAAAATAACTAATCAAGATGATTTTTCGAAAATCTAACATAAAAAAAGTAATTTGTTAAAGTTTGATTCTTCTGACAAAAATATTTAACAAAATGTATATTTTCGCTGTCTCTAAAGAAAAAGTTGAAACTATCCTGAACCATCAAAAACGTCGTCTTTGAGGGGTCATGCATCTTCTTTCATTTCATTTTTGTCAATCTTAGCCTGAAGATGACTTTGTATCTTTTAACAACCGCACCAAATCTAGGGGAACAAACTTTAACATTTCCTCTCCTGATTTGAACTTGCAACCAATTGATTACTAGTTATATCTCTTACCCAAAGAACTGAATTGACAAATCTGACATATTTGCTAAAATTTAGGTAGGAAATACGCAAAGGCTTGTTCCATTCTGATGGTTAAAAACTTTTCACTTCAATAATTTGAAATCACGACTAGATGATTAGTAAGCCGGTCTTACCGACCAAGCTACAAAAATTCATCTTATGGATAAGTAGTTGCCTATTTCATCCTAATGAATAAATATATTTATGCTAAAAAACATATTTTTATCATTTTTTATTTATCATGTTTACAATACCAAAGTTGCAGTGATCATCATTAGTAAAAAAAAATTTGGCTTGAATTTGACGCTGCAGCAGACAGACTTTTTTATTTTCTTCTCCAACCAACAAATTGACCTCAGCATATTCCAATCCGTTGATCTTTGGCTCATGAATAAACATGACCTCGACTGGATGACTATTGGTTTCAATCCATCCCATTATGAATATTAATGGGATGATCCCAGTAATCCGGGTGGTTATTCAGTTTAAAGCTGTTTGAAATCGGCATCCAGTATTGTCAGTCCAAAGAGACGTGGATCAGCGGCACATTATAATCCATACATTGACCACCATTTGCAGGATTACCTGATAGGAATATTCCATTAGTCTCCAAATGGATTGAACCCAAGGGTTTTCTTTAGGTCCAGACTCGGATCAGGACCCGGTAACCATAAATCAAGACTCGTTTTCGACTTGGTTTCAAACTGAGATCAAATGCACTTCTGAATATATCACACTGCTTGATTTGAAGGTTTTCTACGGGACGACAAAAAGATATTTAGATCTTCATCATCATCATCATTAGCAGCAGCAGCAGCTTTCTAGCGTCCCTCGTTCGAAACCCTCCCCCAAGATTCGCCGAACCTCTCTATGATGGGTGTTGCGGAGCCAATACTTTTGAACGCCTACTTCGTCACATCATCTTACATTCTGCCAGTCACGATTTCACAAGCAATCTTTGGGGATTCACGATGCCACTCGTAATTTCTAGCGATTGTGTGGCATTCGTGTGACATGGTCAACCCATTGCCATTTGAGTTTTCTAATGTATTTTATATCTTGGACGTGTGTTTGTCCCCTAATATAGTGTGCTCTTTGGCGATCTCCTCATGTGATGTTGAACATGGTTCTTTCATGTGCACGTTGCATGGTTTTCAGTTTGAGGGCCAGTCTCTTGGTTAAGTTCCATGTTTCAGCTCCACTGGTGACTACCGGGGGGATGCACTGGTTATTCTTGTCAGGACCAAACAAGCATAATCCAGGTCACCTTCAAGCAGGATGTCACAATTTTTAAACTGTTTCTAATCTGGAAAAATTATCAGCCGAAACGTTGTGATCAAAACAACAAATGAGGATGCTAATTAGGATATCTATCAAATAATGCAAAAACTTCCACTCAGAGATTCAGACAGTTCTTGGAATGCTGTTGAGTGAACTGACTTGAGCAGCTGTAAAAACAACAAAGATATTTGAAAAAAAGGTGATCAACGAAAAAAATCGCCTATCACCTTTTGATCACCAAAAAAATTTCGATCAAAAAAAAAAAGCAAACCAAAAAAAAAAATAAGCATGAACGCTGTTGGACACAAACTAGGGATACCAATTTAGCATAAACCTACATTGTAAATTTACCCGCCATTAATGACCTGTGAGGGAAAACATCGTTATTTAGACATAAGGTGTAAGCGTTTAAATTGTCAGATCTCTAGCTCCATTGGTGCAGCCTGTTGGCTTGATACATTCGAAAACAGCCAGCCAGCCAGACCAACTTAAAACTGAAAAAACCCATGTTGATGTTCACAATTTTGGTTGACGATTTCTAGTAATGATAGTTCTTCAAATCAAAATTTCAAGCAACACGAGGAAGATGAGGTATTATAATCATTTCTATTATTATTCGGACTATCCTCGTCTCGGTAGTTTTTGATACAACGTTTCGGCTGCTGAACTCTACGGCCTTCATCAGGTATCATCTGGTAGGTGTGGGGGAAGTAACGAACCGAACCCTTTATTTAACCGACGGGGGTATATAGACTGCATTCCCCTCTTGCTAAAGTTATATTTTGAGACCACAGGACGAATTCTGGGCCTCTTGCGCTTAACAATACCGAACCTCAGTGAGCTATCAGTAACCAAGTCATTGCACCCGCACAACGCTGCCCAAGGATTGACTGCAAACAGATACTACACTTTGATTCCGAATTTACTCGCTTCCCCACAAGAGCAAGATGTGACATAAGGAGGTTCCATATCATTGCATCGGTGCAAAGAAACCAAAGTGTGTATTGCAAACAGATATTACACTCTGATTCTATACAAAAGTACCAATTTATACATAAATAATGCTGTCATGCTTCACATGCCAAGTCATGAAATAATGTCAGTTCTTTACATCAGAATTACAGTTATGCTGAACACTACTTAATTCAGGCAGTCAAAATGTAACGATTTAAATAACAAAGTTGGGGATGCTAACCCGAATAATTCTTCTAACATTGACAATTTGCCTCAGAAGTCCAAATAATAGACGTTCATCAAATTCTAATTTTTATTTATAGCTCTGCCCCTCGGGATCTTGTCGTACTCCAACCCAAATCAGGTGCTGAAGTAAGCGTTGTTTTTTAATCGTAAAAACAACAACAACTTTCCTCACCTAATCTAGGGGGGTAAACTTTTCAGGGTTTGTCGGTCCCATCACGTTAAAACAAACCGATTTATGAAATTAACATTCCCTTACCGTGATTTGAAATCACAGTCTAGTGATCGACAGGCAGCTCTCTTACAGACTGAGTCAAACTCACGTCGTACATATAAACGAAAATTCGTGTTACAAATATGAAAGGTTTTATTCTAATTGTTTTTCTCTTCCATTAGATGATGACATTTATACTAAGAAATAAAGACCATTTTTCAATCAATTTGAAGTTATACATGCAATACGAAAATTGCAGTAATCATCCTCAGTCAGAATAGATCTAGGAGTAGTGTTTGACCCTGCAGTAACCAGGCTGATTTTAGCTAAATATATTTACCATGTTTTGCCCATCGCTATTCCTTGTAAAGTTTATTTGTTCAACAGAGGAGGAAGAGTAATCAGAACATTATTTTCGGGCCTTCACGAGTGCTGCATTAGTTTGCAATTAAGTAGGATGCACTAAAAAAAGCTTTTGCGTCTCAAGACATAAAATGTTAAATATACCCTCACCTATCAGGGAGTCCGTCAAGTAAGGGATTTTAAATTTTAGTCCCTAGACCCATACTAAATTGCTCTTTTTTTTCTTTTCTTTTTTTCTTCTTTTTCTAAATCTTTCTTTTTTTTAGGTGTGGCTCAAGTGGAGAACAGACCTAACACTGGAAGGTCAAGCCTAAATACCTCTCAAGGATTCGTTGATTTAGTCTTTTTTTGTTGTTGCCGGGAGAGGGCCGTCTCCTTTATCATTAAATCTGCAAGTGAAAAAAGAAAAAGGATAAGAAAGAAAAACAAGGGATTGATTCGAAGTGTGGTTTAATGTCAGTGTATTACAGAAAACCATCGTTGAAGTGTCAAGGCTTAGGATGTAAAGAGATCAAATCACTTCAAGTTCTGGAGTGACGAGACCAGAATGGGTAGCAGAAAGGGGAAGAGGGAGGATGCACCGTATTAATCAAAATGGAGAAGGGTTGTAAAGAAAGGATAGAAAACATTGCTGAATTGGGGGAAAATGAAAACAAGATCGGCTTAGGAAGGGTTATATTTTTCTTTCCCTTTTTTACCACGGTTATTCTGTTTCTCCTTTTTTTTGCTGGGGGTTTAGTCGTAATGCATTTTGGTTTAATGCACTCATGACCTTTACCAGAAACCCCAGCAAGATTTCTGAGAGCAAAGCGTTGGCCATTATTTGATTTTATCATCGTAACCTGACATTATTTCTTAACTGCAGTCGAATTTAGATATATCGGCGCACTCTGACGTTTACTGCAATCCATAAACATAATCACACATCCTCAGACCTAAAGTCTCATATTTTATTTACATACTAGCAAAGTACCCGTAATAAATGACAGGATTATTTACAAAAGAGCTGGCACTTCTGCCGAGAATCAGAGTGTCCATAGGATCAAGGGGTCGATTCCTGGCTGTCTGCACAAGATCAGTGTAGTATCTGTGCACTTTCTTTTCCCTTGTCCTTCACATGAACAATTGCTCTGTCTGTCTCTGTCTCTGTCTCTGTCAAACACACACACACACACATACACACACACACACACACACACACACTTACACATGCGTATGAAGTGTGGCCAGTCATTTAATGGTGACCAAAAAAAAATACTAGGGAGATGGTGACTTAGACCCTTTCAAAGTACTCTCACCCATTTGGAACTCTTTGTAACTTATCCTTGCACAACTTTCAGTTTTCAAAACAGTCTGGTAAGTTCTCTTTCGAGATCGCCATCAGCTGCCTTGCTGCATTCTGATTAATTGCCTCCACAGTCTTAAATCTCCTTCTTTTCAACGGCGGTTTTAGCTTTGGGGAACAGACGAATGATGCAGGTTGCAAAATATGGACTGTAGCGGGGCTAGACCTTGATGATGCAATGACTGTTCGAGACGTGAAGAAAAACTGTAACACAGTACCCAAGCTCATTCAATGGTATCTCAGTGCTGATTGAGAAACCTCACGAGAGAGTGTCTTTTCACACATACGCAGATTGGTGGCTAAGTTATACAAGGACTGTGCGACCGGTTCTCAAGATATTGAGGATGGCTTGATTATTTCCGTACACACCTCGTACATATATACCATCTCTTTCTTCATTATCTATCGCTCAACAATACTTACACTCATACGCACAATGCTCTCTGTTTCTCTCGCTCTCTTTCATACACATGTATACACATACAGTCTCCTTGTACATGGATAAGTATATATTTCTTTCTAGTAATCACACATACACACACACACAAACACACATATATCAACTCGCACACACTTTCCATGTAAGCATATACGTATACATTCTCCCTCTTCCACTCTAACGACTAAACATGCATATACATACTCACGCACACACAAACGGGTATATTTTTATGCATATAATTTTTACTTGAACACATAATACACTGTCTTCTTTGTACACAGATACATACACGGTCCTTTTTTCTTCCATGATACACGCACGAATACTTCCTTACATACACATGTGTGCACAATCTCTTTCTTTCTCTCTTTTTTACACTACCCTGCGAAAAAATGTGCATGTGCAAACATATATTTCCTCACACACATATACACCTATGTACACATGATACTTTCTCTGATAGGGACTCTTTGCACATAAAAGAACACAATCTCTTCCTTTCTTTGTTTCTTTCCTTCCTTCTTTTCTCTATCCTACACATAAGTACACGCACACATATACTCATGTATACATATGATGCACTCTCTCCTTTGAAGACACATACACAAACAATATTTTTCCTCTATGATACATACATAATTTGTGTTCTTTTCACACACAAACACAATCTCTGTCTTTTCCTTTCTTCCTTTCGCGCCTAAACAGATGCAAATGTATATACATAAACGTGTAAGCGTACACCGTGTATCCCAGTGTGTATTAAGTCTTTCTTTTCTCTTCATGCTTTTCTCTCTTTCTTTCTCCCGCCAATACACATGAATATGCTCTGCATACATAGGCACATATGTGAACTAACACATACACTCAAGTACACGCCCTTTGTGTATCCAGAGTCCCTGTGTACACTATCTTAGTTTCTCCCTTTCTTTCTCTCTCCCGCCAATACACATAGATATGCATGTACATGCACGTATACACACGCGCACACACACATACTCCCAAATACCCGCCCATCGTGCATCCAAAGACTCCGTGTGTATTAAATCAATTCTTTCGGTTTAAGCAGAGTTGATTAGATCAGAAAGAGTTGGCAACCACCCTGACATCAGATGACATCAAGAAGAGTCGCTTATAAATGTATGCAGAAGAGGAAGACGAGGAGGATAATGCGCGCGGGTGTTGCACCAACATTCGCCCAAACCACAGACCGTGCCAACGGATTGGGAATGGAATATCAGGGTGGCAATGGGGTGGGACGCTAGAGAAGACGGAATAAGGACATAGATCCATCTGTGCTGCTCCACATCCCCGGACCTACCCAGACCGTGCCAATGGAATGACCGTGTGGGATATTGGGGTGTCGGGTGGAATGTTAGAAAACGGAATAGGGGCATAGATCCATCTGTGCAGCTGCCCATTCCCAAACCTACCCTGTTTCTAAACCGGACTAGACCGGACTAGACACCCTCAACCAGGGTTGCCAGACCTGAAATGTGGAAAGTAGCAAGCTGAAGGAGTAAATGTTGCAAATCTGTAATGAAAGTAGTAGCCCAATACATTTTTACCGATTGATACGCTTTCCGCAGTAATACATTTTGATACATCGAGTAAACTACATGATTTTAACGGTCCCATCGAATCACCGTAGCCCGTTAGATAGCCTGTCCAACCAACCACCCAACCGATACGCTTTTCACAGTAATACAATTTAATATATCGTGTAAAACACACGATTCTAATGGTTCTATCGAATCATCATAGCCCGACAAATGGCTTGTCCGGTCAACCAGCCAATCGATACGCTTTTTACAGTAATACAATTTAATACATTGAAAAAAAACAAAACTACACGATTCCATCGAGTCACTGTAGCCTGACAAATGGCCTGCTCGACCAATCAGCCAATTGAGCTACAGATTCTTCTCCCCTTGTTTGTGTGTGCGTGTCTTTGTCCAGACGCTCTTGGTCACATTTTTGGGGTTGCTAACTTGAAGATTTGCATGAACATATCACCAGCTAGGCACCAGCTTGGAGGATTCTCTTTTTTTTTTTTAAGTGACCCCCCCTTCTTTCAAAAAAATTATTATGGTAATTTTGGATCAATAATGCCCAAATCTTGTGTCGGTATTTTCTGAAAGATAATTTTAGATAAAAGACTTTTTTGTTTGATAGTTTTAGATAATTTTATAGATAATTAGTTCTACGATGATTCATTTATGGTAGGTACAGATATTAATATCGTGTCCGTATTCGATGAAAGATGCGCCAATATGATAACAACAATACTTGCTACATGAAACACAATTATGGCTGCGTAGTCTCTCTAGGTTTTCACGGTTGAAAAAAAACAAGATTATAAAAATTATAAAATCAGGGATCAATATAGGGGTTTAGGGGATCGAAAAAAAAAGGGACATATGATGGATTAGTAATACTTATCTTTACGTTTCCACTAAGGCTAATTGCAAGGCCTCTGAGAAGACGCTGCATTCTGACATTACCTGGAGAGCCAAAGGGAGACCGAGAGATGTGAATGGGGCCCAAGAGTTAAACTTCCAAGTCGATACGATATACTCATTTATAGAATAAGGTCAACTCTCTCGTTTACTACCGAATTAATATAACATGGAGTGCTGGAAGGGTTAACGCAGGCGGAAACTGGATGGCTGAAGGGCGAGGATGTTTGTGCCATGTGTATGTTTGAGGTCTGAAAACAGCTTATGTGCAAAGAACACACCAGAAAAAATACATAGCGATCAGAATTGAAAACGCAATAGTTGATAGTAGATCACTACACTTAGGTTGGACCAGGATTCTCTGTGGAATCCTCAAAAGAAGAAATCAGACGAAGAATCATCCTAGGATGGTAAACCTTCGGTAGGGCAAGCTCAACCTTATAGAATAAGAAAATCCCGTTGGTCTTAAAGAGGAGAGTATACAACCAATTCATCCTCCCGATAGTCACCTACAGAGCTTAAACATGAACCTAAGAGAGTGGCTCAAAAACTGAGAACCATGCCACATGCATATGAAAGAATCATGCTCAACATCAAAAGGAGAGATCACAAGACATAACAATATATTAAGGAAATACAAATAGCAATGGGCTGGTCAAGTTGCAAGAATGGCAGACAACCGCTGACATCACAACTCACAACATGGATCCCCGAAATCACAGGCAAAACTGAAGTCGACAAAATACAAGATGGAGACACAGATTAGACAAATTCACGAAGTATTGGCCCTGCAACGCCTATGATAGAGATTATTGAGAGGTCTGATGGTTCTCGGGGAAGGTCTATGTCCAATTATGGGCGCTAAAAGCCAGATGAGGATACAAAAACTTGATTACATTATGGGAATCAATACCCAAAACTATGTAAATTACATCGCCACACATGTCAGATAAAAATGTATTGTTGACCAGTGTAATCAATCATTAATACCTTTCTCGCTTGTAGCTCAAGTTCGTACATCTTTTTCTAAAAGTAGCCCCAAACGCTGCAAGCAACGAAATCTAAAATTTAGTAGCACTGGACATTTGAAAGGGTCCCAATCAGCTACTTGTGGCTTAATCTGGCAACTCTGCACCAAACTAAAAAGACGTATTAGGTGTTTAGCTCGGGCAGGATAACAGACCTAACTACTTTTGCTAGATAATACAGGTGCATAGCTTAGCAAGCTAGTCTAGAAGACCATTAGGTTGGGAAGTGACTTCGATCCACTAGAGAGCGCCATTATTGGAGCCTTGTGCCAAACTAATCTGAGCTCGGTAAATATCAATTAAATGCTCTGCTGCGCCATCTTGTTCAACAAATACATACACCTTTACTGCTGTGGTGAGTTTGATCCAGACTGAGTGTCCCCACATTTATGACCACGTGTTTGTTTAAATTAAATTCAGCAAATATTTGAACAAAACTTGACGTCCATGATTTAAAAGAATGACAACAAAAAAAAAATGAATTTTCTTTTTTCCATTGAAAATGACCTAACATGTTGGGTCTTTTTCATTAGTCCCCATCTTGAAAACGAAAAACCCTAATCTCTAATTGTAAGTGGTGAGACTAACGAAAAGATCAATTTACACAGGTTATAAACATTTGGGAATGGCAGGGGGCTTACGAAGAGCCAAAAAACTGCTAAGCCCTGTATTGATATTTTTTTATTTAAAAAATCTGACTTCATTAACCTCTCCTTCGAACAAAACGGCTAAAGGTTTGACTATTTGACTGATTTAAAACACAAATAAAAATAGAGACTGACCATGTGGGAGAAAGGTTGAAATGTTCTGATTCTCAAAGATCAAATTGCTACTAAATTTGGCTCCAAACTGGGAGTACCAATTGACTTTCAAGTCTGCAGATAAAAAGAAAATACAAGATTTTTCTTTCTGTCTTGGCATTCGTACTTCCAAAATTTAGACGTTAGCTTTTGATTGGGACTAACAAAAGACCCCCTCGGATTGTGTCAGACTTATCTAAGTTCAGTAGATATTTATGTACCCAGTCACTGTTGGCTGAAGACGAAAATTCTAAGCGGTCATTCGAAAAAAAAAAAAGAAACAATTAATTTGAATTAAAATGGAGACTGGAAGTAAATTGAGAAGAACGTCTTACAGATTTGAATACTTTGAGATATAGACCTGAACATGAAGACTAGGAGGGTCAGTTGGCAACAATTTTGAGGGGCCTACTCTTCCTGATAAGAATAAATGTGAACCCTCTAGTAAAGGATATTGATATTGTAGAGTGAATATTTCAAAGAAAATTCATCGAAGATAAGTACAGATAAAATATAGAATAAGTATAAATGTATTGTTATATTTACTGCTTTTTATTACAGTAGCGTATTCTATTGCCTCGCATTTTGAATAAAATTGCTTGCTATTACCTTCTTTAGGAAGCTTTTTATTATTCTATCCTGTTACCCGTAAGTTGAACAGAATGACGTACGGATACGTTGGTCAACTTATAATTCCTTTGGTACCCTAGCAGCAAAAGTTCTCAGCTCTCTTCTGAAGAAACTTCTTTTGGCAAGCTCTCTGAGGAAGCTTCAAGTTATCAACGGTGAGTTTTGTGATTTGAGGTGTCAGGAGTAAATTTTGTAATTTTCATCTATGGTGTAATTTATACTTACATACTGAGAATCTTGACTGTCAACTATTCATGTCCTTATTGTTTATGACTTGTACACTATTGGCCAATGTTTTATATTGTTTATTCTTTGTCTTCTTGCATAGGATACTAAAATGCTGCTGTGTGATAGGTTGGACCCTAGAGATTAGGATAGGTTGGACCCCTTTAAGCGAGATGTAATACTCTCACTCTGCCTGGAGAAATACGGAATGGTTGTGAGATTACAATCAACTCTGATGTCTGCAAAGTAAAACACGGGAGTTTTTGATTTTGCTTTTAGTTTTATTCAAGTCTTCTATCTCTAACAAGTTCGGCTCTTTTTCAAGCAAATCTGGAACTCGGTCACAAGAGCAGTTACCTGACTGTAGAAACTTGCTCCACTCTCCCAACATTACGCACAGTACATGAACATGGTTCGTGTTACTTTGAACGTTGTAAATTAGAGATAATGGTAATCCTTGGACTTGGTGTAAAATATGGCAGTTAAGCACTCCATTTGCTGACTCGAAAAAGTCATACAAAGGCTCCGAAAAGTATAACTATGCAATTTATTGATTCGATATCAACAATAATGAAGTTAAAGGCCAAAATTTTGCTCTTTATCAGACACCCAGACTGCCAAAAAACTACGGGTGCGTCTCAAAAAGAAATACCGACGACAGTTTGCCACATCAATTGACCTGTTTTTATCGAACCTAAACGAATCCATAGTACGCAATCAATGGCTTCCAATTTCATCATTGTGTTAATATCTGATTAATAGGTTGTACAGTTATACTTTTTGGAGCCTTGGTATGACTTTTGGAGCAAAGTTCAAGAACCATATGTTGAGTCAGTAAGACCATTATTATGTATATACCCATACATAAAACATGTATTTAGCACTGATTACAAAATACTTGATGAGCAGTTTGAAAAGGGGGCTGCAAATCATATTTGGCTTGGGCCCTCTAATTGCTTTGCACAGGCCCGAGCAAAAAAGAAGTTTGTGAAAGTGAGCTCAACCTTCGGAAACAAGACGATCCCAATAATCCTTAAAAGAAGAGTATATAACTAATGCATCCTCCCGATAGTCACTTATGGAGCTGGAACGTGGAACCAAACAAAGAGATAGACCCTCAAATTGAGAAGCATGCGATGCGTGCGTGGGAGAATCATTCTCAATATCATATGGAGAGATCACAGTATATCAGAAAGAAAACGGGGATCTGAAACATCATAGAATCTACTAGAAAACTTAAATGGCAATGGACCGGTCATGTTGCAAGAATTGCCGACAACCAATGGACAGTACGACTCACAACATGGATCCAAAGAGATCAAATGCACAACTGAGTTCAGCAGAATATGAGATTGGGAGACGAACTTGACAAATTCAGAAAATGATGGCTCTGCAACGCCCACGATAGAGAAATGTGGTGGATCCTGGGGGAGGTCTATATCCAACGACAGACGATGAAAGACTGATGATAATGATGATGATGATGATGATGATGATGATGAAGAAGAACTTGGAGGTCCGTAATCAACATGAGGGGGTCCCATTTCCATTATTTCAGCCTGTCACTTTCACCAAAGTCTTTTAGGACTTATTGGGGTCCTTCTGTATAGTTGCCAGACAATGGAGCCTTGTTTCATGATTTCCTTCTGACTCTAACAGCTCACTGTTCACAGCCCTTATCCTGATAAATACATTTTTTGACAAGCTGTCTTAAAGGCTACAATTATGAGAAATCAAGCTTTTGCCTCCTTGTGTGGTTTGGTGCAGCACTTGCAAAAGGGATGGTAATTTTAACTCGGTACTTATGACAGGTATTCTAAAATCTGCTAAGCCTCCTCTCGGAGCTTAAGCTTGTGAATATATAAGTTGAGAGCAATAATTAAAGACATGGGTTGGGAAAGTAACCTTGAAAAGTCAGTTGTAGGTAAATCGAGTGTTATTCTCTGAAAAGAATGGAATTGATATTGTTAATATTTCAATGTTTATTGACATCTTCATTAAAGAAACTCCGAAAACTATAGGTAAATCTTAATCAAATGTTGCAATGGAATAAGAAATTGAAATAAGTCGAGAACAGAGACACAACAATGAAAATCGAAAACGTAGATCTGAAGAAAGTAGTAAGCTACATCTATACGGGAGAACGAATCTTCGTAGAATTCTCAAAAGAAGAGATCAAGCAAGGAATCCCACTAGCTTGGCAAGCCATCGGCAGAGCAAGAAAATCCCAGCGGTCTTCAAAGGAAGAATCTATAATCAATGCAATTCCCCAATAGTCACCTACGGAGCTGAAACATGAAACATTACCAATAAATTGGCACTTAAACGAAGAACCATGCAATGTGTATAGGAAAAAATCACGCAAAACATCGCATGGAAAGATTGGAAAATATCACAATATATTAGAGGAAGAAAACAAGTGTCAGAGATATCCCAGAAGCCATTAACAAACTTAAATGGCAAAGAGCAGGCCATGTTGCAAAAATATCAGACGATCACGGGACATCACAATTCACAACAAGGACCCTTGGAGATCATAAGCAAAATTGTAGTCAGTAAAAATTAGATGGCGTGATGATTTACACAAGATCAAAATGTTTTGATACTGTGAAGCTAAGGAGAGGGGAAAAACTGGCAGAGAGAACGCCTCTGCCCAACAAAAGACTTTAAAAGACTGATTAGTTATAGCTATAACATTCCCGATACTTTAAACACGACGTTCAAGACATTTTTTTGTAAATCAAATAATTGAAGTCGAATAAAAAATGAAAGCGCCTGTCGACATTAATGAGCATGAGTCCATATGCGTGCTGTTATTTTAAATAGTGAACCATTATTGGCGACGTAAGTTTCTTACAATTTAAGTTGGTCTGGCTGCCTTTCTGGCTATATGTGTATCACGTATACAAGCCATACACATGGAGCTATGGGGCTGAAAAATTCAATATTTACTTCTTATGTCAACGAAGAACACCATCCCCTATTATATGGTTTTAGTGGCGAGCTCAGTTTGTAATGTAAGCTTCTGTGTAAAAGATGTGGGAAAGCAGTTACCTGACAATGGAAAGCTGTTTTTTTTTTAATGGACTCCCCCTTCCTACCGCATGCACACTTCTTTTTAGTGATTACTGTGCGGTAGAAGTCGTGGGAAGTAACCTATTCATTGATCACCCCTTCTTTTAATGTTTCAATTGATCACCTCTAACATAGCATGCCACCAAAAGATGTCGGTTGCGTGATGGATTCTATTGCGTGACCAACCAGACCTGTATATTCATTTTTTGAAAAAGATTTCCAAGAAAATGCAATAGAAAACAGTCTTTGATAAGGAGAAGGGTGATGTCTGTTAATGATGTTGTTTTAAAATTACGATTCAAAGGTTTAAGTTAAAATTAGACATTTCGGAAGGTGTTTATAGTGTTTGGAATATCATATGTGTATCACTCGACTAAAAAAGATCCCTTCTTCTCCTCGATCAGGGTCTGGAGAGACTCATGCCTGTAACTCTTCGAACAGAATTAGTGAACACAAATATTTATATGAACTATGCAACACCCTATGCTCAAGACAGGGAAATGAATCAAAATAAGGAAAGGAAAGAGGACCATAAACCAGCTAAGTAATTCACTCAAGAATTATTGCTAGTTATTTGTTGTTGTTGTTGTTGTTGTTGTTCTTGTTGTTGTTGTTGTTCCAGTCTACTCTGTTTTGAATCTGCCCAACCATGAGAAAGTTCCAAGTCCAACGACGGACGTTAGAGGGATGATGATGATTATTATTATGATGATGATGATAATTCATAATTCTAATTTAGATTTGGTTTCATTTGCCTCTGGGTGTAAATTAAAATTCCATTCCTCTCATTTCTTTTCATCATATTTACGTCACTTCATATCTCTTTTTCCCAGTGACTTTAGCCATACCTTCGCCGTGATTCCATTTCTTCCGATTTCTTCAAATGGAATTGTCAATTCTTAATTTCATAAACCGCTTGATACCGCTCCTAATTGCCAATGGAACGCGTCTGTCACTGAACCTAAATTTGTTAAAATCAATACGATAAATCAAATAAAAAATGGATTGAAAAGATTTACGAGGGAGGTAACTTTTATCAGTACATGATGTAAACATTCGGATTTTCTTATATGAATTTGAGAGTTATTTCGTCTAATCCCTTTATTCAATTGGATCAAAGGTCAGGTCACTTAATAGTGTCGCCTTATTCCAGTGTTGCAGAATAAAAATTAGTTCCAACAAACAAAATGCAATTTTCCCTCCAACCCAGCACAATAAAACAAAAGGTAACACAAGGCTAAGCTTCTTATGAAGACTTTCTACACGTACGTGTGGATGGGAAAATGAAAACTTGCCCAGTTCTATTGTTTGGATACGTCATGGACATCAGGATATGATCATGCCCTTACTCTCTGCCAATAGGAGAATACCTGAAGAATCCCTGGAAACCAAACATTGTAATTTCGTACCAGAGAAGTAAGTTAATTTTAGAATAGATTTTCGAGGTTAATTGTCAAATATTCTGTTCGAATATTCTCAGGATATTAAATAACATACAAGAACATTAATGAGAAGTTACAAAAGTAAATCAGAAAACAAGTCAGGTTAGTCACTCAATAGAAACCGTCCCCTGACCAATGTCTTTTGGTTACATACCGTGTTGGGGGTAATCAATTGAAAAAAAGAGGATCAATGAATAAGCTTCTTCTCTCACCTTTAATTGGATCGCTAAAAAGTCTGAATTTTCAAAAAGCAAGAGTGAACGCTAACAGACACAAGCTTAAGGAACAACTTAACATAAATTCACATTGTAAATTGATCCCCCTTCAAAAATTATTCGGGCTTGAATTTTCAAAAAAAAAAAACAACATAAAAATCTTCTTTTTTTGTGGACATCATCATCATCATCATCATCATTCTTTTAACGTCCGTCATCGGACATAGACCTTCCCCAGGATTTGCCATACTTCCCTATCATGGGCGTCACGGAGCAAGTACTTCCTTTACTTGTCTAGCTCGTCTCTCCATCTAACATTCTGCCGGCCGCGGTTGCGCATGTGGTCTCGGGGAATCCATGTTGTGAGTCGTGATGTCCATCGATCGTCTGCCATTCTTGCAACATGGCATTTTTAATGGATTCTATGATATCCCTGACTCTTGTCTTTTCTCAGATGTACTGTGCTGTCTTGTGGTCTCTCCATGTGAGGCCCAGCATTATTCTTTCATGTGCACATTGCATGGTTCTCAATTTACGGGTCTCTCTCTTGGTTAGGTTCCATGTTTCAGCTCCATAAGTGACTATTGGGAGGATGCATTGGTTATACACCTTTCTTCTTAGGATTAATGGGATCTTATTATTTTTTAAGGTTGAGCTAGCTCTGCCAAAGGCTTGCCATCTTAGTGTGATTCTTCGCTTGATTTCTTCTTCTTTTGAGGGTCTCATGGAGATTCGTTGTCCTAGGTAGATGTAGTGGTCTACTTTCTCCAGTTGTGTGTCCTCGATTTTGATCTTAGTATTTTTATCCCCGATATGGTTGTTGCACATTAATAAGGTGTATATGTTTAAATGTTCAGCTCAGTATCTCCCTTGGTGTTGCTTGTAACTCGCGACACATACATAGCCAACCAACAAGAATCACTGAATAAACCTCTGCTGACAGTTTTCGTTGATAACGTTCATTGACGAGTGATCGAATCAGTCTTTTAAGGTCCATCGTTGGACATAGACCTTCCCCAGAATTTGCCACAATTCTCTATCATGGGCGTCGTGGAGCCAGTATTTCCTGAATCTGTCAAGTTCATCTCTCCAACTTGAGTTCTGTCGGCCTCAGTTTCTTATGTGATCTCTGGGGATCCATGTTGAGAGACGTGATGTCCATCGGTTCTCTTTCATTCTTGCAACATGGCCTACCCATTGTCATTTGAGTTTTTTTAAATAATTTCTTTGATGTCACGGACACACGTTTTCCTCCTTATATACAGTGCTGTCTTGTGACCAAAGAAAGCTGACCAGGATTAAAGGATATATCGATGATATGAAACAAAAGACATTACGTGGGTCGCAATTATACTTCAACAATAAGAGAAATGCGTTTTTAAGTAGAGTTGGAGGGGAGAAAAATTCAGCACGTCAAACGATACATGCAATATTATTGTAGAGAATAAGTAAATTCATTTATAATCTAAACATGTAATAAGCATAAATGCAATATATTTTCTGTTTGTTTCTGTATTGATTTCATTGGTTGATTTACCTTTCTATTATGATATAACAATGCAGATTACGTCATAGAAACGCTTAAGATTTTTGTCCGATCACCCTTTAAAACAGCTTGTGCTGAGTTGAAACTTAATAAGACTTAAAATTAGATTCCTGAATTTTGAAAATAAAATACCTATTAGAAAAACTTTAAGCTCCTTAGTGTCGATCCATGTATAAATAACCACGCCATTTTTTACGGGTGTATTCTAGTAAATATATATATATATATATATATATATATATATATATATATATATATATATATGTATGTGTGTTTGTGTGTGTGTGTATATATATATATATATATATATATATAAAGCCAAAACATAGCAATATCATAACTATGAAAAAACAGAAATATACTCTCTTGTGAGATGCTTTACCATAAAACATGTTTAGAGGTAATTTTTTTGTTTTATATATATATATATATATATATATATATATATATATATATATATATATATATATATATCAAGATTAGGGTGTGTACAAACGCCAGCCAGCAAAAAAAAAACAAAACGTTTGTATTGAGTTTCTAGTCTTCAAAAAAGGTGCTCGGAACTTTTGCACACATCTAGTATGTTCTACTTTGCTGAGGAAATGTCACGTGTTACATATAGTCCTACCTTTTTTGGAAGAATTGATTACACGTGTTCACTTCTAAAATAAAGACAAAATTCAATCTTGGATGAATGTTGTGTAGCAACATGTTGTAAGTAGAGACGGGACATTCGTAAGTCTGTCTGGATTGTTGTCTCGACTCTACCAATTTGATAATAATTTCACGGGTATGAGAGAGTTTGAAACAATGTAGCGTATGCGTATTATTGATTCATTGCTTTTATTGTTTTAATAATTGAATTACACTTCGTGAGTGACCGTATGATCTCTTCAAACTAAGCGCGCCGATTGAACTACCATTCTCGTAATGATTATTTGGAATGGGTTTTAGGAACTAAGTATACCGTAAAGTTGGGTTTTGGGAACTAGGTATGCTATAATGTCCCCGTTAGTAGACAGCGAACTTGAAAACGGCCTGGACATTGAGAAGTACCCATGCGTACCCGCTCTCCTAATTTCATTCCTGAGCGTTATGGTACCTACAAAGCCTTAACTCTGCATCTAAATTCGAAGCCTAATCGATTAGACCTTACAAGCAGGTATTGCCCGGGGATCCAAGATTTTATGGAGGGGTCTTTTTTTTTTTCCACTCCATCCGACTAATTAGAAAATGGTTGCAATAAATCTTCGTTTTTAAGGTTAATTCATGATTACTTGCGATAATGTGTTTTTGTTTGTTTTTTTTTATAATTAAAATTTCTCAACCTACATATTATTATTTTTTCAAATCGCGCTTTGCCCGGAACAGGGAGTGGGTCTGGATCTCTTGGTTACTCCTCCCCTGGATCTGCGCTTGCATGTGACTTCTTTGCCGTGTGTCAACAGCCTCGCTTCAGGTAAACCTGCCTTTTCCCGCGATTTCTTTAAACAAAAAATTATTCAGATTAATTAGTTAATCAAATAAGTCATAATTAAATAAACTTGCGCTTGTATTTGATCGGGATTTCGAGAGAGAAAAAAAAGATGCCAAGATAGAAATATCACCGATATTACATTACCATGTTGTTTATAAAACAGGGGCAAATAACCTTATGTCAGCCGATTCAGCTACTGGGCGAAATCAATCAACGACTCGTACATGTTTGGCCCAGAACTGACTGGGTACTGTTTATTAAATTTTGGCAACAAGCTTCGGATAGGCCGAGGAAACATTCCAAAACGCGGTAGCCATGCTAATCACATTAGATCTAAACTCAGATTCGGAGCCAATTGTAGTGTTGGCATTCTCTTGGTTTTGTCTCCCTTTTTGCGGTATTTCAGAATGCTCAAGGAGAAGGGTGTTGTTTACGTTACGGCACCTGCTTTAATTATATTGTGATACCTAGGTTGGAGCTCTACACACGTTCTTGAAATGTGCGACGCTAAATGGAACAAATCTATTCGAAGTCATTATAATTAGCATGAATAGAGATACGACCTTGAAGGGATAAGCGGGGAATTGTTTCCGAGCGATCACTCGGGTGTATGGTTGACTTTGTAATAGGTCAGTGCGAAAAAAAACGTCATAACTACGATTTGAAACTATACACTTTTTGATGACATCATAAAAACGATCGTTTTGCTACAAATGAGTTTGAAAAAAAAAAAAACGCCACGATCGCGACTGAAAACTTCACACTTTTTCTGACGTCATAAAAACGGTCGACTTTGTGAGAAATGAGTTCGAAAAAAAACGTCACAACCTCGATTGAAAACTTCACACTTTGTTGTGACATCATGAAAAACAGTTGTCTTAGCAACAAATAAGTTCGAAAAAATGTCACGACTACGATTGAAAACCATACACCTTTTCTCTACGCCGTAAACAATGTCCATTTAAGTACAAAGCGAAGGAGAAAAAATCTTGAAAATTTGTACAGAAAGCTTCACAAATGGCCAGTTTCGTTTTGCTCGGAGCTATAAGTTATAATTGTAAACCAAAGTATTAACTTTACTGGATTAATCATGAAAAACATTTATTCAATTAGAACTCTATAGCAAATAAGTGCTAAACGGGGTAAGGTTAAGCGGTGTATGACCGCATTCAACTTGTTTATCCATTGGTAAAATCTTAGTTTACTCACGCAACAGGTATAACAAGACAAAACATACATAGAAGCAGACAATAAGGTAGCACTCAGCAGATAACTGTGTTGATTCAATTCTCATTATCAACCGTTATTAATTTCTGCCCAGAACTCATTTTATCTTGATGAAAGCCTAGAGCTTATTTTTTTTCTTTCATTTCCGACCTGCACAGTTTACTCATTGCCATAGACTGATGTCCCGAGAAGTTGTTGAAAGGCAACTGAACATTAAGATGAAAGAAATTACTAGTCATAAAATTCAATAATGGATGAGGATATTAGTCTGAATAATTTATAGAATAAGCTTTGGGCATATCTGAAAACAGAATGAAAAACAATTTCATTGACTGGGGAAGTATAAAAAGTACCGAAAGTATTCTCCATCTGTCCATCTGAATTGGCTGACCCAAATGCCCAAATTAATTTGTGGAGATGCTTGCAATAATTAGATTTATGAAGACAAAAGACAGACCAATGGACAATCTTGACCGGTAGCATATTGCACAAACAGTGAGAGTTCTGGACCAATAATTTTGTCACCCATTGAGTGGAGGTGGAAGGCGTTGTAAGCGTGGGAGGTATTGGGATTGGTTGGGCTGAGGGTGCTAGCTATTGGGACAAGATAACAATGATAATGGTGTAGACACTAGAATGAAACGCAATTTATTAGCTTTTGGGTTGATGGTGCTGCATCTAATGAAAATAATAAAACCTGCCAATCCTTACCCTCCTAACTAGATCTAGGTATTATTCTATACAATTGTTATGGAGAAAAATCACTCCAAGACTCCCTTTTTTTTTATATGAAAACTCCCACTTTGTGACGGGGAGCTGTAAACTATTTCGTTGTTCTATTTTTTTTTTCCCATTAGAAACCATCAACAAAAGCTGTCACCAAAACTGCTAACGTGGGTTTCTTCATATTCTAAGTTAGTCTGTCTGTCAGTCTGACTCACTATCTATACATGAAAGCATGAGTCACGTGTACAGACCATATAAATGGAGTTAGAGGGCTGAAAATTTCAACATTCACTTTTTATTATGTATAGAAAAGAAATCAATCACCTTCAAATGGTCATTAGTGATAGATGATGATCAATTTGCAATGTAAAGTGTATGCTTGATGTATCCCTTAGTTTGTGCCCGAGAGCTTTCACGCTTGTTTTCAAGTGATCAACACCCAACAAAAGGCGAGAGAAATGAATTTTTCTTTGATCACCCTTTTTTTCAATTTTTTTTTTTTTGCTTGATCATTCCTGAATCGGCATGCTGCCAAGAGACGTTGGTCACGTGACTGTTTTCATTGGGTGACTAGCCAGACCTGACATCTTCAAAAAAAAGTTATGGAGGAAAAGCCTAGAATCCTTCTCTTCAAGAACCCTTTTTTTTTCTTTTTAAAAAATCTTCCTCTTATGTTAGTCGTGGTATTGTGGATACAGTGGTCGCACAATTTTGTTTTTCTGTTTTTATTATATTATATTTGAGCAATTTATCAAAATCCACTTCAAACTTGCTTGGTGCAACGTAACTCCAGCAGAGCCCCCGTCTCTTGATCTACCTCTCATGACACAGGCTCAAAAGTTGAATCCAGTCTGCCCTTCTATATACCCATAGCTGGGGGTGGGATGAATTGATACCTTTCCCGGGGGCATTGATTCAAAGTGAATGCCAGCTCTCATAGCCGGAGTCTGGACTCGGTTTGATGATTCCATTTTCTGTGCTGTTAACCGCGAGGCCAACCGCAACACTGAATTCCTGCAATCCAGATTTTAGGAGAGTTTTATTCTCTCATTATCATGTCTTTGTTGATTTTATCGCTATGGTGTTATTTGAATGTATTACAGAACAAAACAATGTGAAATTGTTAGGAGGGTGGATCAAATGGACGAAGGTGAAAAAAAACGAGGTGAGAGCTTGGACAAAGGAGAGAAGTGAAGCTTGACCTATTAGAAACCATCAATATTAACTGTCGACAGGTTTCTATAGTTTTTAATCGGGTCTCTCTGTCTGGCTGGCTGGATATTCAAAGGCTGCACCAATGGAGCTAGAGGGCTAAAAAGTTGAACATTTACTCCTTATCATGTCCAGGAAAAAAAACGTTATTCTTTTTTTACCTCCTAATTGGCATTTAGTGTGGATGTTTAATTTACAATGTAAGTTCACGCTGTATTTATCCTTACGCTTTTTTGATTCGGACTTTTTAGCGATCCCTACCCAACAAAAGGCAAGTAACTTATTCATTGATCATCCCTTTTTTCAATTTTTAATTGATCACCCGCTTCCCCCAACAATGGTCACGTGACATCTGTATAAATCGAAAAGAGAGAATTTTAAAAATATTTCATTTCGAGTACCTGATGAACTGATGTTTAGGCTTCTTTGCAAAGTTAAGTAGGGTATGATCTTGCAGACTATTACTAGTGCGTAGTGAGTAAGTTCAATCCATCTATAATTATGGCCTTGTGCCAGACTAAACTAACTTTAGTTGCTATCTAGCTGTCTCGTGGCTATGATATTTACATGTAAATGTACTACCAACAATGCCAGTCATTTCATTATTATCTCAATCAATTACTGACAATATCAGTCAATTCCTATCTATCTATCTGGAGAGAGAAAGAGAGAGAGAGGAGGGAGATAGAGTGAGAAAGATAGATAGATAGAGAGAGAGAGTGAGAAGGATTTGACTGAGATAGATTGATAGGTTATCAATCCATCTATCTCTGTCAATTCCTCTCTCTCTCTCTCTCTCTCTCTCTCTCTATATATATATATATATATATATATATATATGTATATATATATGTGTGTGTGTGTGTATATATACATATATATATCAGTCATTTCTTCAGAAGACATCATGGAATAAAACATTACATTATTGAAACATCAATCGCATTTAGAAAGATGTTTGAACACTTGAACTTTGAATTGCTTGAATTGTTTCCACAATTCAGTGAGTCCATTCAACAAATGTCTTTAAAGAATGAGTGGGTCTCTTACCATGTGTAAGAGGAATGGCTGAATGAATTTAGAGGATATGAAGACATTGAAACATTGTGGGGGTTTTCAATAAACAATCACTCAGGGAATTCTCCGTGGAGGCTTACTATTTATTTCCGATCATGCCTTTATGGCTTTAGAATGACGGTCCGAGTCAAAGTTGTGAGAAAAAAAGAAAAAAAAACAACGAAAAATCAAGATGAAGGTAAAAACTATTCAAAATCAATAAAAACAGGTCTGGAATGGCGCACAATAGAAACTGTCACGTGACCAATGTATTTTGGCTGAATACTTTGTTGGGGATGATCAATTAAAAAAATTGTAAAAAAAGATGATCAGTGAATATATAACTTTTCCCAACTTTTGTTGGACGGTGATTACTAAAGAGTCCAAGTTTTTAAAAAAAATTTGAAGACTGCCAGACGCAAACTGAAAGACAATTTTTTGCATATACTTACATTGTAGATTGCTCCCACACTAAAATCCTTGGGGGGTTGGGGGTCTGGAAAATTACCAAAAAAAAAATTTTTTTACAAACATAATAAGGAGTGAATCTTCATATTTTCAGTCCTCTAAATCCATTGGTGCAGCCTGTAGATATGATACAAATATACATAACCAGCCAGCCAGCCAGCCAGCCAGTCAGCCAGCCCCGACTCATTCAAAAACTGAAAATACCAATGTTGACACTTGTGGTGACAGTTTTGTTTGATAGTATCTTATATAAGAAAGACATATCTAGAAGGGGAGGTAGAAAGGTCTGGTATGACAACCATACTTGGAGAGAGGTCTCATTTTATTCTCTCTGGAATGAAGCCCAAATTATATTTGAAGGAAACAGCATATATTATTCAATCGACAGATGTGTGAGCCAGACCGGCGTGGATTTCAGCATGATGTGGTTTTGTTTGCTAAGCAGAGAGGGAGAACTGGATAGAATCCATGTTTATGAATATAGAATCATGAGTTGCTGATGGTGGTTGTGTCTGTGTGATTTACGTGGTTGGAAATGAGCCAAACCGATTGGTTTATGAGTTCAGTCCAGAAAGAAATCCAGACATTTAATATTGATGAAAAAAATAACCTTCTAAGGGAATAGCACCATTTCAAAGTATTCTATGGGACTTCTCACACATCCCAGCATCTCTTCCAATTCTTTTAAACAATCAGCAAAGTCTTCTTTTGGGATCACCATCAGCTCCCTCATTACGTTCTCCTTAACCCCGTCAATGATCTTAATGGGAAAAGCCAGAAATCACTTAGGTGATGCAATATTTTGCCAAAAAATACTGCACGAGAAGAGAAGACTTGATAGGTCACTCATTGTGAATCTAACGGTCACACAGTACGCAAGCTCTCTCAATGCCAACTGAGTCATAGGGAGCGTATGTTTATGCATGCTTAGTGATGCTCTTTCTGATTGGTTGACAAGTTATATCAATACCATATGATCAGTTCTTTAGTTATTTAAAATGGTTAGATACTTATAGTGCAGATCTCACTTTATCCTATCGGACGAACGTGTTTGTCAGATCAGTGCCGTCTTCAGCACAGGTTGGTTTTTCTCTGCTCAGCAGAAAGATAAATGAAGGGTATCACAGTGTATAAAAATAGAGTCACCTTTGTGATACAGATTGTTTTCTCAATATGATTCATATTGCTTGAAATAAGCCAAGCCACTCAGCATGATAGAAAACATTTATTTTCTGCATCCAACTTTTTCTGAAACCTATACTGACAGTTTCGCGGACAGTTTTCTTTAATGGTTTCTAATATTGTGCTACAATATTTCATCCAATAATGATCAATGATAGAATATAAGACCCCTAAATTTCTCCCTAAAAAAATGATTCGAAAGGTAAATTGTCAAGCCCGGAATTGGCCAGAACTCAAGGGGGGAAGTTAAAGAAAATCTGGGTGATAAATTAGGAGAATTCAGAAAAACGTTTTTTTCACTTAATATTATTCCCTGCTGAAATGATAGATTCTTGGAGGCCAGGGGTTGCCAAACTTGTTCAATACAAGATCCACATAAATAAATGTTGGATTTTTGAGAGCTGAAAGATATAAACAATACAAGCATTCCGAGAGAAATTATGGATCTCTACCACCTATAAATGCAGCTTTTTACCTAGTAAATCAAGCCCTGGTGGTGGTAAAATCAAGTTACCTTGATAAAAATACTACCAGTTTGAATCATAAATTCATGATGAGAAAAAGATAAAACACACTGACCAGTTTTGTATGAACTTACATCATGAATTGAACCCTCTAATAGAAACATATTTAAGGGGAGAATTTTCAAAAGACAGAAAAAACATTTTCTCAACTCATTGAGAGAGGGTGGGGGAGCAAAATTCAAGTTTTCACTATGAATGGTTAGGGGCTAGATAAAGTCTGGATAGATAGATATGTAGATAGACGATAGATAAAAGTCAGGTCACATTAAGTTAAACACAGCAACAGTGATTAAACTGGTCTGTTGTGGGTAGCAGTGATTAATATACACGTTTATAAATGTTTTTATTGTTACATACACATTTGGTTGCAAAGGTTTCATGTAAATATTAACAAGTACATTGTAATAATATTTATTCATGTATATGATTTTTGTAACTATTACTTTGAATTACTTTCAGTAATCATAAAGTACACACATATATGTATATAAACTGAAGTGAAGGTTTCAATCCGATGGTACTGGATGGGAGAATGGATGATTCTTTTAACTATCGTAATTCCTGTGTTAAGTTTGGATATTGTTGAAATAGTTTTACAACCCATAAACATTAAACTCAATTTGATCTTGTGGGGTCGTAGTTCATAAACGGCAAATACTTATGAAGCTTGAATTTTTCATTCTTGTTTACATTTTGTAAGTGTGTTTAGAAAAAGAGCTCAGTCAACATGTTTGCTTGAGCCGAGCATTATGTGCTAAAGAGCCTCATGTGGTTTGCAAGCTGTGGTTCGGCCACCCCTGTAATACGCCATCAAATACAATAACCCTGTAAAAGTTTCAGAAAAAAGTATCCAAAATAAAATCTGACGAACACACAATCAACCAAGTGATGGAAATGGGTTTTTGCAATCACGTATATGAAGAGGCTTGGTTTCGGGAACTAGGAATTTGGTAATGAACCCATTTATAGAAATTGAACATATAAAAACCCGGAAATTGAGAAGTAGGTATACAGCATACCCCCCACGTACCCAACCATTTCCAACACTTCACCGACCCAACAGGAGTGAGACTTGTTTATTTTGTGCGGTGTAGGAGAAAATGGGGCCTGGAGGCGCAAGGATCAGCCTCACCAGAAGAATAGGAAGTAAAATCCCAAAAAGTGAAAAATCTCTTTGGCAGACCAGCAAATACATTCAGCAGAGACAAAGTCTGTTAAAGTTCCTGAAAATGAATAAACAAGTAAAAAAAAAAATGGTAAAAGACTTACCAACGACATTAACTCCAGAACTCGTAAGAATTATTTTGACTAACAATTTAGCTTAGCCATCTGCGAGTCATCATAGTTTGTGTTTTCCCAAATAAGAAAAATCCAAAATTAGTCCCCAGAGAGAGAGACCTACATCTAAGCACTGAGTGACAAAATGGGTTAGTTGACTAATATCTTAAGAATTGCCCCAGTTTCATATGATTGTCATATTCAAGAAGAAGGGTGTTGTTGGTATATGGTGTAGATATTAAAGAACAAGAAAATTAACAAACTCTGTTCAAAAACTGCCAAATTGTTTGTATAATTTTTGTCAACGTTTGGCACTTTTTATCAACATTTGTTTCTGTACAAAAAATATCATTTATATAAAAAAATATTGGTTTTCAATTGATTTTCTTAGTTGGTTCCCATTGAAACATTCTAAACAATAATGAATAACGATTGCATCAAAAATAAAAGGAAAAATGTCATCAAAAATGCAACATAATTCATCAGCAAAGAATAAATCTCTCTCTCTCTCTCTCTCTCTCTCTCTCTCTCTATATATATATATATATATATATATATATATATATATATATGTACTTGTATGTATGTTGATTAAGATGACAATTGGAAGGTAAAGAGAAAAAACTCAAGAAATAGATGTTACATTTCAAAGTTTTTTATTATTTTGTGAGCATGTTTCAATGCATTCCTACAGGAGCCAACCTTCTTATTCAGAGAAAATATTTTCAGTGGTTCACAAAAAATTTTGCTGTTCATATGTTTTGATGCTGAGGAGAGATATGGGGATATTTCTGTGTTGTTTAGTTGTTTAGTTGTTTAGTAGGAGCTTGAGGGGGAGTGCTTATGTTGGTGAAGATGAGAGTAGAATTTGGTTTAAAATTAGATGGGTCCATTAAATGTTAGACACTAGTTCTCCATCCTATAATAAAAAAAATACTTTTCAAGTGAAATGATTAATTTAGCCTCTCTCCTCTCACTGCCCTTCTTATCTAAGACAAGCCAAACACCCACAGAGACAGGAAACAAATACCGTCTGATCCTCACCTCTCAGAGACCCATCTCCTTTCAAACCAAACTGAGAACGGCTTCAAATATTTTCTCTGGAAACATGGCTGGCTCCTGTTGGAATGCATTGAAACATGCCCACGGAATAATGATATTCTGAGAAATAACACATATCTCGCGAGTTTTCTCTTCAACTTCGAACTGTCATTTTTATCAACATTCTGATGGATGACTTCATATCCACAATACAAACATATATATAAATATGTATTTGCCTTGTGGATATGAGATGATCCAGCAGAATATTGGTAAAATGTCAACTTGAAGGTGAAGAGAAATTTGAAAGAAAAAACAGCTGTTACATCAAAAAAAATCACGTTGGCATGTTCTGATGCATTTCTATGGTTGCCGGGCATCTTTTTCAGAGAAACTTGTGGCAGTTGCAAAGAAAACTGTATGCTGTTTATATGTTTGAGATTTGAAGAATGATGTGAGAAGATTCCTGAGTTGTGGGTCGTTTAGCGGGAATGGGAGTGTAGGTGCTTGTTTCTGAGTTGTTGGGGGGGTCAATCTGATGTAAGAAAGGATAAGAAGGATCAGTCCAACAATTTCTGGTGGCCAAAGGGTCAAACTTCACTCCTAGTTCTATTCTGATTGGAGATGATTACTTCAACTTTTGTATTGAACATATAATAAATAAGTTCATTCCTACATAAGACTTGTCAGTTTAGCTTGGTTGGTAAAAGAGCTGCCTTGATTGTGAATTCAAATCATCTTAAGGAAATGTTAATTTTATACATCTGTTTGTTTTAAGATGATGGGATACACAAATAGTTAAAAGTTTAGTCCCAGAAGTTTGGTGAGGATTGTTCTAGTTTTTATTCTTGTTCTTGTTATGGGAGAAAAAAAAATCACATCCAACATAGACAGGATTTTGACAATAAAATATTCTACTAGGTGAAATGGATATCAAATTTGTAGACAATCAACTTATTCTTCCATTAAAACTGAAGGTAACGCCTCTATAAGTTTATATATATATATATCAATACAGTGTTATGTTCATTTGAGCTAGCTTGCTGCATTCCCTTGTAATGTGGTTTAGAGTCATCTCATTATCATCAGCCTTTGAGTGTCCATCGTTCATAGACCTTCCCAAGATTCACCAGACGTCTCTATCGTGGGTATTGTAAAGCCAGCACTTTCAAAATTTGTCTACCTCATCATGCCATCTTACTCTCAGCCAGTCACAATTTTGCATATGATCTTTGGCGATGTGTAGCGAGTTGTGATGTCCAACAGTTGTCTGACTTTCTTGCAACATGACCAGCCTATTGCCATCTAAGTTTTCTAACGGATTCTATGATATCGCTTACTCCTGTCTTTTTTAATATATCATGCTTTTTTCTGATTTCTCCATGTGAGGTTGAGCATGATTCTCTCCTCTGGACATGCCTTGGTTCTCAGTTTGAGAGGCAATCTTCTGGTGAAAGTCCATGTTTGAGCTCCATAGGTGACTATCAGGATTATTAATCTTAATTATCAACCAAGGATATGACTCATCTTCCCGCTTGAAAAAAATGTCAAACAAACCTTTTACTAAAACTATCTACAAAGGTATATTTCAGTTTTTTTCAAGTTGATCTGGCTTGCTGGCTATCTATGTATATATGTATGTATGTATGTATGTATGCATCATATGTACAGGCTCCACCAATAAAGCAAGAGGGCTGAAAATATGAACATTTATTCCTTATCATGTCATGTTTCCCTGAAATTCCCCCCAACCTCAAATACTTAGATATTAGAATTTGGTTAAATTACCTAAGTAAATTTATGCTAAATTGGTTGCTTAGTTTATGTCCACTTTTTTTTGTTTCTTGGCAATTAAGAAATTTTTAGTGATCACTGCCCAACAAAAGGTGAGAGAAGTAATATATTCATGACCAGCTTTTTCAATTTTTTTAATTGATTACCCCAAAACACGGCATGTTCTCTTATGGTTTCTATTAGTGACTAACAATCAGAGAGCTTCTTCATATTTTCATTGGAAACTGATCGTATAACCCTCAAGAGAATAACGGATAAATCTGATATTTGAAACTTTAACAAATGTCAAAATTTGCAAATAGCAACATCACCAAATTTAAATTTCCATAATGAAATTTAAAAAATTGTTTTGAAAATTCATTTTTGAAAGTAACTGCTTAAATCTACCAGATGATACCTGACAAAGGCCGTAGAGTGCAACGGCCGAAACGTTGTATGAAAAACAACCAAGATGAGGATGGTCCGAATATCAACAGAAATGCTTAAATGTAGTTTTGCTCTTACCATTGAGTGAAATAGCCCGCCATGAGGCCTTGAATATCTGAGGGAGCAGAGTAACAAAGGCCAAAAAAAAAACTCACCGGTGAGCTGTTTAGCTCAATAGTAAGAGCTATGTTATGTTAAAGTGGCTACTCTATCAGTCTCAGGTTCGATCCATGCAGCAGCCCATTTTCTTTAATTGTTTATTCATTTTAAGCTCTCTTGGCTGAATGGTACATTCTCCGTATAATAATGGGAGGTCATTTCAAATAGATTTTCAAAGTAACATAATGCAAAAGATAATTATTTCTGTTGGATTATATATTCATTTCATGGTAATATAATAGTCTGAGTTGAGAAACAAATGGAGCCGATATGGACAGTGAATGAACAAAATGAGTATATAAACATATAGCAGTTATTTGAGCCTTTGCCCCACCAACTTGCTGTTTAGCTCAATGGTAAGAGCACTGCAATGTTAAAGTGGCTACTTATAGGTTGCGAGTTCAATTTCTGCAGCAGTCTATTCCACTTAGTCGTTTATACTATTCAGGCTGTCTAAGCCAAATGATACATTCACTGTTTAATTATGAAACTTCATTTCATATAGAAGTCAAAGTAATATAATGCATTTATATCTAATTTGTTGGATTATATGATATAATTCAAATATAACAAAACAGCAGACCCAAAGATGAGCATAGGAGATGATCCATCATGCCATGGGGCTACTAAGATACCTCTGATACTGGAGACCCATACTGCATCAAAGGAATCAGAAAATTAAGATGTGCTACCCAGGGAGAGAAAACTATGTTCCAAAGATCATGGATGCTCCATCACAATAAAAACAGAAAGAACATATGCGACAGCACACAACGATCGTTGAAAGGGGGAAAAATTAAACTGTTTTAAATTGGTCAGCAATGGGTCCCAATCTGAATCCCAGATAAAATCTTTCAAGGGAGCAGATATCTAGAGTTATGGTTACAGCAGATACCATGTTCCACAGGAATCCTGAAAACTTTTAGGGGCTTCAACAAATTGCTCAGGAAGAGTTGGAGAAACTAACAGCTGACAAGGACAAGAAGCTTATAGATGGCTACAAGAAACCCCTTAGAGGAAGTCACTGTTGCCAAAGATATCATGCAGTCAAATATAAAGGGGAGGTGCCAATGTTACTATCCTGTTCATATTTTAGATTTTATCAAAATCTAATCAAAACCTGGAGTTGACTTCGTTTTGCTATTGGAAAACAAGAACAACAACAGCAGTCCTAACCAAATTTTGGGAAGTCAGAATCTAAATTTCCCTTCTGTGATTTGGAATGATAACCAACTGATTCATAGGTTGGTGCCTTACCGACTAAATTAAACTGCCAAGTCTAACATGTAAACTGAATTGATCTTACAAAAGCTTATTTGATTCCAAAAAATGAATACATTTATACTAAAAAAAAAATACTCTTTTTATGATATTTTATATTATTATCCATACAATATAAAAGTTGCAGTAATCAGTTGGAATAGAAGTTGAAGTGGAGTTTGACCCTGCAGCAGCAAGGTGTGTCTTCTTTAAAATCAAAATGTTGGTTGAAAAATAATCAATTTTTGTGGAGTTACTTTGAACTAGCTATTATAATATTCTGTGAATATGGATTTGGTAGCTTTTCATTTATCTCTGAAAATTTCGTAAAGTTTTCGCAAAAAATTCTTGTGTGCCAGTAATCCTGAGTGGCGCTTCCTATAAGAACTATACTTACTTATATCTATAGATTCATCTGAAATTGTATTTTTTCTACATGAGTGAATGTATACAATTATATATCTTTGTGTGCATGTATGTACATGTGTATGTGTTTGTGTGGGTATGTACGTGTGTGAGAGTGTGTGTATTTTGAGTCAGCACAACACTAGCTTCACACACATTATTGTAAGGCTCCTAATGTCTGGTACTGCTAACCATTGTCTCCTCCCAATCCTAACACCCCTCACCCCCACCCCCCGAGAGCATTCACCACCCCGACCCCACCCCCATCCCCCAGCGGTACCCTGAGGCATTTACCTTCACCTCTCCCTTTATATGTTGATCCCTAGAGGAAATGCAGTATGAGAATGCCTGGAGGAAGTGTTGTTACTCCCAGACGCCATGAACTGGGACCTCCCATAGACAAGAGTCGGGACACACAAGGAAAGGAGCTGTCAATGAGAACACAGTTGGCTATCGGCTTCTTGTTTAGTCATTACGGCTAGTGGATCTGCAGTTTTTAAAGGAAAAAGATGCTGACACATCCCAAGGTCTAGTAAATGTCATTTCATAACATCTGTACACATTTTATGAAATCGTTTGCCACCCTCGTTATTTTTTTTTTTTTTTTTTTCCGGAGAGTCCTGACTTTCAAATGGACATGTGTCCTGAAGTCTGCTATACCTGGGAGACTTTTTGTATTTTTTGTATTTTTGTTTGTTTGTTTGTTTGCCTTTTTTAAACACTTTTCTCTCCCATCCAGCAACCCAACGAAGAATATGTTGGCAAACAAAGGCCTGACCACCGGTTTTATTAACATTGTCAAATTGCATCCCAGTTTAGGGAAGGTAGCTGTTGTCTTTTGGGGGCAGTGTTTTATTTCTTGCCATATTTTATTTGTACCAAATTTGGGTTCATAAATATTTACTACATTTATTAAGAAATATTTGAGAAATGGAAGAGCAAATCAAAACGGTACCTTATGGTTTGAGAGTAAAGAGATATTAAACCTTGGGTCAGAGGTTCAACTAGAGAATTGGTGGGATTTGAGAGCCTAGGGTTTGGGGGGTTCACTAGTTGAGGAGCCCCCTGCAATATTTAGCAAGATTAGTCAGTAGAAAAGCAGTAGGCAAACTACTATTTATAAAGTTTGGGGGAGGGGCCATTGATTGGGGGCTAAGGACAGTGTTTTCAAATAGCTCCCCCTCTTATTTATGCCTTTGCCTCAGGTAAATTATGGCAATTATTATGTTTCCTTTCAGAATTTTCTTTCATTTGCAGTCAAGTGGATTCTTCATCTTTGTAAATTTCCTGATTATAAGGATTTCCTCTGACCAAAATTTTTCTTGAAATCAGTATGTTTTTACCCCGCAGGCTTTTGGGAGAACTTTGACCTTTCATAGAGCGCAAGCTGTCATGCACTTAGAGGTGGACTTGTGTTTTGCTCCATCTTTGGCCTTCTTCGTCATTTTTCTTTCTTAAGAAAGCCCTGATTTTCAAGTGGACATGTGTCCCGGAGTTTGCTGAACCAAGGAGATTTTCCTTTTTTTTTTCTTGTTGGTTTGAAACCCTTTCTCCCCTATTCAGGACCCTAAATAAGAATATGTTGGCAAACAAAGCCCAGGGTCCCATAAATAAGTTTCTCCTTGACCACCAGTTTTATCCAGATTGTCAAATTGCATCATATTTCAGTGAAAGTAGTTATTTTTTTTTTTTCTTTTGAGTAGGGAATATCTTTTGCCATGTTTTATCTCAATCCTCAATTTGTTCTAAATTAGGGTCTATAAATCTATACCCCATTCATTAATAAAAAAATGTCTGGTTAGTCATCCAATAGAAACCATCAGGTAGCCTATGTATTTTGGCAGCATGCCATGTTCAAGGTAATCAATTAAAAAATGGAAAGAGTGAATGAATAAGTAACTTTTCTTCATCACACTCATTAATAAAAAGGTCTGGTTAGTCACCCAATAGAAACCATCAGATGACCAATGTCTCTTAGCAGCATGCCATGTTGAAGGCGATCAATTAGAAAATAAAAAAAAGAGATGATGATTAATGAATATGTTATTTCTCTTGTATTTTTAGGGTAGTGATCAGTAAAAAGGTATGGTATTTCAAAAAAATAGTAGACACAATTTTAGGAATCAATTTTAGCATAAACTTGTACTATAAATTGAACACCGCTCCCTGGGGGATTTTCAAAAAAAAAATTTTTACAACATTTATTTATAAAAAGGTCTTGTTAGTCACTCAATGAAAACCATCATGTGACCAATGCCTTTTGACAGCATACCATGTTGAGGGCAATCAATTAAGAAATAGAAAAAGAGGTGGTTAATGATCAAGTTTCTTGTAATATAGTCACTAAAAAACAAATTTTCAAAAAACGAGTGGGAATGCTGCTGGACACAAACAAAGGAATCATTTATGATAAGCTTATATTGCTATTTGGCCCCCCCACCCATTAAAAATCAGTTCAGGGTACAATTTTTAAAAACACAAAAAAGTACCTTTTGTAGTCATAATAGGAAGTAAATGTCTAAGTTTTCAGGCCTCTAACTCTATCAGTGTAGCCTGAATCCATGACACGTACATACATTGCCAGCTAGAGAGCCAGACCAACTTAAAAACCAAAGAAACCTATGTTGACAGTTTTGGTGACATTTTTGTTTGACTGTACAGGTTTTTGAGAATTGGCAAAGGAAGTCAAAACAATACCTTATGGGTATAGAGTGAAGAGATGCAAAACTCAGTTGCTTTCAGTGGTGAACTAACTATTAGGCTTATTAGGCTCAAGCCTAGGGGCCTGGGCAGGAAAGAGTCTTGAGAGCAAAAGAATACTCTGAGTGTATAAAAAATGGTTTAATTGTGTACACCTTCTTGTTGTTATTTAGAACTTTTCACTTATGAGTGGCCGAGTATGATAAGTGCCCAACGAGACATTTTTAAAATTTTATACTTTCATTATTTTTAGAATTCTAATGCTCAGTTTTTTACTTTGTATTTTGAAGCTGGAACATTATATGAATCATTATGCCAAGTGTTTAAGCTCCAAAATAATATTTCTGAAACGGGGAATTGTAGCTTTAAAAATAATGAAAACTTTTATTTTTTTCAAAATATTTTTTTGGGAGGTGGGTTAGGCACAGTAACTCATACATATTTTACATGTAGTAAATAATACCTAGTACAATGGTATAAGTTATGTAACATGACAATTTCATCTTATCCAATTCAAGGATGGCTGGGAAAGTAAGGCAACACAGATGCCTGGGGGCTCAGATGGTAAATAATCATTCACGGGGTACATAACGAGAATTATGATGTTGTCCTTTTTGATAAATTCTCTTTCGTTTTGCGGTCAAGTGCACCATTCATTCTATTAAGACTAAATTCCTCATCTTGGTTGTTTGTTTATTTCCTAACACTTTAGCCATGTACCCTCCAGCCCTTAAATGGATATCTGAGATATTCTGGAATATTGTCAAATCTTGTCTAAGGGGAGGATGCTCATCCCCTCACATATGTGTCACATCTGGTGATTGTGTCTCTGTGATCTTGGGATTGTCTCCTTCTGACCTCTGCACTGACTTTGTGACCCCCTGTTGAACTTTACACATGCTCCCATCCCCTGGGCCATGCTTATGGAATAAAAGCAAACAAGACGAAATCCACAAAATTCTGCCAAGAATTAACTCCTACATCTCCTTCATTTCCAGATTATACAAATTTCCCCTTATGGTGAGAATGCAATTTCCCAATATTTGAATCCCATCTGTATGATCTGTTTAAAGCTATTATTCTTATGTTTCTGCTAGTCAGTATACTGAAGTATTTGGAAAACATCTTAAGCATTTCATTTTGTTACCCTTTTTACCATATTGGAATATTAATTGAAATTTGGCCCCAGCATTTAAAATTTTTGCTGGCACCAAACATGATCCTTTTATATATTATTGGAAAGGTATCAATGAGCTGATCATTTTCTACTTGAACTAGGGGTCTAAAATTAATAGAAATTAAGATATCAGCAGTTTTGTTCATTAAGTTTATTCTTTCGCCATCATAATCTCAAAATTGTCAACAATCTATGGATTTTTTATTTAATTGTTAATTGAGATATATCCATATATATACATATCATTGTAGAGATACTTTTTTATGCTTTGCAACAGTGTATTATGTCAATTTGTATCTGTCGGATATGAAAAATTACAGCCACAATGTGAAGCTGTGTATTGAATCGAGCTTCATATTTTGGGCTGTATCTTGTATTTTATATGGGAATTTCAAATATATGTGTACTTCATAGTCAAAAGTCTATGGATTTTCAATTTGATTCCTGATACATATATATACATATAATATATATATATATATATATATATATATATATATATATATATATATATATATATATATATATATATATGTATCAAGGAAGAGAATTGTATCTACTTTCTATTTTCAGCATTTATCAAAGAATTTTCCAGTATGTGTATTCCTCATAGTTGACAATCTATGAATTTTTCATTTATTCATGATACATATATATATATATATGTATATATATGTATGTATATATATATATATGTGTGTGTGTGCGTGTGTGTTCGTGTGTGTGCGTGCGTGTGAATAAGGAAAGACAGTTCAAGAATAAATTTTGCTCAGACCAAATTATTCATGGTAAGTGAATGTAAAAACAGAAAATAAAGAAATTAGTGATAAGTAGAATTTGAACTTGCAGCCTTTTCCATGTGATATCCACTGTACTAACAGAACACAAAAATAAAACTGGCCCGTGTGCAGAGAAAGGAAGGATTAAGTTAAGGGTGCAAATCAATATTTTCAATCCTCAAATTTTTTAGAACAGTATCTCCTAAAAATATCCCCCGCAGAAGCATTATGAAAATTATATGGTAGAGGCTACCAAAGAGTTGCAAAGTAGGCTCCTCTGGTTGTCCACTTTCTTTGTTTATCATGCTCGGTCAGCTATCAGACAAAATATGCATAAGAATGATACATTCAAAGGCATATAACTTGAGTCCTGTTGACTTTAAATTTTTAGTCCTTTTATAAAAATTGATTAGCTCATCAATACCTTTGAAATGATTCATAATATGTTTGGTATTGTTGTATCATCCTTGGCCTACAGAAAGCTAGAACCAAATTTCAATCGATGTCCTAATATGGTAAATGGGGTTTTAAAAAATGCCAATAGTATGTTTCACATAACTTCAGTATACTAACAAACAGAATCAATAATGCTTAGGAAATAGTAAATACCCCCAGGAATGGAATGGCACCCCCAATATTACCAAAGTCATTCTTGAAATCAATATGTTTTACCCTTGGGAGAACTTCAAAACTTCTTGGTGCACAAACTGTTACACAGATAAGGTGGATCTGTGTTTGGAGCCATCTCTGCTGAGTTCATTCATTACTCAAGTCTTGATGAGGATGGCATCTTGCCAAGGTTGGCTATATTCCAGTTTTGAACCAACGAGGAGTTGTGGGTGGCCTAATTGTTAGTGGCATTGAAAATGAAATCAACCAACAGAGTTCAAAATCCGGCTGAGATAGTTTATACTCCCTTCGCAACGATACCTTTTGGAAAAGCGTGGTTCCATCTCTCATGGAGGATGTGATGGGCAAGCTTATCGCAATAGTGAAAGAGGACTTTGCAGAGTATTTTGAAAAGTGAAAGGGAGGTGTACGTCCCAAAGGTACTACTTTGAAGAGGAATAAGGCGCCATTGCCCTAGGTATATTTCAGAATCATAGTAATCAGTAACAGCTGGATACATTATAGAGTGACTTTGTAAGGTAAAGACTAAATAATTTCTCCTTCAAAACTGGTTCACTTATCAGGGACTGTCTCGTGATCAACGTCTTCTGGCTGAAAGCTATGTTGAGAGTGATTGATTAAAAAATTGAAGAAAGGGGTGATCAATGAATAAGTTACTTCTCCAGCCTTTTCTTTGACAGAGATCTCTTAGAAAGTCTGCATTTTCAAAAAATAAGCATAAATGCTGCCTGACACAAACAGAGGGTTGTCTTAACAAACTCACACTGAGAATTGAACACCTCACTAAAAATCTATTTAGCTGGGCAGAAATTTTGAAGAACAAAAAAATGTAAGTGTTCAAATTTCCATCAATCTGGTGTGGTTGGTGTGGCCTGTATGCATGATAATAACATAGCCAGCCAGCCAGTCAGCCAAACCAACCAACCAGCCAGCCAGTCAGCCAGCCAGCCAGCCAACTAACCAGCTACACCAACTGAAGAAACCCATGGCAAACAATGTTGACAGTTTTGGTTGACGGTATCTAATACACACCCGCATTCTTGATATACCAAGCCACTTCAGCCTAAAACGTAAATGACAAGTTACGGACAGAAATGTAAACTGGCACTTTTACAGGATATTCATGAAGCTGTTTGAATAGAATGAAAGAGACACTGGGATTAGTGTGTGAGGTTCAAAAGGGTCAAGTTTGAAGTGGACTAAGGCGTAATTTCCTTTGGTAGGCTTTTTTATTGTTAACAGTAAATAGCTGAACACTACCTGGACAGACCTCATGAAGTAAAAGTTCTTAATAATAAAAATAATAATAATAATAATAATAATAATAATGATAATGATGATGATGATGATTATTATTATTATTATTATTATTATTATTTTTTTTTTTTGAATCTCACACCAGTTGCCTGGTGGTAACCGCTGGAGTTTGAGTGACAGCAAGTCTCCTCAAGTCTCCAGCCCTCCTCTCCTAGTACTCATAGGTCGCAGTAATTCTACGATTTACAGTTTCACACCGGTTGCCCAGTGGTTATCGCTGAAGGCTGAGTGACAATAAGTCTCCTCAGGTCCTCAGCTAACGTCTCCTCCCTCTTTCGCATATCATGACAGAGCTACTATTCGTTGCAGTACTTATATCTCTAGCACCTTCCTCAGTATCCGTGCAGTTCCTAGTAGTGCTGTGGTCTGTACGGTCTCTATCCTCCCCCTAATCCTGATCTCCTCCAGTCTCTCCCTCAGCGTTTTGGGGACAGTTTCTAGTGCTCCCACTATGACCGGTACTACCCTGGTTTTCATGTTCCACATTTTCTTTAACTCCCTTGCTAGGTCCTGGTATTTTTCCCTTTTTTCACCCTCTTTCTTTTTTACTCTATGGTCTGCAGGCACAGCAACGTCTACTATTTGGCAGGCCTTCTTTTTTTTGTCTACTATTACTAAGTCCGGCCTTCTTGCCTGGATGAGGTGGTCAGTTTGGATGTCAAAGTCCCAGAGTAGTTTGTGGTTGTCATTCTCCAAAACTGCCTCTGGCTTGTGCTGACACCACTTTTCCCCATGGTTGAATCCCATTTGTTTACTTAGTTCCCAGTGTATCATCGTTGCTACTCTATCGTGTCTATGCTTATAGTCCTTCTGGGCGAGTTATTATAATTATTATTATTATTATTATTATCATTATTATTATTATTATTATTATTTCCCTTTAAAAACTAGTTCCTTCATGGGATGGGTAAGTTTGGTGTGGACTAAGGTGCCTTTGCTTCAGGTAGGCTATGATATCATTGATATCAAATGGCTGGATACTCTCTAGACAGACATTGTGAAGGGTGAATAATTTTCCCTTCAAAATTGGTTCCCACATAACTTCAGAATTATCAGGAAACAGGATCTAAGAGAACAGTGCGCACATGCTCTCTCAATATAACGAACTGCTCCAGCCTAAAATCTAACTGATTAGTTATGGGCGCAGAAGTAAGCTGACACTTTCACTGTATATTCATGAGGCCGTTGAAATAAAAGGAAGAGACACTGGCATAAGTGTGTGAGGTCCAAAAGGGCCAAGTTTGAAGTGGACTAAGGAATGGTTGCCCTTGGTTGGCTATTTTACATTCAATATCTAAATAGCTGAATACTTTCAAGACAGATCTCATAAATCAAAAACTGAACACTTTCCCTTTAAAAACTGGTTCCCACATGAAAGGGGTAAGTTTGAAGTGGACTAAGGCGTCATTGCCCTAGGTAGGCTATTTCATATTTGATACTAAATGGCGGGATTCTCTCCAGACAGACATTGTGAAGGCTGAATAGTTTTCTGGTTCCCACATAACTTTGGAATTATTAGGAACCATAACGTAAGATAACAATACACCCCCCCACCCTCTTAATATAACGAACTGCTTCAGCCTAAAACGTAAATGACAAGTTATGGGCAGAGAAGTAAGCTGACACTTCTGCTGTATATTCATGAGGCTGTTTAAATAAAAATACCACATTAAGAAGCGATATTAAATGTCCTGCAGAACTTTGGCTGGACAGAAATTTATGTATAAAAGAATCTAAAGGGAATAAAGAGTTCTTTTTTTTTTTGTTCTACATTATGTGGGACTTTTTTTTATATAAGTTGGTTGGTGGGGGGGGGGGATTCAATAGTCAAGAGTCCGAAAGTCAGTTGGAGTAAGAAAAAAGTTTTCTTACTTTGTATGTTAGCAGAACTTTCCAGTTAAAACTGGAGTGTCCTTTATTACCATGTTCCTGCAAGGCTACAATATATATATATATATATATATATATATATACGTGTGTGTGTGTGTGTGTATCATCTTCAGCCATTATAAAACCATTGCTGAACAGTGGCCTATCCCTTTTCCTTCAATGATGACTGTGATTATCATAACCTCTGCCATGTCTTCCAGGCAAACCTTTCTATCACATTTCTCCATCTTGTGTTTGGTCTTTTCTTACAGTGTTTACTGTCCTATGGGCACCAATCAGTTAGCCTAAGGCTCTATCTGTTCTCATCCTGTCTTGCCAAGTGTCCAGCCCATCTCCATTTGTGTTGCTTAATCATATGTATAATAACTTTCATTCTCCCTCTGACCTAGATTGATCTTTTTGTATCTTTTAGAGTTATGTTTGGAACTGTTAAACAAAACAGCCACCAATACTACCAACGTAGGTTTCTTCAGTTTTTAAGTAGAACTAGCTGGCTGGCTGTGTATATATCATGCATACAGGTAGCACCAATGGAGATAAAGGGCTGAAAATTTTACTCCTTGCTGAATCTTTTCAATGTTTTTCCACCCCCTTACCTTCAGGAGGTTCAATTTACCAAAAAATGTTGAGACGGAGCTGTTGTGAGATGTGTATATTTTTACATAGAGGTATTTTGAACATATTTCGAAGCTAAAAAGCTTCATCTTCAGCAAAAAAGGTCTGATATCTTTAGCACTGGTAGAACAGTAGATGGTTATATTAAATCAGGAAGATGAGACATTCCATTTCAAGTCCATTCTGCTACTGTGGGTCTGCAAACTTATATATATATACACATATATATATGTATATATATATATGCATATATATATATATGCATATATATATATATGCATATATATATATATATATATGCATATATATATATATATATATATATGCATATATATATATATGCATATATATATATATATGCATATATATATATATGCATATATATATATATGTATATATATATATATGCATATATATATATATGTATATATATATATATATATATATATATATATATATATATATATATATATATATGCATATATATGTGTGTGTGTGTGTGTGTGTGTTTGTATGTGTGTGTCTGTGTCTCTGTGTGTGTGCATGTACATATATATTTATTGGCTAACCATTTATCCCAGTTTGAGGTGTCTGTCTAGATATCCCATCTGGTTTATGAAAGGAAATTGTTTATCAAATCACTTCTATATTATACAGGTAACCGGTACCTATAATATAAAGTTAAAACTATCTCAGTATGAGGCTTGCAAATTATGGTAAGCCAATATGCATATTTGTATTTCTGTCTATAAGTGATATCTCCACCCATCCCGCTCACAGCGATAGCTTGCAAGTTTACAGACTATCACGACTGTAGTGACCTCCATTCTCAGTCAGTGCTCAACACTTGTGGCCAGTGCCTGATCAAGATTTTGTAGGTGTCTGGACTACAGCTTTTGTGAGGCCCCTAGAAATATTTTTAAAAACAACGGTTAAAGAAAAAAAATCTTCATTTTTGCAAGGATAACACAAATTAAAATTCAGACATTTGCTTCATACAATAAATTTCCCCAGTCCCTGGAACATCAATCAATGCTAAATTCTTAAGATCATCATTTTCAATTTCTAGACGAGCGAATCTGTTTTGAATGGTCTTAGATGTTCAAACCATCTGAAAATGTCTAAAATACAGTGGTTTTCTTTGACATAGCATCTTTACTCCATATATATATATATATATATATATATATATATAATGCTCTTCCAACATGTCAATGGAACACTCTGGTGGACAGGGAATATATATGCGCAAATAAATGTATTGCTTAAATTCAACCTTACTAACCGTTCAGTTCCATGGAGTAGAGGGAGGATACCAGTCTCTGAATTTTTAAACTAAGGTTTCGATCCTGCCTCGTGGTACTGGATGGGATAATGGATTGTCTATAGCCTCACTGAAGAGTTATAATACAACAAAACAACTGTCTGTGGTTGACACATTAATAATATATATATATATCTATATGTATATGTGTGTGTGTGTGTATATATATGTATATGTATAACTAATAATTGTGTCCTCCACTGACTGTTGTTTTACAACTATTCAGTGTAGCTACGGACTATCCAATATCCCTTCAAGTAACGCTAGGTACGGTCGAAACCTTCACTTCAAACCCAGAGGCAGATACTCTACCCCTGCCCTACATGGAACTGGATGGTCAGTATGACCGAATTAAGTGATATATTTACGTACACGTAATTCCCCATCCACCAGAGTGCTCCATTCTGCAGTTAGAAGAGCATTGCTACAGTAGCTTATAGTAGATGAATTCCCCATCTAAGAGTGCCCAACCCTAAATAAAGGAGTGTTATTATGATAATCAAACCCTTTTTGAATAAATAATTCAGAGTACAAATGAAATAATTTTTCATGATTTTTAGAGGCCGTCAAGCTTGTGGAGGCCCTTAGGCTGCAGCTCCTAAAGCCAACACCTTAATTCAGCTTTGTTTGTGGCTTTGTTCAGTACTAAGCTGTTTTTCAGAAATACCTTTGCATCTACACACTCTATGTTTTGTCTACAGGCTGCTAAATGTAATTAATATATGCCTTCACCTGTTGTCTACAAAAAAAAAATGTTTAGCATCTGTAATTATTCTTAGTAGATGGAAATGCATTAATTTAATATCTCTCTGAATGGACAAGCAAAATTAAACTCTTTTTATCCTTTTTTATTTCTATTTTTCAAAACTTTTTTCCAAATTTTATCTTTCAAAGCCGCCATTTTTCAAAATGGCTGACACTGTTGTGAGTTCTTCTCCAAACTGTCGCCTAAATATTTGCATTTATGGAAATGATTGTATTTGAAAACAAAAGGTTCAAAAATAAACCAAAGTTTTAAAAAAAGAACATTTTTAAATTAAAAATTAAAAAACTGAAAGCAAAATTTTAGTCTGATATCATGAATTGGAGAACTTCATGTTTTTGTCTTTCACTTTTTATTTTTGTACATTGCAGAATGCTATCAATAAAATACAATTGAATACGAATTTAATTATTTCCTTCTATTTCTGACTACAGCTTGTTTACTGAGTTTTCAGACTTTCTTCGTTCAGTTTATCTTTTTAATTAAGTCGGTTTGTTTAAAATTGAATTCATATTTTACATTGTCTTGGGTAATATAAGTTACAGCGAGGGAGAAAGAGGTCCTAATTATCACACATCTTACCTCATTTTATTCAACAGCAACAGAATGAATCATTGGAAAAAGAGGTTTATTTATTCACTCATCTTCTCTGTTTGTGATTTAATGTTTGCACGATTTTTTATTGACATATTACATCAATATTAGCTTTCTTTTATTAATACTTCTTTTGTTAGAATAATGTATCAATATTGCCTCATCAATTGCACTTTTATATAAGGTATGTCTGAAAAGTATCCAGCAATTTTGAATATCTCGAGAACTGGTTGTGCAACATTGATGTAACTTAAAAAACAATCATAGTAGACTTCCTACGCAGACACTCCTACAAGACGGTACTTAATCAGTTGCAAGATGCCATTGAGTGAGCATGTTTACTGTGTGACTTATATTCGCAATGACCAAGTCAGTCATTCTTCATATCTCATGCAGAATTCTTTTGTAAAATATTGTATCACCCAAATCTGTCACACTTCGTTTCCTCTTAGTGAGATTTGGCTTCTGGCAACTTCTAGCTTTTCTCGAAAAGATTTCAGACCATAGACGAGGTTGAGGATAACACAACCAGGCAGCTGAGGGTGATCCCAAAAGAGGACTTTGGTGACTGTTTAAAAGGGTGAAAGTACTCAGGGATAAGTATGTGGGGCCTCAGGTAGATTATTTGGTGGAGTCTTTTTTTCTCAATATTAAATGACTTGATATTACCAGGGAGACTCATATTCAAATAAGTCAACATTATCTAAACAGCTAATACTATAGTACAATCTCTGCACCTTACTCTCTTCTCTAAAATGAAAATAACTGTGATATTAACTTGACAAGTGTAATTATGCCATCACTGCTAAGACTGCAATTGAGTTGCTGCTCTTTCTTGAATTTTAACAATTTCAATTAATGAATTACATATATATATATATATATATATATATATATATATATATGGTTGGAATATTTGATGTTAGAATATTATTGCATTGGCTAACCGAAAATGTTTATTTGTTGTTGTTTGATGGCATCTGGAGTTTCAATTAACTGAGTTCAAAAAATTTATTTTTTATTGTATTGTGACAATTGTCAGTGTGCGTTTTCTTTCTATCCTGCCAAAATTGGCATATTTTTGTCTTTTGATTCCAACATTAAGGATGTAAGAAAATGAACAACATTTTCAGCGGATCATGTTTTTCTGTTTGAAGAAAGGTAAACAGATACTTCAATGAAGATAGATTTGTGCAATTTATGGCGAAGGTACAGTGAATGATCTGTTGTGTCAAAAGTGGTTTGCAAAGCTATCTCCTGGATATTTCTTGCTGACCGATTCTCCGCGGTTAGGTAGATAGGTTACGATTGACAGCAATCAAAAATGACATTAATCAAAAATAACCAATGTTATACGATGCTGTGTGTATGGTGGAATGGGAAGAGAATCTTTGATTTTGAGCTTCTTCGGGAGGATGAAACTATTCATTCAAACAACTCATCATCATCATCTTCATCATCATCATCAGCAGCAGCAGCAGTAGCAGCAGCAGCAATCTTTTAGCGTCCACCATTGAAATATACTTTCACCAGACCTCTCTATAATGGGCATTGCAGAGCCAGTCCCTTCTGAATTTATCTAGCTCGTCATACCATCTATCTTTCTGTCGGCCAGGGTTTTGGATATGATCTCGGGTAATCCACATTGGGAGTTGTGATGTTCATCGGTTTTCTGCCTTTCTTGTAACATGTCCAGCCCATTGCCATTGGAGTTTTTTGATGGTTTTTATGATGACCCAGGCTCCTGTCTTATGCTGTGCTATCTTACAATCTCTCCATGAGCACGTTGCATGGTTCTCAGTTTGAGGGTCAGACTCTTGATTAGATTCCATGTTTCTGCTCTGTAAGTGATTCTGAAACATGCAATCTAACCAACATTTGAACAAGTACTTTTCCCAATTAGAGCAATCGAGGTCAGCAATCAATGAAATGCATCCAGTTAATAGAAAGGGTGCAATACTACATCAGGATGATGCTAGACTGCATATTCCATGACCAGGTTAATCTGTTTGGTGGGGAACTTTTCAATCATCTTCTATATTCACCAAATGTTGTATATTTGGATTAGCATTTATTCTGGTCTTTAAAGAATTATCTTAATGAATAAATTCCAATTCTCTGCAAGTGTGCAAAAGGCACTTTGAGCTATTCTTCGCATAGAAAGATGAAAACTTCTGGGAGGATGGAATTATGAAGTTGCCTGAACAATTCATTTTTTCCCCAATTTTTATTCAGTGTTTTCATTCCCTTTTTTTTTTCCCCCTTTTTTCAGTGCTTTCTTCCTTGGTTTCATTAATTCCTTTTTCCTTGAATTTTTCTTCTATTTTCTGTCTTTCTTCCTTTCTTGTTCGTCCTATTGGTTTCATTCTTCTTTTCCACTTTTCTTCTTTCATTCTTGATTCCTTCTTTCTTTTCTTTATTGTTTCATTTGATTATTCTTCATTCACTCCCTTATTTCATCCACTCTCTTTTCTTTCTTTTATACTTTTTTCTCTTTTATTTACATTCTTAACTTATTTTATTTTACTTTCTTTCATTATTTCTTTTTCTGTCTTCATTCGTTTCCTTGTTCCTTCCTCCATAATTTCCTTCCTACTTTCATTTTGTTCCCTTTCTACCTACTTTCATTCCCTTTTCGTTCTACTCATTCTTAAATTCATTCTCCTTCTTTCCTTCTTTGATCTTTATCATTTTCCATTCATTCTCAAATTAGATACCATCAACTAAAACTGTCACTAAAACTGTCTAAATAGGTTTCTTCAGTTTTCAAGTCAGTCTATCTATCTAGCTATGTATTTATGTATGTATCATGTGTCCAAGCCACACTAATGGATGGAGCTAGAGGGCTGAAATTTTTCAATATTCACTCCTTATCATATTGGAGTTTTTAGCTTTTTTTTCAAAATTTCTCCCCAGAAGGGGTTTTACTTTGACGTTGAAAAACTGATGATGACGATGATGGTGGGTTTTTTTTTTTTTCTTTAAGTCAACCCAAAAGTGAATTTTTAGTTGGGGGCTCAATTTGCAATGTAGGTTTATGATAAATTGTCCACATTTTTTTCTCTGGAAATTCAAACTTTCTTGTTATCCATCAAAAGTTGAAAAAAGACACTTATCTATTGATCAAACCCATTCCCTATTTTTTGATTGGTTACCCCCAATATGGTATTGTACCAAAGATTCTGATTGCATGACAGTTTCTTTTGTGTGACTAACCAGCCATGTTTATTTTTCTTCCTTTTATTTCTGTCTTTTTTTTTCCTTTATGTCTCACTTCCTTCCATTCTCTCTTTTTTACTTTCTGTCTCCTTCTCTCTCTTCCTTCTTCTTTTGTTCCTTTCTTTCTCTATTTCCTTTCCTTCTTTCTATACTCCCTTACTTCCATTTCAAAAGTGGCCTTTTGCTGAACAGAAAGTTGGGCCTCTGCTTTTACTCTGGTTTTGTTGAAGGGATTCGTTTTGACATCGATAGTTTAATTCTTTTCAAACTATGTTCATCTTTGTTAAAAAGTTTAGACCGTGTCCATTCAACCTGTCTTTTTTTACTGGTTGTGGATGGATTCGTTTCATACATTGTTCATATGGCCCTGTCACCTGATCTTATCTTACCTGAAGATTTTAGGTAGAAATGGATTTTGATGGAATGCATCATGCCGATTGTCACCTATGGAGCTGAAACACGGAACCTAACAAAGAGATTGACCCTCAAACTGTGAACCACGCAATGTACATGTGAAAGATTCATGCTTAACATCACATGGAGAGATTACAAGACAGCACAGAGTATTAGAGAAAAAAACAGGAATTCGATATATCATAGAATCGATTGCAAAATTGATGGCAATGGGCTAATAATGTTGCAAGAATGGCAGACAACCACTGGACATCACAACTCTCAACATGGATCCTCAGAGATCACATGCAAAACCAAGGCTAGCTGAATATAAGATGGCAAGATGAACTAGACAAGTTCAGGAAGTATTGGCTCCATGATGCCCATGATAGAGAGGTCTAGTAAGTCCTTGGGAAGGTCTGTGTCCAATACCAGATGATAAAAGACTACTGTTGTTGTTGTTGATGATGATGATGATGTCTGTATCCAATACCGGATGATGAAAGACTACTGATGATGATGATGATGATGTCTGTGCCCAATACTGGATGATGAAAGACTACTGATGATGATGATGATGATGATGTCTGTGTCCAATACCAGATGATAAAAGACTACTGATGGTGATGATGATGATGATGATTCCAAATCCTCCTCCTTTTTTCCAGCTGATTTAGAATTATTTTCTGAGGAATCCGGGTAAAGAATATTCGATCTTTTGGGCAACCCAAAGTTTTCTCTCCTTTCATCCAAATCCATAGACCCTCCATACTAATACCTCTACTCTAGTGTGAAAATGCTCACAATCGAGGCAATATTTAATTCTCACAATATCACGGCACAAATTTTTCCAGTTTAAAACTAAAATACAAACACAACCTTTTTCCAAATAAGGAGAAAAAATTCAATAAATTTAATGAAATAACATTTTTACCACGTTTAAAATTTGTCAGGACTCTTAATAATGAATTTGTACTGGTCGATAAAACCACTTGTGATACATTTTGCCACAAAATTTAACCTCCTTGTTTCAAATTTTTGTTTGAATTTTTAAAATTCCCTTCATATTTTTTGCACTTTTAATTTAAAAAATGATTGGAATATTGTTAATTTTAATTGGAGAGGAATTTCGTGGGTATCATGATCACTTAGGATGGGATGGAGGCTAACAGAGTCAATTTCTTCACACATTCCTAGTTCTTTTTTTATCTCCTTTGAGTGAAGAGTATGCATTATAGTGAAGTTAATGGCCTTGTTCAACATCGCAATTCCTTAAAGATCTTTCAGAAAATTTTCACTGGCAAAGCAATAAATTTAGAACTGTTAACCATAACTATCATTAACACTGTCAACCTAGGTTACTTTCAGTTTTCAAGTTAGTTTAGTTTGCTCATTGGCTATGTAAGTACGTATGTATGTGTCATGTATACAAGCCACACCAACGGGGCCATAGATGTATAGGAACTCTTTTTATAAGGGGAGCAAAAGGCTTCATTTCTCTGAAATTTTCCATGATTTTGTCCGAATTGCACCAAGTTGCCCATAATTTTACATGTTTTACCCCAACTTTTTTTCTTGGGGAAGTCTTGCCCCCATATCTGGCCCCATGATTTGTAGGCTTATAAATGGAGCTACAAGCTTGAAATTTTCATTTTTCATTCCTCATCATGTCTCAACATTTTTGCTTCTTTTAAAAATTCCCCCTCCCCGAAATGCTCTCCTTAGAAAGAGGTTCAGTATGCATGGGGGAGAGGGTCTTGCCCCCCCCCCAACTACTCCCATGATTTGTAGGCCTATAAATGGAGTTACAAGGCTGAAATTTTGATGTTTTATTCCTCATTGTGTCTAAACTTTTTTGTTTTTTTTCCAAATTTCCCTTTCCCAAAATACTCTTTTAGAAAGAGGTTCAATTTGCAATGCAGTTTTATACTAAATTGATCCTTTTTTTTTATGCCTGCTTGTTTTTTGAATATTCATACTTTTTTAGTAATCACTGCCCAACAAAAGGTGAGAGAAGTAACTTATTCATTAGTCATCCCCTTTCCCAATTTTTCTAATTGATAACCACTAACATGGCTTGCTACCAAATGATGCTAATTGCATGACAATTTCTGTTCAGTGACTAAACGGGACTGGTTTTATATTCCTTTTTGGTTCATGAAAAATGGTAATGAAATGTAATTAAAAATTTGGGTGTAAAAGATGAAAATATAATCTGCAGTATGACGTCATAATGATGCTGAATCTGCATTAATTCAGCTTGTTTTCCATATCAGCTTTCAATTCTATATTCATCAATAAGATATCTGAAATATAGAAATAGTCACCCATTCACTTTGCAACATAGTTTAACTATATGTTTGTTCTTTTGTTATAAAAGTTATTTTTTCATCATTTCTAAAAAGTATTGAAAATGTCAGTTGTTCTCTTCAAACATTGTTCTTGTGACCAGAACTATGATGATTTGAAATGCACTTATTTCCAATCTGACAACGGGCAAATTTGCACATTTTTATTTGCAGATAGTAAGAAAAACAATGACTCATGAATATCAGTGTCCTGGTCACAAAAGCAAAGTTTGTAAGGAATAAAAGCCATTTTCTATACTTTTTACACCAATTTTAAGTAATTAGAAGTTAACACCTACTATCCAGGGACAAAAATCAGTAAAAATTGTACAGTGTTATTACCATAATTACAACTGGTATGATACAAAGTAAACGAAGAACTGCTTTGTGCTCGAGGTACTCATGTATTTCCTAATAGTCTTTATTGGTTGGTCTTCAGATTGAAGGAGATAAGACATCAAAACAAGGCTGTGAGAGTCTTTTCAAAAAATAACTAGATCCCCGGTCATGTTAAGGGAAAGTTTACTTGCCTCAAAATAATTAGTCATGACCGATCCAAAAATATCTAGATGTTAAAAAAAGTTATATAAAATACTGTACATATCATGAAACCTTCATTTACAGCATGCTATATGAGATTATAACAAATAACATTAAAAAGGATCTAATCATATGAAAATCATTATAAATTCATAATATGTATGAAGCATTTTCAATTAAAATATAGTTTTGCTATCATGAATATTTTCCTACACATGAAAATATCTGAGCAAAAAAACGATTTCTTATATTGAAACCCAACAGAAAATATTTAAATTTACATATAAAATATCTTATTTGGCAATGCTGACCACCATAACTTCGATGTTTCTTGTTTATCTTTCCTGTTCCTCTTCATTGAAGACTTTTCAAGGTCAGGTGAACAAACTTTGCAAACAAAAAAGTTTACACATAGGAATACATTAACACCGTCACCCTTAAATATCAAGGAGTGTTTATTTCCATTCAGTCTGTCTCTGATGACTATTCTGTTGAAGTTTCTAGAAAATTAGCAAATATTGAAAAATTTGATGAAAGATCTTATTTTCTTCAACTTGACCAAAGGTCCCAAAAGCCGAGAAACTTATATGAGAGAATTAACTCGACCAAGTCAAGTTGCCAAGTTTAATCATAAAGGCTGATCATAACATTAACAAAGAATTTACTTAAACAAGTTGAAATTTGTGAATTATTTGCTAAACTTATCATTGACCAAAAAGAGAAGAAAAGACAGAGAAAAAAAACATTTGTAAACTAAATAAATTGTAGCACATTTGGGTTTCATTCAGTTAGAGCTTCCATTACGACTGATATAGAAAAGAGAACTTTGTTGAAGATACAATAAAATTAATAATTAAATATGAACTTCATTAATTTTAGAGTTTCAAAATCCCAACAGCAAATAAAGTTGTATGTAAATAGAGTCAGATGCAACATATACCTGAAGAAGTTCAAAGAATATTTCAGCTGAAACGTTGTAATAATAGCTTTAAAGATGGAGAGACTGATTTGAAAAATATGATAAATAAATTAATGGCTTTTTGATTTATTGAATAGGTGAAATGGAGATATTAAGTAACATGTAAAAGAAGTATTCTGTTGCATGAAAAATAATTTAATTCCGTATTATTGGACTTCTAGCTTGGCATAATCAAAAGAAAAAATAAGCTGCACGTGTTTTCTTGTAGATAGATGGAAGTTTGAATTATGTGAATGGAAGTTAGAATCATGCAAGAATGTTTTCTCTTTCAAGTATGAAATGCTTTAAATAGTTGAAAATGGACATCCCACAGTTTTCTGGAAAACTATAAGATATAGCACAAGTCTGGTTGGTCATTCAGTTGGAAAAATGTCTTTTGACGGCATACCATGTTTGGGATGATGATATAAAAGATTTGAGAAAAGTGCTATCAATGAATAAGTTTACTTATCTTGTCTCTTACTGGGTGGTGATCACTAAAAAGACTGAGTTTTCAACAAAAAAAAAATTGAATGGAGGCTGCCAGATACAAATAAAAGGACCAATTTAGCATAAAATTACATTGTAAATCATCCCCCACTCCGTTGAAAAAAAAAAAAAACTCACTGAGGGAGGGAATTTAAAAGACCCAACTTTTTCTTTCAAGATAAGAAAGAGAAAATTTTTCACTCTTTGAGCTCCATTTATACAGCCTGTACATATGAAAAATACATAGTCAGCTGGCCAGGTAGAATCACTTAAAAACTGAAGAAACCTATGTTGACTTTGTCAACATTTCCATTTGACTGTTTCTAACATAAAATCTATATTATTGTCAATTGATTTCTTCTCAACTTGATATTCATGGCTATGGAGATCACCATCTCCTTTCCGCTGAGAAACTACTTCTTCATTGAAATAATCTGGGATTCTATGTGAAGAGGAATATGATAGTGCTCTCTATTTTTATAGGTTTTGCTACCGAGAAAATGGTACAATCACCTGATAAAATGAATATCTGAAGGTGCTAAGCCAGTCAAGTTAGGAAGATGTAAAATATCCCAACCTGATGATTTGACTTTCTTCTGAATTTATTTTACTGAGGGTGACTTTGTATTTTTATGCTGAAGAAAGACACATATTCTTCACTCTTCCCTCCCCCTCATACCTGTCTAGTTTCGGTGTTGAAAATAAGTGCAAATCTTGCAAACCTCGGCAAAATACTTTATAAGTTATGCATCCAAGATAGGTCAAAATTGCATTCAAGGGCATATCAGCTATTGAAATTAAGCGTTGTCAAGAAATCTTTCTAAAACATATTTCAAAAGTTTTGAAAGTGATCTATTAAAATAATGTGATAACTAATGTAATAAATAATGAATTGATAAACCTAAATAAATCTAACACTTTTTAGAAAATGAGTGAGTAATTCTTCTTTCATGTGACAAAGTGTGAGGATGTATCAGAATATGTGTGATTCATACAGAATGTGTAAGTCTCGGAAGGTCTGCCTTCTTAACACAAAAGATCTGCTGTGATTGGCTTGACATTCTAAGAGATCTTAATGGATAACCTGAATATGGAGGTTGAGCAGAATGCTAGATTTAACCAGAATTTTATCCAGAATAAAAATCAGATACTAATTTCCAATAAAAAGTTCTATTATCAATCAATGATACAGAGTTAATAAAAATCATGCAACATATTTGTTTCTGTCTTTCTTTGCAGTAAAAAAATCACTTGCTCAATTTTTTCCCACTGCTTTGCCTGAATGGGGTGGGGGCTGATGGACACCTGGCTTGTACTCCTATGTTACCAGGGACCCTGGGAACCACTAGAGATGTTGTCGTAAGTCTTTGGTTTGGAATTCCTGATCACTTTCCACAAAGAATGAAAGATATAAATTCATGCTGACCTTTAGTCAGCTTACTATGATTTACCAAATGTCTGTCTATCGGTCAGCCAATACATAACTCAAGGACCACTAAAACTATGGCCAACAAATTTCATGTGGTTACTAATGGGACCCTGGAGTATGTTTTTAGCATATTAGTTTGTGAAAATTCCAAAACTTTTTAGCGAGGGCTTGATTTACTATGTAAGAATAATGCTAAACTTGAACCTTACTTTGTGTCTATCAAAGCAAATATTTATCTTTTTGGTCAAACCTATTAAGTGAATATCTTGTTGAAAATACCAGGGCAGGTTCTCAGCCAGTAACTAATAATGACTATCATTTTGGCAAATAAATACAAGACTTCATGCATTTGAATGGCTTTTTATTCCATCTTCAAAACCATGACATTTCTTTTCGGATGAGTTAATATTTAATTCTTATTAGATGAAGCATTGTCATCCGAGATTATTGTTTTTGATTTATATTTGCTGGCGTATACAATATACAATTACCGCAATATCTGGAGGCCCTGCTCTAACTGCAACTTATCCATGCCCCACATAGATGTCCATGTAGAACTTCAATAGTCACCTCCCAAGTCATATTACCTGAGTGTTAGATGCATTGTTACAATTGCATAATTTCCTCTTTATTTCAATGTGTCTCTCATATACTTGCAAGTACAGAGCTAGTCAAAAACTAATTATAAAAACAAATCACTGAAGCCTCACAAATGGTCGACTAACCAGCCAAGTGGACTCAGAGGCTTTTCTCTTTGAGTGCCTGTGTTCCTGTAAGTGTCTCTGGGTTGGCTTGGTCAGATTTTTTGGGCTACAACCTAGAGAATTAGTATGAGTACACCAATTTTATCCACGTTTTACCAAAAAAGTACTTTTGGGGGTCTCAATGGTCATTTTGGATCTTTTCTTTCAGATAATTTTTGACCGAAGTTCTATTTAAAAAAAATGATTCTTTAGATAATTTTAGTGAAAGATCTAGTTTTGTGAAAAGATTTCAGATAATTAATTCTGGTACATGTGTGAGCTATGGTGATTCATGGTGATATATTTTTTTTTTTTGAGATTACTGATTAATTCCAAGCCAGGTTTGTTTTTCATTTTCTTGAATTCAAAGCTCGAAAAAGAAATAAACCTGCTTTAGATAATTTAAGCTTGGATTTTGAAAGAAAGAAAAGTATGGAAAAAAAAAATCAGTGATCGTTATTTTATTTCTGAATCCTGAATCGGATCAGTCCTTCAGCTTGTATGTTGATCATCATGTTTCTATGGGAAGGGATTGCGAGCCCCATCCCAAACCATTTTTCAACCATAGTTAGAAACTGTCAAGCAAAACTGTCAACAAAACTGCCAACAAAAATGCCAACATAATTTTCTTCAGTTTTCTAGTTGGTCTGGCTGGCTAGCTATCTGGCTGGTGAGCTATGTATCTATCATGCTTATAGGCTGCTCCAATAGAGCTAGATGGCTGAAAATTTCAATATTTACTACTCATGTAAATAAAAGAGTTCTCTATGTTTCTTTCAGAAATTCACCCCCCTGAATAGGTTTTTTGTTGGAGGTTCGATTGGCAATGTATGTTTATACTAAATTTAGTTTGGATCCAGCAACATTCAGGCAAGTTTTTTTTTTTTCAAATTTTCTAGTGATCACTATCAAATGAAAGGCAAGAGGAGTGACTTATTCAATGATCCCCCTTTTTTTTTCAAATTTTCTCATTGATTATCCATAGCAAGGCATGCTGTCAAAAAACATTGGTCACATGGCAGTTTTTTATTGAGTGACTAACCAGACCTGTTTTTTTTTGTTAGTTCATTTTTATTTGCTTGATTAGTTTTCTGAGGATTTGGTGACACACCCAGAACAGTCTCTGGAGTATTCCGTGTGTCTTTTCATAGATTAAATATCCAGAAATTATATTTCCTATAAATTGGAAATTAATGACTGGGGCGTGTCAGTTTGCCATCTGGCTATTTCCAGACCATTATTTCAATACACATTTGAATTAATTTGCCCAGAAAATTTTTCCTTTCTTTCTATTTTTTCTGATAAACTGAGCCAGCCATTCTCAACCTGGGTTCTAAAAAATCCTAGTGTTCTCCAAGAATTTGTTGAGGATTCCACCAAAATTTTATGTATTTGTGGCTCATATTTTAGTCCATGCTGCTAATGAATTTCCAAACTTAATTTTCATCAATCAGAACTTTATCTTTGAATAGAACCATTTTACCATCAGCTGCAGACTGATGGTCTAGATGTGATAAGAAGTAACTAAAATCAAGATTAAGAAATCATCATCATCATCATCATCATCAGTCTTTTAACATCTATCGTTGGACATAGACCTTCCCCAGGATTTGCAACACTTCTCTATCATGGGTGTCAAGGAGCCTGTACTTTCTGAATTTGTCTAGCTCGTCTCTCCATCTAATATTCTGCCAGCCTCGGTTTCACATGTGATGTCGGAGGATCCATGTTGTCTGTCATAATGTCTACTGGTTGTCTGTCATTATGGCAACGTGGCCAGCCCACTGCCAGTTGAGATTTTTAATGGATTCTATGATGCCCCTGACTCTTGTCTTTTCTTGGATGTACTGTGCTGTCTTGTGGTCAGCATAATTCTTTCATGTGCATGTTGTATGGTTCTCAATTTGCGGATCTGTCTCTTGGTTAGGTTCCATGTTTCAGCTCCATTAGTGACTATAGGGAGGATGCATTGGTTATACACCCTTCTTTTCAGGATTAATGGGATCTTCTTATTTTTGAAGGATGAGCTTGCTCTGCCAAGGGCTTGCCATCCTAGTGTGATTCTTTGCTTAATTTCTTCTTCTTTTGAGGGTCTCATGGAGATTTGTTGTCCTAGGTAAATGTAGTGATCTACTTTCTCGAGTTCTGTGTCCTCAACTTAGATCTCAGTGTTTTTAGCTCCAATGTGGTTGTTGCACATGATCTTTGTCTTGCTGAAGTTCATGTGTAGGCCGACTTTCTTGCTCTCTTCATTTAATTCATCTATCATTACTTGTCAAAAATTGATTGCGGCTGACAATGCTTCATCAAATAGAAATAAAAATTTAATAATATCAGTAACTCCATCTTTGTTGTGTTGATTAAAACATTTCAGCTGGTATACTCTCTGGCCTTTTTCAGGTGCAACATGCTCTGTGATAAAGTGCACTGACCGAAATCTTATATTCATTTTCATGTTTTTGTGTTGAATCTGATTTGAAATTCTCTGAACTTGGAAAAACAAAACATGATTGTTACTACTCATATAAACAAACATCTTGGAAATTCTTTATTCCAAATTGGTCATGGTTTGAAGAAAAAATCTATTCAGGAAGACAGAATAGATTGTCCAAAAATCAAATAACATACAGCGCGTGTCAAGATAAACATTTTATTTTCAATAGAGATTGAAGATTTTTTGTTATTTTTTCTTCTAAACAGCCCGGCAATAATCATAACTTCAGAACAAAAAATACAAATATGATTTCAGTGCGAGAAAAAAAAAATTGATTGCTCAACCAATTCTTGAGATATTCAAATGGCTTCAAGTCTGAAGATCATTGGTTTGTTAGGGGATAATGAGCGGATAATTTTGCAATGGGATTTCAGTGCAACAAAATAAAAATAAAGTTGAGACATTAGCCGTTCATAAGGTTTTCTGTAAATAGTTCCCTTTGATGACTGTTAAGTAACATGAAGGCCATGTGACTGGTTCCTGAGATATTCAAAATGGGTGGATATTTCCCTGGTAAAATCCATATGCTGAGATAAGAATCTACAGACCAAAATGTAGGGATCAAAACGAAACAGATTCTGTTATCTTCATGAGAACCTGGTTTTTGGTAATCGTTATCATCAGTCTCTTCACATCCACTGTTGAATATAGACCTTCCCCTGGATTTGCTTGCGCATGTGATCTCTGGGGATCCATGTTGTGAGTTGCAATGTCCATCATTTGTGTGCTATTCTTGCAACATGGCCAGCCCATTGCCATTTGAGATTTTTTGATGGATTCTATGATGTCCCTGACTCCAGTCTTCTCCTGGATGTATTGTGCTGTCTTCTGGTCTCTCCATGTGAGGCCCAGCGTAATTCTTTCATGTGCACGTTGCATGGTTCTCAGTTTGCAGGTCTATCTCTTGGTTAGGTTCCATGTTTCAGCTGCATAAGTGACTATTTGGAGGATGCAATGATTATATATATTTTTCTTTTTAGGATAAATTGGATTGTCTTGTTTTTGAAGGTTGAGCTTACTCTGCTGAAGGCTTGTCATCATGAGTTAAAATGCGGAAGAGAATAAAACAGAAAATTGTTGTATCTGCCTGGGTAAACAAATGTTTAGGAAATGCTTCATTAGAATGAATTTACCAAAAATTCATTTGCACAGGGGTTGTTTAATTTACCAATTCTCTTTTCAATGAGGATTCATTTTTTTTGTTTTTTTCTTTTGAATAACCAACAATGATTATTCTTCAATGCATGTCAGAACTTTCAAATTAATTAGCAAATACATAGACAATGATTTTTGCATTGAGATTTCAGTATCAGAAATATAAATAAAGTTGATATATTAGTCATTCGAGATGTTGTTTTCTATAAAGGTCTCCTCTGATATGATGTTTATATACATCAAGGCTGTGCGACCGTTTTGCAAGATATTCAAAATCGCTGGATACTTTGCAGGCCACCCTCCTATGCTGCGACCAAAATGTTGGGATCAAAACAAAGCAGATACTGTTTATCTTCATGTGCACTAGTTTTCTGCTAGATGATTTAAAATGCCGCAGACCAAAAAACAAAACAAAGAATGATTGTAACTTCCCAGATAAACAATCAGAGAATTCGTCATCAGAATGAATCTACTGAAAGTTAATTGCACAGTGGGCGTGTCTAGATAAACTAGTTTTTTCAATGAAGACTCAGAATTTTGTTTGGTTTTTTCTTCTTTTAAACTACCAAAAAATCACCATTAGCTGTAGCAGCCTTTTACCATCCATCGTCAGGCATTGATCTTCCTCATGATCTCTTGATTGTGGGCATTGCAGAGCCTGTATCTCCTGAACTTGTCAAAATTGTCATGCGATATTACATTCCGTAGGCCACAATTCTGATAATCTCTTGGGATCCACATTGTGTGTTGTGATATCCAGCAGTTACCTGACATTCTAGCAACATGGCTTGCCAGTTGCCATTTGAGTTTACAAATAGATTCTATGATTTTCTCTAATAAACTGTTATGTCTTATGGTTTCTTCATGTGATCTTGAGCATGATCCCCCCAGGAAACACATTGCCCAGTTAGTCACCTATGGAGCTTGGCAATAATCATTCTTCAGATCATGTCCAAAGACATGAGTCTGTTAGGAAATAATAAGATGATAATTCTTGTAAAAGAATTTCAGTTTAAAAAATATGAATAAAGTTGAGGCATTTGCAATTTGAAACGTTATTTCCTGCAAAAATAGTGGATGAAAATGGAGCATTGATTGGAGAAAATGTCTGTTTAGGCATGTGTTATAGAGTCAGCAATGATTAGTTATTGTTTCATCAGGGTTGCACAACTGGTTCTTGAGATATTCAGAACAGCTGGATACTTTCTGAGCAGACTCCATACATTCTGATAGGAGTGTAACGACCAAAATAAAACTGATTCTTATTGTACAGAGGGTGTGTCTACATAACCAATGTTTTTTCAATAGCTATTCTAATTATTCAAAAAACATCCTGACAGTAGTTAATCTTTAATACAAGTCTGAAGATTATAGATTAGGGAATAATAAGCTGATAATTTTTGCAATGGGATTTCAGTGCAAAAAAATGAAAATAAATTTGAGACATTTGCCATTCAGGAGGTTTTCTGTAAATGGTTTCCTCTGATGATTGTTAAGTTACTTGTAGGCTGCACGACTGGTTCTCAAGATATTCAAAATGGGTGGAGACTCTCCGGGCAAACTTCATATGCTGAGATAAGACTCTCAAAACAAAACAGATCCTGCTTTTGTCATTTACAACATTTTTTTCTGGATGCTTTTGAATTCTATAGACTTAGAAAAACAAAGAATTATTGTAAAAATGAATGTTCGGCAAATTTTTCATAAGAGTGAATTTCTAAAAGATCTAATTGCATAGGTGATGTGCCTAGATAAACAAAGTTTTTCCAATGGGGATTCAAAATTTGCTTTTTTTTTTTTGGTGGGGGATGTTTCCACTGAAATTTTTAAAAATTACTCTTCAATACAAGTCTGACGACTCAGGTTTGTTAGAAAATAATAAGACAATAATTTTTAAAATAGGATTTCACTACGAAAAAATATAAATAAAGTTGATGCATTAGTGATTTGCGATGTTATTTTCTGTAAAAATAGAAGACAAAAAATTAAATCGAGCAATGAGGCTGAAAAGAAAAATGGCGGAAAATGGCAGGGAGTTAAAAAAAAAAGGAAAGAAAAGAAAAACGAATCCCCTGACTTCCGTTATTGATGACAACAACAGGCAAACAAAGATTTTATTTTCATTTTTCAGCTGGGGGATAGGGTTAGGGTTTTGGGATAGGAAGAAGAAAATCTAGAGAGATAAAGAGAGAGACGAAAAAAATATTTAAATGCACAAAATGTGTTCTTCGAGTTTACGTCTGAGTAAGTTTCAAATCACCCAAGGATGAGAAACAATTATCAACTTTATAGGATTTTCCAGTCTACAATTTTGCTTTTTAATTTTAATCTTTTTTTTATTTTCCGGTCCAAGTTGCCAAATGAGCTTGACCCACCCATGTCCAACTTTCTTAAACTTCCCGAAGATAATTTAATCAGATTCCTGGAATTCCAAATTTAATATGATTGGATACAAATAATTCCAATCAAATCATATTGTTATCTGCTTTCAGAAAAAAAAAACTGGGTAGTGGGTAATTCTACCCTGTCTGGGGTATTTGATCGGTGAAGCTGAAGGTTCTTTCAATATTGTATTTAGGAAACTGAAGAACGAGATGAAGATACAAATATCTGTTAATGCAAAAGGTGTGCATGACTGAATATAAATTTATCTCAAAGCATTAAAAGATGATAAATATGTGCCGATAGAAAACAAATTTCCTCCTAAATATTTCATTTTAAACAGCATTTCACAGCATTGCTGACATACCAGTTTCCGAGATCCACCAAGATTTGGGAGAAAAAAATATCAAAGCACTATCTTGATAATTTCATCATTTCTAAATCTGCCGAACATTAATTCATTTTTTTATTGTATACAAAGGAAGCCGCTTATTGAGATCATTTTGGGAGTGGGTCTTCAAATCAACAAGAACAAGCTGATAACATTGAGAAAAGGATATAAAATTTGGAACAATTTATATTCATTGTTACAAATTCATTGATATGTTATCAAATTCATTGTGGTAAACAATTTTACATTATAAATCTTTTTTTTTTTAAATTACTGTGAAATTTATATGAAATTTCTAAACCATTTTAAATAGATTGTTTGTGACTGCTATTAACTAAGATATACATGCATAAACATTCTGTCGATAAGGTCTAATGTAATTCCTGACCTTTAAGAATCCCTTCAATACTGTTCATTGAATTTTTATAGTAAAATCAGCATTTCTTGGCATCAATGACCCGTTGGCTCTTAAAATCCACCCCTAGATTTACAATACTATTGGTATGGTTTGAAACATAAATTTATGATTAAAGAGCAGATCGGAGTAGTCCCTCAATAGAAACCGTAATGTGAACAAAGTCTTTGGGCAGCAAGAAATATTGGGGATGATCAATTAAAAAATTTAATGGGGTGATCAGTGAATAAGTTACTTCTCTTGCCTTTTGGATTGTGATCATTAAAAGGTCCAAATCTTTAGAAAAAAATAAGCAACAAAAAACAAGTATGAATGCTGTCAGAAACAAACTGAAGAACCAATTTGGCATAAACTTACATTGTGAATTGAACTCCATCACCACGGAAAGACCTATTGGGGGGGGGGGGGGTAAAAAAAAATTTACCATACTCATTGAGAGAGGAGTGCACATGCAAAATTTCAAGTTTTCACTCAGCAAAGTTGGGAGTGGCCAAAGTCCTGATTCATTGCTAAAGCTTTGCTAATGCTTTCACAATAGAAATGAATTAAAAATTAGTTATATAAGATTGTTAAAGGCCAAGAATTAATACAAGTATTACTCAGAGAATAGGGCTATTATATGCATGATGTAAATGTATTGCTAATAATTTTACCTTCGAAAACAGCATGGAAGGGATTATCAGTGGTCTGGAATTAAAGTAAGCATTATCCAATAACACAAACATAAAGTTATATTGCAAATTGTGCCCCCCCCCCCGCTAAAAACTGATTTAGAGAAGGGATTTCGAAAAAACAAAAGAAACTATTTTTATAATAGTAAGCTCAATTTATGTGTCCTGTATACGCAAAACATATATATATATATATATATATATATATATATATATTATATATATATATAGCCAGACAGCCATACCAGCTACACACTGAAGAAACATGTATTGAATGTTTTGGTAACAGTTTTTTTAACAGTTGACGGTCTTTAATATTCAAAGGACAAATCATTCTGGAACACCAAGTTCTTACAGAGGCGGTCAATAAAGGTAAATATGCTAAGACACTAAAAAAAAGTAACGATTTTACCGGAAGGGCTTTTCAACATCAGTACCTTACAAGGCTCAGGACTCGACGTCAGGTTGGTCTCTTATTTCATCACTAAAGTTGAGACGTATTAGTAAGCAAACTCGAATTTTCGAAATTTTACCTGTAGCGGGTAAATTTTGTGTTTCTAGAAAGTTTTTTGAGCTTGTGCAAGCTTATTACACAGCCTAATTTTCTGTTACTTGGTAGAGATGTGTCTCCGTATCTTGTCTATAATCTGCATAAATTTCATCGTCTAAAATCCATTAAAATTTACACAGAAGTTATTTAAGTGGTAAAAATGTACCAGATTTAAAGCCACCGTAGCTTCAGAGGCAACTTGAACTTACTGCCTTCACATCAGGAACTCCTTTGATTCTACACCTTACCAGTAGTTCAAATACGAATGAAAAACTGGAGAAATTGATAAATCAAACAGAATGAAAACAGTCAGAATTAAAGAAATCCCTGGTGTGAAGTCAATTTTTCAGGAAAATCTATCAGGTAAATACTTCTGCTGAGTTGAAACTGAGAGAAACAATTGTCAAAGGAAATACTCACAAATGATTACAAACTGAGTCATGCTTTGAATGGTGGTGAAGTTCAGCTTGCCCAGCGCCCCAGGAAGCCTGGGGTCGATCCTGATTCAATAGTTCATGAGGATGATCATAGTGCTTCTATTCATGTTTTTTTTTTTGTTTTTTTTAAACCCTTTGCTTCACACAAACCCCACAGCTTGCGAACATAATGTGCATCTTCAAACATTCCGGTAAATGATAAAAAAAAACTATAATTTGATGAATAGAAGTCGTAAAAATTGTCATTAGTGCGTTCCATACTCAGCAAGGGGGGAACATTTATCTTCATACTGCGCCACAGGATCTACTTGTTGAGCATGACTGATCACAAACCATCGTACATCCATTTGATCAGAAATAAGCATTGAAGTTATAGTTTGAACTAGTGGATTATTAAAAGCATTTCATCCACCATTTTTGTCTCTTTGTAAGTAATGGACTTCGTTTCTTTGGTCATCCTTTTGGGCATTGTTTAGCATTGATTGGTTCATTAAAAATGGAAAGGAAAAACTATGCTACGTCAGTTATTATGTGAGGTGTCAGTGATTTGAAAGAGATGGGGAGGAAGTGAGATTTAGAGAGAGACTGAGACCCTGGAGGATTGAGAAGGAGAGATAGAGAAAGAAAGAAGAGAGGGAACGGGGAGAGAGTAGCCGAAGGAGATAGAAAGAGTGAGAGACTATTTGAGTAGTACGAGAGAAGAAAGTGATTTGAGAACGAGGGAGAGAAGAGGCGAGATAGAGAGAGAGAGAGAGAAAAAAGGACGAGAGAGAAAGAGAAAGAGAGAGAGAGTGAGAGAATGGAAAAATAAGAGGGAAAAGGTGAGTGAAATTGAGCGTGAGAAAAGGAGTGATGGATAAAGAGTGTGAAAGAAAAATCGAGTTTGAGAAAAGATAATGATTCGAGAGAAAGAAAGAAAGAGAGACGGTGATATCTAGATGAAAAGTGATGATTGGAAGAGGGAGAAAGAGGAGATGATTAAGGAGCAGTTGAGAGAGAGGGGAGAAGGGTTTTAAAAGATATGTTAGAAAGCGATGTTTAGAAAGAAAGAGGAAGAGAGAGGGGAGGGAATAGGTGTAATTTGTTAAAAATACGAGATAGAGGAACCGGAAATCGGAAAAACTGAGAGAGAGAGAGAGAGAGAGAGAGAGAGAGAGAGAGACAGAGAGACAGAGAGACAGAGAGACAGAGAGACAGAGAGACAGAGACAGAGAGAGACAGAGAGAGAGAGAGAGAGAGAGAGGGGGGGGAGGAAGCCATAAAGATGTGAAGATGGAAGGGGCAACAAATTGAAGGGAGAGAGAGTGAGAGAGAGAGTGAGAGAGAGGGAGAGGGGGAGATGAGAAGGGGACAGGAAGAAAAAGTAAGATAGAAAGAGAGATGGAGAAAGACAGAGGAAGCGATAAAGATAAGAGAAGGCGGAGGGGGGCAACAAATTGAAGAGAGAGAGAGAGTGATTCCATACGAGAAGTATATTTTCAGGTTGTTACACCTGTAATGGCGACGCAAACGTTTCCTATCAACCAGTCAAAGTTTGTCTCGAAAACTACGTAATGATATCATCATCGATTTTGACAAGTTTTTACCTCAACCGAACTTTCAGTTGCTCTATATCACAAATTTGAAAATAAAGTACAAGCCCACAGTGAGAATTGAACTCACACTCTCTAGCCACAGGGAGACCAGTATGCGCCTGGTCGCTTTCTAATCATTCAGCTACGAATTCGAAGAGCCTTTTCAAAGTAATCGGAAAGTTACAATAGATAAAATGAATTAGACATGAAAGGTGGCAAACTTCTATTACGAGTAGCTGTAATACAAATTACACAACGGCAATTCTCCTCTTACTGTGTTTCACCGTTAAACGAAGGACGATGTTTTCGAGGTAATTCAGGTTTCCAACACGTTGTCTATCTATGGCGATTGTGCCTAAATTGTCCTGTCTATCGTCTACCATGTGAAGGAAACGTGACTTCTACGAAAGTAGAATCATGAACATGGACGTACACAAATTTTGCCAGAGCGGGCAAGTCTCGCCCGGGCAAGGCTTTGGCTTACCCTGACCTTGAATAGTAGGATGAAGGGTTGTGTAAGCAAGAGAAAGAATAAGACTTGAGAGAGAAGGGGGAGAAAGACAGAAGGGAGAAAGATGGTAATAATTGATAAGAGAAAGAGAAGGAGAGAGAGAGAGAGAGAGAGAGAGAGAGAGAGAGTACAATAAAAGCATGTTTATTCCTGCTCAACAAATTTTTTGTCTATAGCTGATTTTTGAATAACCTTGGTTATTGATTAGTTTCATCTCTCATCCTTCGAATATTATTCGATCAGTAACTGAAGTCTGTTCACACAAAGATCGATGGTTCATGAGATCAATATTTCTCAGGGGGTCAAACGGTAAAACAACCTCCGATTTGTTTGCAAATTTCCTTTCCGATTTTTGCATTTTTCTGGCAAATAATGCGGCGAATGTTCAGGCGTCTTTGAAAATTTGGAAAACAAATGCAGGCGCTGCTGCAGAGGTGGGTCCAAGTCCAATAAACTTTTAAAAAATAAATATTTACACAAAGAAATGTTGTAAATGAAAACCCCATATAACCCCCAATAATCATAAACTAACCTTAAGAAATAATAATGATATATCCACTGCCTTGACCAGGTGTGGAGAACTATTCAAGTTTAACGTTCATATTGAAATTTATCGTCGTCTAATGAGGCTTCACTCCTGACATTTTTAGAGCTCTTATAATCTGAAGTTCTACTAACATTTTGTAAATAACCTATAACAGCGAATCCTTTAGTTCTATGAACATTTTATAATGAACGTATGTCCTAATATTATGAGTATACACTGCTCAAAAGAAATGACGAACTTTACTAGCCTTTTAATGAGTTTTTTCCAGACCGCATCTTATGAGGGAGCATTGGGTTATCAGGTTCTAAAGTGGAGGTGCGTAATTTTAATTGGTCATCTGCGTGCATACAGTTATTCGGGTTCTGACGGAAGTCTCAATTAGGGCGAGATAGAAGAAATTGGATTCACAGCAATGAGTGGGAAAACAAGGAATCATTCGTAGCACAGGCGAATATACACTACTGCAGTTTTTCAGGTTTCAATTGGATCTTCCTTGAAATCAAACATAGATTTGAAAACGTTGTATTCAGATAGCGTAACCAAATCTATTTGCTACTCTTCTAGTACTCCAGATATATCAAGTACATCGGGCTGAAAAGCCAACTCCAGAATGGCATCATGCTCTCCAAAAAGAGTGAATCTTTCGTTGTATTCTTTGATCAAATAACTAATTTGTATGCCCACCCCAAAATTATTGGAACATCCCACATCTTCCTTAACTACTTTTGCCAGCTCAGGAAAGTTTTCTTCGGAAAGTTTCAACTTAGCAAGAAAAGAACTAAGAAAGTTAACTTCACTCTTGACGGCCGAAGTTTTGCCATATGTCATATAGAGATTAGAACTTACCTTGTAAAGAAGTGTTTGGACCATTTTGATTTGCAACTACATCAGATAGGAATACGACGTTTTTGTGGAAATCTTCACAGGATAGAAAACAATGCTGATTCTTTTCTTGAAAAGACTGAATTATTTGTTCTCGTGAAGATAACCTTCTCACAAATACCTGTCCTTACGATCACTGGCGTACCGACGGATGTGGGAAGTGGCCCATACCGGGTGATATCATTAGGGGAATGACACCATAATGCTTTGGTAGCGTAAAAATTCAACAATTACCGCTACTTTTAGAGCTATTTTCTAGCGATTTTAGCCAGTCTTTGACGATTTTCTTGCAATTTTGAATTATAAAAATGACAAAGACGGTTAACAGTGTTTTGGCGCGTTCTGGGCGTTTTTGACAATTTTCGAGCTCGAAAAATTACGTGAAAAATATTGTTACCCGGTAACACTGGGATGACGTCCAGAGTTATTGCTTCATCTTGAGTTATTGTAGGAACGCCACAGCTTAAGATTTGTAGCACGTTTGGGAATGATAAGGAAATCAATATTAATTGTTCATCATGAGTATTTGACAAAATTGTCGAATATAGTTCATAATGCAAAATGACACTTTCTCTAAAGATTCATTTGAAATAGTTGATGTTGAACATGGATTTTGCCGATGCAAAATACAATGAAATGAAATCAGGGCATTTTGATAATAAATTTCTTTTTTTTTTTTTATGGTGTGAGATAAACCCTTGATGCTTTCCTGTACGTACATTCACTACATTCGAAAAAAAATAGTCCAATTTCACGACTTATATCTTTAAAAGTATTTGAAATATCACTCCCCCGTGAAACCCTTCATATAAATGTAAATCCACTGTCATGACAAGAGACTGAGTAAGATATTTGTGCTGAGTCAGTAGAATCACAAGATTCATCCAAAGCTACTGAATTATAGTTTTGTTTTGGATTATTTTTTCACAAGTCGATCTTTTACGTTGAGAGCTAATTCTTGTCGATCAGCATTTGTTATTCTAAAGAGAGATTTTTCTTCATATTTGGTAATCTTATCAGTATCTAAGCATCCTACAATTTCGATTATGCATTCTTCTATGATTTCTGTATCTCTGAATGACTTTTCCTTTTTTCCAAGGAAATAGGCTACTTTATAACTTGATTCAGTTGTAGTATTTCCTTGATGTAATACTGGTTTAAATTGTCGTCCTCGCTTTTCCAACCCATCTTTAAATTTCTGTAATGCAATCTTCCGAGACAAAGAAAAACCTTCTAGCTTATTTATTCTCCTTATGAGTTACATAATTCTGATGTGCATCGTATTTCTCTTTAGTTAAAATTGCTGTATTATGGAGCAAAGAAATCATTTCATCTCTATCAAAAATAAGATAATATTGCAATTCCTACTGATCATTAAAAACTCTATCTTCTTCCTTTAGTGTTTTTTGTCTTCTTAGTCATGATGGGGGCGGATAGAGAAAGGAATCGACTAGTAAACATCAATCAATAGAAATACAAACACGTGCGACACGCCTGGAAGCGGGTTAGATACTAACTGATAATTACTAATAATAACGATTTTACTTTGTATAAAATTTTATTCAAAGCGGATTTATACATAAAACATTGAATTAGAGACGAGTTACTAGTTACATACCTCCCTACCTACACACACATACATCTATGTATGTGAAAAGGTAAGAATGCATCTCTTTATTTCTTTGTGTCTCTGGCATATATTTATACACAAATGAATATTAATGTGAAAAGGGAAGTAAATATATATATATATATATATATATATATATATATATATATATACATATATATATATATATACGGAATGAGATTGAAAGTATGTGGAGATTTCGTTATTAATTAATCTATGAATAAATTGATCAGTATGCAATATATGTTTCGGGGGGGGGGGATTCCCATCTTCACTAGCGTGTGGTGGGTGGGTGAGTGCACCTTCCAGTGATATCGTAGAAAATAGATTTAACATCAAATATTTTGATTTGGAAATAAAGATGGGAATCAAGGAGGGCGATTCCTTTAGATCACCATGATGCATGGTACTTCGTTCTGTCTGTGGTGAAGTCTGTGTTGGTCTGTTCCAGGATATAATTGTAGCAGCAGTAGTAGGTCTTGGAGTGACC
>OY735232.1:20874491-20971991 GCA_963457665.1 Thysanoteuthis rhombus | reverse complement strand
TAAATTTTTTCTATTTTTAAATTCCCTGCCCCCTCCCCTCCAAATATCGGTTTTATGGGGGGTGGGTGTCGATCAAAGTGTAAGTTCATGTTGAACTGGTCCTTAGTTTGTACCCGGCTGCATTCATGCTAATTTATTTTGTATATTCAAACTTTTTAGTGTTCCAACAAAAGTTCAGAGAAGTAACTTATTCATCGATCACCTTTTTTTATTTCAATTTTTCCAGTTGATCATCTCCGACGTGGTATGCTGTCAAAAGATTTTGGTCACATGACGGTTCCTATTAAGTGACTAATCAGACCTGTTGGTATTACGTACCAAGGTAGATAAAACATATAGGCCTATCAGCTTGATTTTGCACGCGCACACTGATTAAGTTGTACGAAGGCCCATATAGGTAGCTAGAAAAATGTATACGTAGATAGATAGATAGATAGATAGATGACAATTTAGATTTTTACTTACAGATACAGACATCCGTACGCAAACGTAATAGATTATAAATCTATCCATCTGTTCGTATTAAAATAGATCGATGAATCATATAAGTGACAAAGGGGGAAGGAGATCAAATTCGCACTGTTGGTTTAACTATCCATGGTGGGTGGTGTGTGTTGAGAATACAGACAGACAAGTGTGTTTGAGTGAGAAGAAGTGGGTGTGAGCCAACACACAGGAAGTATGTATGAGCCGGCACTACACACGCGCACACGTGCGCAGGGGCTCAAGTGTGTGTACTTATATGTGCAGATATAATGAACACAGTATATTTTTGCGCACAGACTCTTATAGAGTTGTCTGGACACACACACACACACACACACACACACACACATATATATATATATACATATATATATATATATATATATATATATATATATATATATATATATATATATATATATATATATATGACAGCTTAGATTTCTATATACAAGTACAGAGATATAAAACTGCCATAGTTTGTATATCTATCGATCTCAGTTTGTTCCTATCAAACTTGGATAGGTAAGCTAAGCTTGCTCATAGATAAAATTGATAGATTGATACGAACAGCTAGATAAATAGATAAATAGATAGATAGATAGATAGATAGATAGATATGAACAGACAGATAGATAGATCTATACGAGCGGAAATAGAGATAGATAGATTGATATGAACAGAAATAGAGATAGATAGGGGGGTAGATGAATCGATAGATATGAACAGATAGATATGAACCGATAGATAGATAAATAGATAGATAGGTATGAACAGATATGAATAGATAGATATGAACATATGCATATAAATATATGTGAGTGTGTGTGTGTGTGTGTGTGTGTGTGTGTGTGTGTGTGTGTGTGTGTGTGTGTGAGCAAACTGAAATGGATACATGTATATGTGCATATACATATACAGACATATGTATACAATAAAGTGTTACAGATTGACATTTGAACTCATACAGTATAATAATCAGTGCTTTACGATTAGGTGTTTCCTCCTCTCTCTCTACCTCTGAATATTACTTCACTTCCTAAGAATCTAATGCTTTTAATCCTAACTACAACCAAAACCGTTTTTTTGCTGTTAACATAACCTTAGAATTAATCCACATTCTCAAGTGTAAATTCCAGTAGAAAATGTCAGATTTAGGAAAGATTTTATGAAGCTCCTCGTTTTCATCTTGACTCACAGCATCTTCCAAATGCATGCATTTTGAAAAGGAATTTAGAGAATGTCGGTTTTCCGAAAATTCTGCTATGACGATCAAGGCCCGGCAACACGGGCAGTCACCTAGGACACCAAGTAAAAGGGGTGTCTATCATTTGTCTGAAAAAGTAGGAGTTTTCAAAAAACAAATAGAAAATTTATTAAACAAAGCAGAAAAAAAATAGAATAAAAAAAATCACCAGATGTGAAGTCATTTAGATTGGTAAGATAAAGTGTTCACAATGGATTGGGCCAACTAGTGAAGGTAAATGAGGATGGTATGTTGATAAATAGATAAGAATATTATAATTTCTATTATTATTCGGACTATCCTCATCTTGGTTGTATATAATAATAATAATGATAAAATAATAATAATAATAATAATAATAATAATAGAAATAATAATAATACCTAATCTCAAAAATTCAGAGATATACTAAGAATATTATACTTTGAAGAGCTCCAAAGTTTGGGTTGGCCCAATGACAATTGGAAGTACTTGTCTCCATGCAAGAGGCTATAGAGCATTGTAAATAATACAAACATGTTTTTTTTGCTATATCTGGCATTTTGATTGGAAATTAATCCAACGAAGGCTACTTTGAGCCTACGTAACGCGTTAGGCAATTGGCTTTGAAATTTAGAAAGCCATTCTAGTTGAAAATTATTATAAGAATCTAGTTATGATTTGTATTTGCTTAGAGAAAGAGGGGCGTGACTGTATATTTGGATACCCCGGGAAGCTTTTTTTTTCGGGATGGGGAGGTCCCTCCTTCCAACATTTGGTGGTTATTAACCTGGGGACCAAAGGATCCCTGAGGGGCCACAAAAGTTCTACTGGGGTTTCATTTGCAGACCTTTAAAAAGCAACGGATCCGTGAGCTTGTTGAGTAGGCAGTTCTTTCTGAAAACAGTCACCCGAGATTCAAGGTTGGGCTTACTGAGTGGCCCGCTCCAACATATAGTGAGATTAGTTATTGTGTGATGTTAGTTGAAATTCAGTAATTCAATTCAAACTACTCTTCATAAAAGCATTTGGTGGCCCCCCTCTATTGGGGGCCCAGGGGAGTGATTTGAAATATCCCCATCATCCTCCCTCAACTACGCCCCTTGCTGCCATAAACACAACATCTGCTTTAAGACAACAAAAAACTTGAGACAACATCTAGCAATGAAGTCAGTATACCACTTATTGTACATAATATTTATCCTTATACAAATCCATATGTATGTTCACATGTACCCACTGATACCCCTATCTTCCCCCTCTCTCTTTTTCTCTCTATGTATATATAAACATATATATATATATACATATATATATATATATATATATATATATATATATATATATGTGTGTGTGTGTGTGTGTGTGTGTGTGTGTTTGTGCCTATATATATATATATATGTGTGTGTGTGTGTGTGTGTGTGTGTTTGTGCCTATATATATATATATATATATATACATATATATATTTATATATATATATATATATATATATATATATATGTATATATATATATATACATATATATATATATATATATATACATATATATATATATATATATATATATATATATATATATATATATATATATATCTTTTATAATATGTTTTAGTTGTTTAACATATGTATGCATAATTCCAGACACGTTTATCTCGTATGCACTTGGGACGTTCCACTATGCGTTTGCGATGATAACAATAATGATGCATACAGATTATATGACTAAGTATGTAAGTTTTATCATATATATATATATTTACAGATTTTTACATCAATAAATCAATAAGTCTGTCGCCTAATGATGAGAAAACATTACTTTACGTAACAAATGTCTATCAATGCACTTAATCCTTATCCATTGAACGCATAGATCGAACATTATACAATTGAAAATTTAAGATCGAAATTCACTTGATATTGTATCAGGCTATGGACTTACTGATAATCTTCATATCCATATATAAATATGTGTGTGTGTGTGTGTGAGTGTATGTGTGTGAGCCTGTGTGTGTGAGCCTGTGTGTGTGAGCCTGTGCGTGTCTATGTGTACATGTATGTGATCAAGATATATTTTTGTCAATATATATTTGTGCTTATTTGATACATTTGTCTGTACATATATGCTGCGCTTATTTGATATATGTGTTGTGCATATATATTTGTCGTATGTTTGTGTATAACCAATATTTGTGATGTATATCTATCTATATATAAAAATGTGAGTGTGTATATGTGTGTGTGCGCTCGTGTCTGGCACATAGGCCTCTGGCTGCACGCAGTACCCGCTGAAGCAAGATATTTAGTGATTTTCTAAAGTAAGATAGTAGGCCCAAACTTAATTTCACAACGGAATTGATCGAATTGATTTATACAATCGATATTTTCAGCTGTTATCATCTCCCTCTTATCTTCCCTGCCTTCTGAGAGTAAAATGGCTACAATGAAATCTTTTAGATAAAAAGAATTGTTTGAAATCTGCATTTTCAGAACATTTGTCTGGAAATCAAACTTGAAAGTTACTTAACTTTTAACTAACCATGATTGTTTCTGTGAACTCCTACGTCTTCATGTATAAGTCCCCTGCGTATTAAAATCAAAGAGAAGTTTTTCAACAGTGAAGGGATACCAAGCGGAATATCCCCACAAAAATATCGAAAGGGACAATGGAAATGGAAGGCGACAAGAACCCCAGCGAATAATGCAGTGCAAGACCCCATATAAAAGCTGGCAGAGACAGAACTGATAACAAGACATGACTGGTACATTCTTAACTGAGCGGGTGTCTGTAGGATGGGAGATGTGATCAAGCGGGGTTTGAAGTCTAATGCGTCGTGTGAAAGTGTGCTGGTCACATAACACGTCCCGCAAAACTGTCCACTCTCACCTGATCTTGCAGACACTGACCTACTGAAGATCGATCAGATTACACTAAAGTGGCTGCCTGTCTGGTATGACAAGCTATAAATACATTTTTTTTTCAAACTTTGAAGTCTATAGGTTTATGACTAAAATCTTGTCACACATTTAGATTTTGAGAATTATTGTCAAAAAGTGATGCAGTTATTTTAAAGTCAGACGATTCGGACATTCAAGTATCTATTCTTAATACCATGTACAGAATGAGATAGATAGAAAGGTAAAGTTTTATCCCCATCATGATTGATATATACCATCTTGATATGGAAGCCATTTGACAATCAAGCGTCTGAAAAGTACGTGTGCATCATATTGCATATCATTCGCTATGGTAAATATGACTGTTCTACAGTTGTATCAGGTTGTAGATCACGGCGTATAGGATTGACAGCAACAACGATTTGGTACTATTCGTAAGGAATAAGTAAGTGTGGATTATAAAGTACTAGCATTGAATATGTCAAAGATGGAGCGTATCATGTTTGCTGTTTAATGTTAACTAACCAACAAGTATACAGAATTTGGATCTTAAGGTTAATTTAAACCAAAACTTGATGAGTAAAAAAACAGGAATCACGTCAGTTTAAATGTTCATGTTTTGCTTTTTCATCTGTCGTGTTTTATGCGTTTTAAAATTTCTTGGTGATAAAATATATAATTGATTTTTAGTTACGAAATCTTTGCGTCGCTTTATATACGAGGTCACATTGTACTCGGGTAAATGCAGTAATAAATATCAAAGGATAAATTAGTGAAATTAACTATCATTCTAATACAAATTTTTCCTGTGACATATTTTTTGTTTTTAATAATTAGACCGTCAGTCTAGTGACTCTCACTGTTGCAATATCTGATTCATTCTAGTTCTTACTGACAGACAATTATTTACTTTAAAAAACAATCAACAGGGAAACATTTTCGAGGATAACAGAAAAAGAAATAGCAATTTGTGCTCTCTCGGCAAAGAAAGAATTTTCTGCTAACTGTTCCTCACTATATAGCTGCGTTAAAAGAAAGTGGAACATTGATTACATGGATTTTGCATGAATCGACAGAAAATCAGAAGCAGCATCGTTTTGACAAGTGCTCATCTATTACTCGATATAACAATGGCCTATTTCTGAAACGTAATGAAAAAGTCGTTTCAATAATCAAGTAAGTATATAAGTTTGCCTTTTGGTGTCATATATATATCATCATCAGCAGCAGCAAAGTAACCTTTTATCGACCGTCGATGGATATAAACCTTCCCCTGGATTCGCTAAACCTCTCTATCATTGTAGAGGCAAAACTTTCTGAACATGTCTAGTTCGTCTCATCATCTTATATTCTATCGGTCTCAGTTTCGCATTTGATATCTGGAGATCCGCGTTGTAAGCCGTGATGTCCAGCGGTTGTCCGTTATTCTTGTAACATGCCCAGTCCATTGCCATTTTAGTTTTCTATTGGAGTCTATGATATCTCAGATTCCTGTTTTCTCCCTGATATATAGTGCTGTCGTGTGATCTCTCCATGATTCTTTCATGTCCCCGTTGAATGCTTCTCATGTTTCAGCTCCTGTAGTAATTGTGATTTTTACAGGACCTGGTGCTATCCAGACGCTCAACATGAAATGCCTTACAGGGATTAAGGGCCCCCGCTGGGGTAGAATAGGTTCATATATCAAGGCCATTAGAGTGAAGTAAACGTTGTTCTGGTCATCGATTCAATGCTCCATGCTGTTGACCGTTAGGATAGCCTCATCTCATCGTTTGGAACATTCTGCAGTAAACAGTTGATATCAAATAATCTATTAAGTACTTATGCTAGAGTCGAGATAGCCTGTTCACTTATGGAAGTGGTCAGAGACGGCGTAAGGGTCCGATGCACGCTGGACGAGACTTGAAATTTGCACCAGGGTTTTAGACATCTTAGACGAGACTAAAAATGTGCCAGTGTTTCAGGCATCCTAGGTGAGAATTGAAATTTGCAGCAAGGCTTCATGTCCTCCAGGCAAGAGTTGAGATTTCTGGAGCCAGTTTTATCATATCGTTTCGTTTTTTCAAGTTTGAAGTGCACCCCTAAGATTTTTGTAGTCTAGGCGACGGCCTAAGTTCGTCTAATGGACGGGCCGACCCTAAGATGCGCAAAGAAAGTCATTAACGTGGAAGAATGAAAACGTTAATTAAACCATTAAAACAAACTGACCGTGGTCTTTAGATTTTCATATAGCCAGGGGTCGATTGAGTGCTGTACTTTTCATATCATGAAAAAGAATACTGGTCAAATGAATTCATATATAGCAGTGAGGAAGCTGATCGTGTATTTCATGGCTGGAACAGAGCGGAATGAATTGACTAATAATTTGATTATATGCAATTTATTTCATGCACGAGTGAGAAGCTAATGAAATTAAAACAGTTGCCTCTGACGGTAAAAATGAACTTTTGAAAAAAAATTCAGAAATTTTAATGCTTTGAACAAGGAAGCAATGAACGGTTGGATTACACCGTGCAGCACTGATTTTCGTTCCTGGGTAATATGTGTTGTTTTCTGATTGATTATGCCAAAGAAGTATAGAAAATGTCGATTATCTTCACCAAACTTTGATATAGAGACCAGAACAGTGATATTCAAGTGTAGTTGTTTTTCTTACTTGATGTGATTAAAAATGTTCAAATTCATTCGTTGTCCAACTGGAAATAAGTAAACTTCAAATTATCATTGTCCCAGGTCCCAGTCACAAAAGCATAGTTTGAAGTGACTAATAACCATTTTCTATACTCCAAAAACACAATCGATTAGAAAGTAACACCCATTATCCAGGATTTCTTTTTCTTTTTTTAAAGTTGCATAAATAGTGTTACGAATATTTTTTGGCTGAGTGGGTTCATTCATTCATTCATATCTTGTCGCTCAGGTAACGCAGCTAGATCAGCCATTAGGGTAGGTTGCTCCCACCCTGGCTGGCTGGATTCAAACAGGGACACATTTATGGAGGTCCGGGGTGGTGGAGCGGTTAACGGTGCGGAGAATGGAATCAGTGGACCAATCTAAAACTTCGATACAGTTTGTGTTTACTTCGCACTGACATCCTCGAAAAAGGCATGAATCCACTTATTTTCTTCCAGCGATGGATAGATAGTAGGGTAGACTCTCCAGCCATCGATGGCAGCAAGACTTGGAGACGAACAACTTGGATTTCAAACTAGTCTGAATAGAGATGGGTACCTTCAGGCTATCTTACCCTTGACACACCGATACTGAAAAGTCCTGTGGTGCTTCAACGAGCCTGCACTAGGCTAAGGGGCATGTACAATATCGCCCATAAATGAATACACCCTGACATTTTTTATAAAATAGCTAATTTTCTTCTTCTAAAACAAACATATCAGGATTTCATTATTTTAGCAGAGCAGTGTACTATAACAATCAAAACGAATATAATTTGGTATTATTCATTTCAATCTCTATAGCACTTAAACTCTGTATCTGCAATATATAAATAAGATTAAAAAATAAGTACAACCCTACGAAAATGTTTTGTTTCATTCTATATAATAAGTACATTTCCAAACCAAAGTTGATGTCTTTTTTTGTTGGAGATTTAAATAAATTTGAATGTAAACAGAGCATTCGGTGTTCAAGTAGTTCTTGTAAAGTTTTCAGTGTACAGGCGTCTATTTCAGAAATGGCTCAAGGTGGAAAAGACCTCTCTCCTAATCTGAAGGAACGTATTATTGATTCCAACAAACAGAACCATGGCTACCGGAAAATAGCTACTAGACTGATGTTAAGCAAAGATACTGTTGCCAACATTGAGCAAAATTGCAAGAAAAGTGGAGAAGTCAGAGGTGTACAGAAGTGAGCAGGTCGACTATGCAAGCTCTACCCCTAGGTTTATTTGTCATATCTGGAGATTGACGGGTGAAGACGCAAGAAAATCGGCAAACGAAGTGAAAAAAAAGCATGTACCTTGAATGCTTTGGTCAAAACAATCAAACGTGCCCTAGGACTAAGCAGGCTTTCATAACCGACGACCGTGCAGCAAACCGCTGAGATTGCAATACAATTGGGCTTGTTTGAAGTTTGTAGAGAAGAATAAATATAAAAATTCGAAGTTTTGGGTTAGTATACTGTGGTCAGATGAAACAAACCATTTTATTTGGGTCTGGTGGCACCTGGTGAGTTTGATGGGGTCATGGCAAGGTGCATCAGAAAAAAAGTGTTTTACCTCAACTGTTAAGCGTGGTGGTTGAAACGTTATGGTCAGGGGCTCTAAGAGCTCTAATGTCACTGTGGAACTGCAATCATGAATAGGAATCATCAATGTTGAAGATCGTGTCAAAATATTGAGAGAAAATATGTTACCTCTCTGAAACGCTTGGGAAGAACGGGTCTGTTCCAGTAGGGTGATGACCCAAAACATTCCGCTGGGAAGACAACAGAGTTCTTGGTGTAACAAAAGGCAAAAATGCTCGATTGACCTGGCACGTCATTTAAATCCAATTGAGCACTTTTGGAATTCATGGAAGTAAAAAACGACCATCATCCAACGAGACAGATATGAAAGTTTGCATATTGTCGGAGTGGGGAAACATTCCAGTGACTGTTCGTGTAGATCTAGTGATGCAAATGCCATCAAGACTACAAGCAGTAGTTGAAAATGGAGGCTGTCACACCAAATATTGGTTTTTGATAACTTCTTTCGCGGGGTTGTGGTATTTTCGAGATGCTACATATTCAACTTTTTGGTTGAAGAGTTTCAATACTTTGGGGTTTGTTGATGAACAATACTTAGTTTTATCCGTTTTAATTATGCATCACCTATTGAGCTGAAACCTGGTACCTAGCCAAAAGACTGACCCTTGAACTGAGAACCGTACGAAAGAGTGAATCGTTTAGAACATAACTTACCAAGGACAAATCAGGAGTCCGAGGCATAAAAAAAAGCGTAAGAAAACCTAAATGGCTATGAACTGGCTATGTTGCAAGGATGGCAGACAACCACCAGATATCACGACTCACAGTGTGGATCCCCAGAGATCGTATGCGAAACTGGGGCTGACAAAATATAAGATGGCGAAACGAACTTGATAGGTTCAGGAAGTTCTATGTCTGTGATGCCTATGACATAAAGGTTTGGCTTATCGCAGGGAAGGTCTATATCCAACAGTGGAGGCTAAAAAGGCTGCCGCTGCCGATGATGATGTTTAGTTTAGAAGAAAATGGACTTTTTATGGAATAAACTGGTAGAGACGTACGCATTTACTGGCGATGCTGTACGTACATATTGTTGATTTAGTCTAATGTAAATGGGAGATTTTGTTGGATACTTTATGAGATAGGGTCCTTTGTGAAAGGAATGTCTAGTGGGGTGAGAGATAAAGAAAGAGAGACTAAGGAAATGAGAGAGCAGTGAAAAAGAGGAGAGTCACCATAGGAAGGTGAAAAGGAGGATGAAAGGGAGAGGTAGAAAGAGTAAGAAGAGGAGAAGTTTGACGAAGAAAAGGATGGAGAGAAAAATGTTAAAAGAAGAAAGAAAGAAGGTGAGAGAAGAAAGAGGGAGTAATTAGCAGAAGATGAAGGAGAAGCGCAAAAAAAGATGGGTGAGAAAAATGGAAGGACAAAAAATATCCGTTGTTCACTAACGGCTGCAGACTGAGTAGTTGTGATGAATTGCCCCTGAAATTAAGATACAAATTGAGCGCCCTTCATCCAAAACCCTAGAAATGTTCCTGAAACCTTCTAAAAGCCCACATGTCGTCACAGGTTGAAAATTCCACACCTGCCCTTACAGTTGTATGATTCAAAGACAAGACATAAGGCTAATTTCCGAGACATTCAACTCATTCTGACTACAGTAAAAACTTGGTTATCTTTGTCAAACTAATAGGAAACGAAAAATTATAAAATACATTATCATTATATTATATATTATACATCACAAACAATGAAAGGTGAAATAAGTTCAAATAAATGAAAAAATATTTCCACAAGCATTAATCACTGTATTTTCCCTTATTTTCTCATTCTCTCTTCGTTGAAAATATCAACGAAAGTTGCAGAAACAGTTTTGAGTAAAAGTGATTAGAAAATATGAAGTCTTCATGTTTATTTTATCATGTATATGCATACGTTGCAAAATCAGAAAAAATCCTAAATCCGAAATACTTCAAATCTCAGGCAATTCGGATAAAAGGTACTTAACTAGTACTGATGAAGAAATAATAACTGTTGACAAGCTTCATCTAATAAAAATAAGATCAAGATGATACTATAATCTTCCTACTCTCATATCCTCCCACAATTCAATCTAATATCAGACCTAGGTGCGTAGTTTAGAAAGGGTGGTGCTGTTTGAAAATACCCCCGGCCCCCAATGGTGGAAACCCCAAAAGCTTTATAGATTACAGTTTACCTACTGGATTCTTATAGACATTGTACAAGGATATATTTGTACATACAAGAATACTAATTCAGTCTCTGTGATTATTTCTCACCAATTATATGCTAGTATTTAAATTGCAAATGTTCCTGTTCCATCAAATCCCACCATATTCTATGGGGGGGGGGGCACAAGGAGCCAAGTGCACCCTAGTCGCTAGCTATCTCCATAGGCGTATGGTAACTATTTTGGTTTAAGAGACAGGGGAGTTGATTTGCCCGAATTTTTTTCTATGTTCTGCCTGATTTGGGGGGACACTTACCTCCCTTGCCCCCCGGCTCGTACACCTATGGTTATCTCTTGTTACGCCATCGCTTAGACCAAGCTAAGCAAAGCAAACATCTACAAATCAAAAGGAAGGAAACCTCTGAGCTTCCTGTCCAACGCTTTTGCCACTTAGATGAACCTAGGATCGATGCAGTTTACCACTCTTCATAGCAGTCTGAATTTGATCTTTGATTTTTAAATCCTCAAGTCTTGAACTCTTAGGCAACCCTAGGATCTGACGAAGTTGTTTTCTTGCTTTTAATCCAATATATCCCCAGGGATTATTTGGAGTAGGTGGAGCTCTGTATAAACTAAAAATGCCTTGGGCGACGAACACCCTTTTAGGCATGTTGCTATGGTAACCAATTAATTAGTTATGGCAAGAAAGACTGCAGCTGTGTCTGTAAAAATGCTCTAATTAAGTTATATACATCCCCAACAGTTGTAATTTTAAATCCTGTTTGAAGGAGAAGATTGTGAAATCTTGGAAAAATATCCTTGGGCAGTTTATAAGATTCAATTTTCTCGATCTAATAATCATTTAAGTTACGAACGTCGAAGTGCTGTGGTTTCTGCATCTCAAGGTTTTGCCGTAAACGTCCTCAAAATATCATGGGATGAATCCTAGATTTTGAACAGGAGGTCCATTTTTTAAAATCTCCTTCTGACTAATTCAGTGGTTGATTTATCATTACTTGAGATTATTTGGCTTTTTTTTATTCACAAAAAAAATATCTAGGTATTTTTTGGCCCGAGCAGGGGAAGAGGGGTCCGTACCCAACTGGACCCACACTTTTGTTCCGTATCTGTTATATAATGAATACCGTGATTTTTTTTTGTTTCTGTGCCTGTAACAATGGGATCTTCCACTTGAAAGTAATAATTTTGCTGATAAATATATCTCCTCCCCACATTTTGAAACAATCCTCTCTCCAACTGAAACGACCTCAATAATTTCCAAGAGAAAATAATCTCATAGAATTTTTTCCACGGGGTCTTCAAAGAGACACTCCCTGGACCCAAACTATGTAGTTATCACTACTTACAAACATTAGCGTATGGGAACCCTTCCATTGAGCGAGTGCAAACGGCTTGATAGACGGTTTTGCCCGAATTTGGTAGGGGGCGGGGGCCAATGTCCCCTGTTCCCTGGATCTTGCTTTTATGACTATACCTCATTCTAGTAAAACTAAGTAATTACTATAAGGGACAAATATGGCAGCTAGAACTCAAAAGAAGTTGATATACTTATATAATTAATTGCGATTTTTCTTAGTTCTCTTTCTGTTATCATGTACACTTCCACTTGAAAGTATCAAGTTTGCTAATGAAAAATATCTGCTACCCAACATTTTAAACAGTGAACTCTTCCGCTGAAATATTCTTTTAGTTTCTTTTGTAAAAAAAATTATCGAATAGAATTCTAATTCAGATGATCTCTGCGAAAGTTCACTTTACGACACTTTTCCGCTTTTTCGAAAAAAGGCGAAAAGTGAAAATACCGTTGAGCATTTGTTTTGCAGCAAGCCATTACAGTAGCAGCGTACACTCCTTTCCATTCTCCTGTATACCCTAGTCTCTTGTACTTCCTACCACCACCATTCTCGATGACTCATCTGACATAACAACTTGAACATTTAGGGGTTCTAGGGATGCTCAATAATTTTCCTGTATGAATTAACGGTAAATGTATGTTCTCTTCAAGTTATTTCGGCTTACTTACGGATTGTGGTTAAGTGATTGTTGAATCACTTCATCTTACCTATCAGTGATGAAAGCTCGAGAGATGGTGCTTTCGTGAAAGCCAAGATGTTTCGTCACTCACGAAGCTCAGACGGAGTGACACTAAAATATTCATTATTTGTTGAGATAATTCTCGTCACAACAATTCAAAATTGACCAGGAAAAAAATTGGTAAAGTGTGAACACTTTATCTAACTATTGACTTTCACCAAAACTGTGCATCACAGTGGCAGTCCACTATAACCCAAGGTTCACGAGATTAAAAGGGGGTGCCGAATTAAAGTTGCCAGATTGAAGAGGCCTTTTTTCCATGAAAGCGATGTAAATCGAACTTCACTAGAATCTTACTTCTAGAACTCTGGTAATATCAATCAACATCCAGAAGTGAATAAGAAAAATATATTTGTAAAATATTTGAATCTCCAGGCCTAAAGAATACACGCAAGTGTAACTTTTCAATGTACCAACCCTAAAGATGTAATCAAATTTCCATGGACTTCAGCAAATAATACCAACCAGCATAAGGTCAGATCGAGGATAAAATCGCTGCAACTGGAACCAAGTAACCCAGTGCAGCCTGCCACATGATACTTAGAATGGTGATGTGCACTACCCAGTAGTATAAACCACCCAGACCCCTCCAGCACGTCATAGGCCAGTGTGGCAGGGCAAGGCCTAAAACTCCCCATGATTTTCAAGATCTAGATACACCGGTCGTTACTGCTGCATAATCAGCCCTAAAAGGTCCAGCCACATCACTTTGGATCGAAATGATGTGCACCAAGAGCAACTACCCAAACACAATACCAAGAACATCACCATGTAAACAACCGTTCTTGCTGGGCCAACCGTTTCAAAAGGCCCAGCCACATCACTTACTCTGGGAGGGGTTGATGTGTTCCAAATGCGAATACCCCAAAACAACCCCGAGAACATCGTCAAGGAAACAAAACAATACGCAGGAACCTACAACGTTAGGACACCTGGTGAAGAACTAATCGAAGAAAACAGAAAACACCTTTTATACAACAAAGGAAAGAAAAAGAAGGAAAACTAAGTGAGATTGGCTTTCTAATTCATAAAAAATGTCAAGGACAATGTTGTTGGATTCAAAGCCATCTCAGACCTTGAAGCCATTGTCACTGTACAGCTCTCAAAGAGGTACAAACTAAACGTTTATGCTCCCACTTCACAATCAACCGATGAAGCGATAAAAAATTCTACGATGACAAATACCTCCCCCCCTCCCCCCAAAAAGCAACAAATATTTCAATATCACAATGGGAGACTTCCCAGTAATTACTCCGCTTGAAGTGAAGCAAGCCATCAAAAAAAGTAAGGGAATGCAACTGGATCCGATAACATCACCATCAGCCAACTCAAAAAATCTGGAAAAGTCATCACTAGAAAACTAGCCATTCTAAACCAACTAAAAGAGAAAGCAGTAGAATATAGAGTGTCACTATCTTCTACATTTGATTAGCTTTACAAAGGCCTTCGATTCAGTGGAAATCCCCGAAGTATTTGACGCAATAATACAGTGTAACACCCGCATATGTCAGAATACAGCAACTGTGGCCAATGTAAAGTGAGGTTGCGTGACGAGCAAGATATATTTAAAAGTACTGGCTCTGCAATGCCACACTCTACAGAGAGATCTGGCAAATCTTAGGGAAGGTCTATGCCCAACGACAGGCGCTAACAGACTGATGATGATGAAACCAGAGAAAGAGCGGGATGAGTAACTGCTTCAGGACACCTAGCAAATTTGGCAGTTCATGGCCTCGTGCCAGACTAAGAGAATCAAAAAAGGTTAGATATACCAAATAAAGCGCCTCCTTGGAGCCCCTGATAGTGGGTGTAACCGGTGCATTGTACCAGGACCCGGAGGACCAAAAGGAGTAAGACAGTTTCTTGAGTAGAGATGTATCGAAACTTCGACATTGATACGAAAATATAGGATGTCAGTACTATAAGTCGATACATGAAATAGGATAACTATCGTTTACTATCGACAGAATATAGTATGATGTGCTAAAAGATAAAAATCTAAAATGTTATAGCTGATAAAACAGAATGGTTAACGGATGAAGGTGTTTGTAAAGCGTAAGTAAGAGGAGGCCCTGATACAACTTTTGCAACGCTTTATGAAATTTCCCCCTGGGGGCCCTGTTCACCAATCTTAGGCTAGGGTAGCTATACATCTGTATTTACCCGGATATGACCTCGATTTGGTTCTTGAAATCGTCATCCGGAATAAATCTTTAAAATTCTTTAAAAGTCTGAAATTTGAGCTTCCATCATTTGCTTCACATAAAAGATAAATAACATAAAGCTGTAATCACGATATATATATATATATATATATATATATATATATATATAGAGAGAGAGAGAGAGAGAGAGAGAGAGAGAGAGAGAAAGAGAGAGTGTGTGTGGGAAGATTCTTGTATGATGGTGTCAAGTTGAAAGTTTTAACTTTTAGGGTTCTGTTCGGGTAACGCGCAATATTTTTCTTGAATAGCTATGTAATGAAATCTTGTTATAAAAAATCCAGTAGAATCCCAAATGATCATAAATTAATCATAAGAGCAAACAATAATTTTCTTTTAAATCTAATATAAGTAAGATATCTTCTGTCTTATTATTAATATCTTTTATTTAGTTTCAGTGGTAAATTTCTTTGATTATTTTAAAAACTTATCTCTTCGTAAGTTCTTGTGCTAAAAAGCTATAACTCACATTTCAGTGAAAATGGCGGACTGCATATTATTCTCTTGTCTATGAAGTCTTTAAAATCATCGTCGTCATCAGCAGCAGCAGCAGTAGCAGCAGCATCCTTTTAGCGTCCGTTGTTGGACAAAGACCTTTCCCCAAATTCGCCAGACCTCTCTATCGCTGACATTGCAGAACCAGTGCTTTCTTAATTTTTCTAGCTCGTCATGCCTTCTTATTTTCTGTCACACACAATTTCGTCTATGATCTCTGGGGATCCATGCTGTGAGTTGTGATGTCTAGCGGTTGTCCGACATTCTTGCAACATGAACAGCCCATTGCCACTTGAGTTTTTTAATGGTTTCCATATCTCAGACTCTGGTCTTTTCTCTAATTGACTGTTTTATCTCCATGTGGGGTTGAGCATGATTATCTTGCATACGTTTGAGGGTCAATATTTTGGTTAGATCCGATGTTTCAGTTCCATAGAAGATTATCAGGAGGATGGATTGGTCGTAAACCTTTCTTCTTAGAGCAAGTGGGATGTTCTTTCAAGTATATAAAATGGAAAACAAACAAACAAACTTGTATTTACATAGCAATATAATAACAAGTGTTGGATTTGACTTTTGATCTGGTCGTTTGGGTATGTTTAAGTCTATTACATTTGATATACTTAGTCGGCATAGGTGAATCTTCTGATTGTCTAATGCTGGTCAAGTGAACGTTTGGTGTGTATCGCAAGTCTGTTTTCATGAGAATTGTCATGTATCCCCGACACAGGCTTTGTTGTTCTCTGCGAAACACCCTCGATAATATATTCATCCTTATGGTATCGTGATGATCACACAGTATTAGCAACACTAAAAGAAGACGTACCAGGGCGACAAAGAGCAGAAACCGGTATGGTACCTATAATTCCGTTGTCTTCGTCGACCTGGGTTTCTATGTGTTCATGAATTTGTTCATTATCAACATTAACACGCAGGAATTTTTCCAAACGGTATAATTCAATAGGGACCGTATCACTCTGTAGCAGCTGGCTGAATTTTCACTTTCTAGGTGGAGTCATCATCATCATCATCATCATCAGTCTTTTAGCATCCGTCGTTGGACATAGACCTTCCCCAGGATTTGTCACACTTCTTTATAATGGGCGTCGCTGAGCCAGTACTTCCTGACCTCGTCTAGCTCGTCTTGCCATCTAATATTCTGCCGGCATCGGTTGCGCATGTGATCTCGGGGGATCCATGTCGTGAGTCGTGATATCTATCGGTTGTCTGCCATTCTTGCAACATGGCTAGCCCACTGCCATTTGAGATTTCTAATGGATTCTTTGATGTCCGTAACTCTTGTCTTTTCTCGGATTTACTGTGCTGTCTTGTGGTCTCTGCATGTGAGGCCCAGCATTATTCTTTCATGTGCACGTTGCATGGTTTTCAGTTTACGGGTCTGTCTCTTGGTTAAGTTCCATGTTTCAGCTCCATAAGTAACTATTGGAAGGATGCATTGGTTATACACCCTTCTCTTTAGGATTAATGGGATCTTCTTATTTTTGAAGGTTGAGCTAGCCCTGCCAAAGGCTTGCCATCTTAGTGTGATTCTTCGCTTAATTTCTTCTTCTTTTGAGGGTCTCATGGAGATTCGTTCTCTTCGGTAGATGTAGTGGTCTACTTCTTCCAGTTCTGTGTCCTCGATTTCGATCTTAGTGTTTTTATCCCCGATGTGGTTGTTGCACATGATCTTCGTCTTGCTGAAGTTCACGTGTAGGCCGACTTTCTTGCTCTCTTCATTTAGTTCATCTAGCATTAGTTGGAGGTCATGTAGGTTCTCTGCGAAAAGGGCTATGTCGTCTGCAAATCTGAGGTTGCTCAGATACTCACCATCTATTTTAATCCCTTTGGCAGTTTTTGGTGTTGAAACGTAGTTGCCAACAGTCTGCCCAGTCAACTACGTTGTCGAGATTTTTCCTCTGAACTACTAGCGTGACTGCTTTCAATATGTGTTACTGATCTTTCATATAATTCTCCTAAGCAATCCTGTTAGATGATATGAGAAAAATTCAAAATATTTCAACCAGACTGCGTTCAGTGTAAAATAATATGTTTACATCTCTATATTTAGGTCAATTTTTCAACTTGTGCTTACATAAGTATTCATCGCTTCGATTTCAGAATAGCTTTTTTTTACTATGAAGAACAAGGATCATGTTCGATTGTTCAACGAGCAAAGACAGAGTTTCTATCCAGTCAGGTTGAGGGACTGCTGAAGTCCCTAGTATTGATCAATACTAACTGGCAAAACGCAGTTGCCCGGGGGCACCACGATTTTAAGGGCCCCGAAATTCAATTTGAAAAATAAGAATTGAGGTTCATATTGGATAGCAGACGTATAGCACCTTCGTGAAACCTATGTTTATATTTATGTTTAAATCAGTTCTTGGCTCTCTATCGAATCCATATATAAAATCAGAGTCGGCCCTACGGCACTCAGGCCAAATCCATTACATTGCTTTGCCCGGGGTCTACAAATATTCGTCAGATGGTCCTGATTTCAAACTGATGTAACATGGTATTCGAATGTTTTGAGGATGAACTATGATATTTCAAAAGTTCATTCTCAAAAAGACGTGCACACTTATTCTCACTTTGTTTCATCTCTTTAGTGAACAATGTTTATGATCTTCTCCAGGGAAACATTGACATGGGTGTGATGTCCTAAAAAGGGAAATTTGTATCATTGCAAGCTAAAAACATTTGAGGCAAGGTAAAAATTCAATAATGCGGAATTATATTACAAATTTCCTGGCGCATAAAAAAGGGTGGGGACTTAAAATTTATGATTATGATATGAGACCGGCTAAAAAGGAACTAACTGTAACTAATCATTAAAATGATCGTTCGATTGAAAGTTTGTTCGGCCTCTGCCTAAAATAGAGATTCATTCCGTTCATAGCTGAGAGGAAGTAAGATCAATTCATGCATTTCCCAAAGGTTTTAGCATCAAATGAACGCATCCTCGGTGTAATTTGACCTCATCTTACCAATTCCTTGTCGGTAACCATAACTCCGAACTCCCAAGTGGTAATTTTGCTTGCGGGTATACATAACTGAAACAAAAATACAACTGTCGACTACGTTGATGACAGAGATCAGGCATCTTGAAATTGAACAAGTTTTCCCTTTGTTTCTATGGCTAACTTGAAATCAATTTCTCCATGAAATCCTCAAAAGAAGAAATCAAGCAAAGAATCACTCTAGGATGGCAAGCCCTCGGCAGAGCTAGCCCAACCTTCAAAAATACGAAGATCCAATTCTTAAAAAGTAAGGTATCTTCCCGATAGTCAACAATGGAACTGAAACATGGAACCTAATCAAGAGACAAAACCGCAAACTGAAGAGCATGCAATGTACACAACAAAGAATTATGTTTAACCTCACATGGAGAGATCATAGGACAGTACAATATATCAGAGAATCAACGGGAGTCCCGAGACATCATAGAATACATTAAAAATCAAATGGCAATGAGCTAGTTAGGTAGCAAGAATGGCAGACAACCGATGGATATCGCGATTCACAACATGAATCCCCAGATATCACATGCGCAACCATGGTTGGCAGAATACAAGGTGGAGAGACGAATTAAACGAAGTCAGAAAGTTTTGGTTCCACAACGCCCACGATAGTGAAGTGTGGCGAATCCAGGGGAAGGTCTATGTCCTATGACAGGAGACTGAAGATTAATCAATGATAGGTGCAACAATGAGAGACCTGCAGAGAGTAAATTTCATTTTAGGTAAGTGCAAATATTCTAATTTGTGATTTCTTTGTCAGTCGGGTTGTAAAACTGCTCACTTTTAGATTTTAACAACTGAGTCAATAGAAATGCAAGAAAAAATATTAGATAACAATTTGCGTGTGTCGAAATCAATATGTTCAAGTGCACTTTACAGCTTTGCATTGTACCACTATAGTTGTGGCAGAGGAGGAGGATGAGGAGGGGTATCCGTCTGACCCAGCGGCTCAGTCAATCATAATTATCTCCATAAACACAATCAACTTTGGATCAGTTTCATTCCGTTGTAATGCTCAACATCAGGGTCGAGGAACAGGGTTAAATTATCCCAGATTCGGTGAAAATGAAAATTTTGGAGATAATGGATGCTTAAAGAAACTCGACGATGTTTATTTTAGAACATATGAGATTTCAAACATTGTTTTCCTACATAGATATTCCTTATCGTGTGTGCATTGAATGTTATTGCTGCCACGTGGTGAAATTCTTTAATACTTTACTGGCACAATTATCTACGGTTCCTTCATTAGTTTAAAACATGAAATTTATTTCAATTTAGGTAAACGCAGATATCCAAATTAATGATTTCGTGTTTAACAGCTAAGTAGTAAAAACTACTTACTTCCGAATGTTAACTAAAATCTGAATGAAAATGCACGAAAATATTGAAAATCAATTTCTGTGCTTTGAAAAAAATGTGTTTAAGTGCACTTTACAGCACTTTATGTACTGTTATGGTAGTGGAATTTAATTTTACTTGTGTGTGACTTTTCGCAGCAAAGAATTCGAGAAACTAATGATTTTCAAATGAACAGTAGTGAAAATAGATAAAAATATGGTTTCATGATAAATTACTTTTTAAAGAAAAAGTATCTTCCTTCTTCATTTTAAGAGCACTTAGATTGTTTTTGTTATCTTCCAAATCTAGGGAGAGTTATTATCCTATAACGCAAATAGATTTTTGGTATCACCCACATGGTTTCTTGATCCCTACTTCTGATAAAGTTGTGCAAATGTGTACAAACAACCATGTTGGAAGTGGCCCTCCCATTACATTATTGTACTCCTCAATTTTTTGGTCTTTGCAAATGGTTGCAACGACTGGAAATCTTCGAAATCCTCCGCCCTAAGAAGTTGGCCGATGAAAGTTGCAGCTCCCCCCGCTATCACCACGCAGTTTCCACTTTTGGCATCTATCATGGGCCCCGTGGTTTGACGCCACTAATATCATAGCTGGGATCTTTTTCATGACCAGAGCAGGAAAAGGGAAGTTCCACAGGACCTCAACGGCTGTCTATTATCATTTACTTCTGGTCAGTTTAATTCTTGTGAAACCCCTCAAAAATAATTTGTACAATGTATAAAGACAGTCATGTTGAAAGTTGTTCTTCCATTACATTATCATACTATTCAGGCAATTTTTCGGTACAACCACTATTCTGTGGTCCGGTTAGGAAAGTGGAGACTGATTGAGACTACAATAGTAAACTGGTCCCTAGCCCCTAAAACCTAACTACCCCAACCCTTTGCATGTGTTCGGTTTAGAAAAGTATTAATGAACCAGTATCTACTTGAGTGCGGGTTACTAGCATACTTGAAGATAACTGGGACAGACCAATAGATAGGGACCAAATTGTCAAACACACCTACGAATTCAACGGTAGATTCTATTTCTTCAAGCAAGGGCTATAAGACAAAGGCCAGGATCAAGTCATGGGCCTTTTGTTTGAAGATTTCCCAGAAATTAGTCCGGGGTTGGTGAAACGAGCCACCAGACAGTTGGAAAAGTGAAAGGTACATGGACCAGTTGACATTACCACAGACGTACTTGAAAAAGCTGGTAAAGCCACCACTGGATAACGAGCCAAACTATTCAACGAATTTCTTAAACAAAGTAAAGTCCCAGAAGACAGGAACACTGCAATCGTCATGCTACAAAATAAAACGGGAAAAAGTTCAGATAACTACGGACCAATCAGCTTACTCAACAGAACGTACAAACATTTTACCAAATTGGTGACCAACAGTATCACCAAGACGCTTGATGAAAACCAACCGCAGGATCTAGCTGGCTTCAGAAAGAGCTACTCAACCATCGACCATGTTCATCTGGTGAATCAGCTAAAAGAGCAGAATAAAAATAAGAGCTGGCAGAATAAAAAATGCCTCTCGTTGAAGTTTATGTCAGAGTTGTGCAACATATTTACCGAGTCAGTAGTTCATTTATCACACGAGCAAGGAGATTCGGAATAAGACAAGACGGTCAGCTCACCCAATCTTTTCGGATTTTGCCTTGTAATGATCACCTGGAATGTTGACCAAAAAAATTGAAGAATCAGAATTGATGATAAATACTCAAGTAACGTACGATTTGCTGACGACATCGTCCTCTTTACCGAGAACTTTCATAAATTTTAGATAATGTCAGATGAACTGAATTAGGAAAGCAAGAATTTAGGTTTTCACATCTTAAAAACAAAAACAAACAAAAACAATGTTGTATACAACAAATATGTTGAGGACAAAGAGACAGCAATCAAAATCGAAAACTGCATCTATCATGAACCCCCAATCCCACCCAAAAGAAATCAAACGAAGAATCACACTAGGCCAGTAAGTTTTCAATAGAGCAAACTCGACATTCAAAAATAAAAAAAATCCAATTAGTTCTGAAGAGAAGAATCTGTAACCAATGCATCTTCACTATAGTCACCTATTGAGTTAAAACGTGGAACCTAAAAGATTTGATTTCATACTAAGTATCAAGCAACGTGCGCAGTAAAAAAAATCGTGCTGAAGATGACATAGAGAGAGATCACAAGACAGCACAGTTCATCAGAGGAAAAAAAACAAACAAATACATTGAATCCATTCGGAATCTCAAATGGAAATGGACTGGCCATGTAGTAAGTAGGCCTGGTAGTCATCACAGATTACAACATGGATCCCTAGAGATCATACGTGAAACTGTGGCCAACAAGAAACGAGATGGTATGACAGGTTCAGGAAATATTGGCGCCTTGACACCTGTGATAAAGAGATGTCGTAAACCTTGGGGAAGGTGTGCTCAACGACAAACGTTAAAAGACTGATGATGATCATGATGATGATGATCATGATGATGAATGCAGGTCTGGGTTCTTAGTCTTAACATAAATTGAATCACAATGTTTCTCCGACTAGGTATAAAAATGTGGCTTATTCAGCTGATAAGAACAGATAGTAAATTTTGCCCTCAGCTATGAACAGGTACTACACTTTGTTCTTAATTTTGTGAGGTAGTTTTGTGAGCCCGGGACGAATTGCACCAGCATCTGGGCTGATATACTTCTCAGCCTAAAGGCCGACAAAGCACAGATCAACTTTCCTGCGCAAAGGCATCGAAGAACAGATACTACTCTTTGTTCTTAAGCAAAAGGCCGAGAAGCCGCAGTCCTAACCGGACCAGAGAATTATGATTGCGTCCAATTATTCTGTCAACACACTGTATGCATGACTTGATAACTTCCTCCTTGCACTACTGCTCATGATAGAACACTGATCAGAATCTAATATTAATGTCAGTATAAATGACTGTAATGTTACTACCTTGGTTACAGAAAAGCCTCCTGCTTCCAAGCGTCCTACCACCTTCCTCCATCTTCATCTCGCTCGGCCATTCGTCCTCGTTCCGGTGACAAGTACATGAATTCAACAGCTGTCATTCTCGATACATGAAAATTAATTTTACACTAATTGCTTTTCTTGTGGCTTTCTGGAAATATAAGAATTGTTCGTGAATGACTAGATGTCGGTCTTGTGGAGGCTGGAACCCCAAGAAAGACCTAACTCAATTTGACTCGAATCGGGCTATTCACTTTATATTCGAATGGTTTCGTTACGTCATGAGCCATAATGGAACCAAGGTTTGACTCAATGGTAGAGCTTTGCATGAAAGGCTGAGCAAGGTGGACTTCAAATCTATATGCACCTTGCTTGTAAAAAATATTAATGCACTTGGAGATGAAATAAATGAAAAATAAAATGGAATAAAACCAAATAGTACATTGCGTTGAATGTTCTGGTATTATAGTTGGGGGGACTAGTTATATAGTTTGCGGTCAAAATCAGGCAGAAATAGTCATTCTTTTGTAATGAAATATGAGAATGGTAGGAAGGCAACGCTTGTGGAATTGTATAATTGAATTATGATTTGCTTCAAGTTACTGACCAATTTTTTCTTCATAAATACTGACTTGGTTCACCCGAAAGACAGCAAGACGAATGAAAGAAAGAAGAATTAACAAAACAAACAAAATCAATTCCTTCAAAATTTAGTAAGGAAAGAACTGTTAGTAAAAAACAAATTTGCGTATCTGTCCAAATATTCTAAGAAATTTAATGCATGCTGCTAGAGAACTTAATACTTTATACATACAAAATGTTAGCAATGTATCTGATGTGAGATAAGTGCAGATATTTAGATTTTTGATTTTATCATTTTACAGCTAAGTTTTAAAATTGCCTACTTCCAAATATTAACTACTGTGTCCATGGAAATGTACGAAAATATTGGAAATCAATTTGTGTGTCGAAAATAACATGTTTAAGTGCACTTTATAGCTTTGCATTGTACCGTCATGGTAGTGGAATTTAATTTCTAAAGGTAACTTACAATTGCTAATGTGTGACTTTTTGCAACTAAACAGACGAAAAACTCACGATTTTGCAAATAAACTGTGATGAAAACTCATGAAAATATGGTTTCATAATATCTTTTCTTTTTTTTAAAATATTTATAGTGTCCACGTTAAGAAAAGCGTTAAAAAGCTATGGAAATCTTTTAGAAATCTTTGGTTTGACGCAGTCAAAAGAGAACAGTCATTTTGGATACAAAAGATGGCTCAGCAGATAACATTTCGAATACAAAGTTTTAAAAATATGGTAGCAGAAGACTGGCTTAACGTTGTATAGAGTCATCATATTTTACATCTGTAAAACCAACCACAAAGGCCGAAAACTAATTTATGACTTACATCACCACTATAGTTTCAATATCGGACCAGCACGTTGTATGAATATACTTTGGGGGGCATTTGTACGAGTTTTTGGTGCGTATACAGTCATCTGGATAGAATAACTAGCCGTTTTTATCCAATTACGTCATTGACGTCCTGCTATATTTAGCTAATAAAAATGGCCGTTTTCTTCTGGCAGCGTGAAACGAGATATAACCACTCTCTCGAATTTTCTGTCTAAGTAAATGAAATGTAGATAGCGACCTTATGCTGGCTATGACATCAGCAGTCACTGTCAAGACATCAAATATAACGAGTTATCTCCACGCCCCTCTGTCTCAGCTAGGCTACGAAGTTCTTGTTTGTATTCACGATTTGTAACAATTCACTTGAAGGCGACAAGCAATTCTTTTAAAAATGTTGCTGCATCTTGCAACAACCCAATGCCGGATTAATCAAGTGGCAAAAGTAGCATACACTACATACCCCACATCTTCAAGGGTCCCGCGCTAAAATGCTTTTAAGTAATCAATTTCGAATCAGTGATCCTGAACTTTCTCTATCACTATAGTTCTATACAGTCTCCAACTTTTATGAACGAATGGGTGTTCAAGGTCAGCGATTTTGATCAATTATCAATTTTAATTGGGGTTATATTTTGAAATAAACTCAAAAGGTACCCACATAAGAGGAGGTGAACCAAGCCGTATATAGTCAAGAACGCTTTGTAGCTCTAAGAACTAGCGATAATTTTTGAGGAATTCATATATGGTTGTTGATACATTTAGTCATCCAATCATGTGTTCGCTACGCGAAACAGTCGTCTGCTAAATTTAGATGAAAATACGTTCGTTTGCCGCGTTCAAAACAGGCGCATGTCTATGAACACACATTTTCATAACACAATAGAAGCAGATATTTATTTCATTAAAACATATGAAGCTTTTTTTTAGTAGATATTTCCTTAAAACTAGACTAAGTCCTCGCCGACTGTAATGGAAATGTGTTTTGGAAACTAGGTATACGGTAATGCTTGGTCTTGGGAACTCAATAAATCATAATGTTTCAATTAAGAGATACTGAACATACAAAAGACCTAAAAGATTGGTAAGTACGTATACACCGCACCACTGTTAACCTCCCCACCATTTCCGTCTCTGTTTACCCGGAGCTCTGGAGTAGGAGTCGTAATCAAAAGGTTTTGTGTACTGACTCCACAGCATTCTCCTTATCCCATACACATTTTGTAATTTGAAACCAAAGACTTTTGATTAAAAGAACTAATCTATTTACCTGATGAGCCATGACACTAAACCACCCCTATTCCTCAACAAAAAGAAATCAATAATCTTCAATCTAGGAAATTCTGCGGATATCAATAAATGCTGACGGCATGTCTGTGAATGTGCAAGCAGGAGAAGCAGGAAGGCTCCGTTATGCAATGGTACTTAGGAACCACGGAGATTGCTCCAAGACTTTAGTTACACCACCTCACAGCTGTCAAATGGATCAATATGTATATTCTACTGTTTGATCTCCAATACAATGCAGATAAGAAATTGAGTTAAAAGGTCTTTGAGATGAAAGTCTGATAATCAATTCCTGCTACAAAGAATTCCCAAGGAACTTCCAGTTTAGAGAATAGAATGGTAAAGACTTTAATAGGAGAGGAAATTCTTGTGGGTTTCAACAATCTCTCACTGTATCCAATTACGTTTGTATTTCATCTGACAGCGGTTTCAAAACTGTGGTCCATGGGCCCCTGGGGGTCAGTCAGATAATGGCTAGGGGGTCCAAAGTTGAAAACTTGAATTAATACCTTGAATTTAGAATAAGAATAACTGAGCTCTCTCTGTTCAACTTAGCTTTGTCAGTGGGATTTCTCCTTGTGGCTATTTATGAAAAATAAACACAGAAAGCAACTGAGTATTCAACGTTACAAGAGAAATAACATGTCAAATACATCTGACGAATCTTGTGACAGGAAAACGTCGATGACATTCATCGTACAGCTACCGAACAAGAAAAAAAACGGACTCCGTTCAAGACCTGCGACGTTGTTTATACGATATTTGGCAGTCTGTGGCGACACTTATCTCTGTAATGAAAACATCAATATTTGAAAATATTTGTTTCCAATTGATTTTTCCAAACATCATAGAATCCATTAAAAATCTCAAATGGCGGTGGGCTGGCAGTGTTACAAGAATGGCGGACAACCGATGGACATCACGACTCACGACATGGATCCCCCAAGATCACATGCACAACCGAAGCTGGCAGAGTATTAGATGGAGAGACAAGCTAGACAAGTTCAGGTAGCACTGGCTCCGCGACGCCCATGATAGAGAGGTGTGGCAAATCCTGGGATAGGTCTATGTTCACCGACGGACGTTGAAAGACTGATGATGATGATGATTTTTCCAAGTTAACCCTCATTAAAATAAAAATAAGTAATCATTGCATGAAATATAAAAGGAAGAATATCGCCCAAAATAGAATCAATTAGCACAGGAAAAGGTTAATTACCCCCCCTCTCTCTCTTTCTCCCTCTCTCTTGTGTTAAAACCCTTCTTATTACGATAACAGTTTTTCTTGTTACAAACACTGTCTATCTCTCTCACCGGGTCACTTAATTCCTCACGAACGCCGTTAACTGCTTCGAATCTGTTCTTGACATGAAATTTTCCCCCATTCGTAGAACTCTTGATTAACCTCGCATTTAAAAACATATTCATTATACACAAATCAGTACCAGATATTAAGATTCGAATGAACGTACTCCATTTAAAATAAAATTGATTTTTAAAGGTCAAAAGTTGTTTCTCTTTGAAGTTCATCAATTACCGTCTAAAAACTAAATGCTGAAAATAGCGTTCTGCCAAGATATTTCCTTCAGAGAATCCTTTGAGTTTGAAACTTTTGAAACCGCTGATCTAAAAATACGAACAACTCAATACTACCATGCCTGAAACTACTTAGCGTGCACAAGTCGCAAAAACAATAGAATAACTAGTTATAAATTAAGAGTAATATAAATACTTCATCCATAAAAATTACCAAAGTCCATTAAAATTCATTGTAAACAAGCAGAAAAAAAAATTAAGGATAAACTTGTCAAATATTGGTATAATGAGAAATCTCCATCTAAGAAATTTGGACAACCTGAAAATTATCAGGTCTGTTGTTATCATGAATTGGGTTTACGTGAACCCTGATATGCAACAGTTTTAACAGTGTTTTCACAGAATATGATACAACAGATAAGAGGGATAGTAAGAAAAAAAAGGATTGAGACACATCAATACTGACAAATGAATAATTTTTATTTTAGGCCTCCCTCTATCTCAGACGACAATGGGAAATGCGTCAAAGATTAGCTTATGATTGAGCAGCATTGCCAACAATGTTAGTGTTACCCAATTATCAAGTGACAAACTCTGTAGCAACTTTTGCTGGTCTTCTCTGTTCCCAAGTCAGATGAGGTCACTACCATTTCCGGCTGCGTTCGTTCCCCTTACCCTACGGTTCTCTCTCTTCTCACTCCTCTGGATACCTGGCTTGATAGCAAGTTTTCATCCGTGGCTGTCGGTGGCCATAGCCACACAACTTGGTGGGTTAATGTTGTTTGCCTTCAGATTTCGTTTACAGGTGTTCATGGAACGGAGAAAAGGCTTGGGGCTAATGACAAGAGGAAACATACACCTCAGAAAAAAAATATTTAAAAATAGCTATTGAAGAACTCATGTGAAAATAAAAAAACTTCCTGAGGAAATTTTCACACTTACAAGACTTCAGCAAAGAATATAGAACATCAGCATAAAAGATCAATAAAGATGAGAATACATAAGCATTTAGTGAGGTTTGAACTCTTGTCGCATATCTAACAATAATCAACTAAATTAATTGACTATATGTTACTCCAAGAGGTTATTGAATTTATAGGAGTTACGCGTTTCCATAGACTGTTTTCTCTCGTTTAAAACAGTCTCTCTGAACATGTGACCGAAATAGATGAGATCCAGTTTCAAAACTTTTGTTTCCATATCGTCTTCTGAATTCACCACCCACCCACCCACCCACACACACACACACACACACACACACACACACACACACACACACACACACACACATATATATATATATATATATATATATATATATATATACCTGTTTTGTCTTCCATTTCCTGGAACACTTTTATGTATGCATATATTACCATTTCAACTACAAAAAATTAGTTGAATGAAGCATCTGCAAGTCATTACGTCGAGTCAATTCAATTACCTTGAAATGTCTATTTATCACCTGACCTTGTTTAACCAATAAGACTTCATCATATTATTTATCCAGGTACAGTTGAACCACGAAGCAAGAAATTCAATCTTTCCATTCTTAATTAACTTGCCGGGGAGTGCCATCCAATTCTGTCGCTTGATGATAACAAATTCAGGTCTATTTATTGTCTTGTCTCCTCGGCTTTGTCTATCTACCTGAGGTTTCAACCTTTCAATTTTGGTGAGTCACTTGTTTATTGTTGGCTTGTTAAAGAGTACGCAGTCCATCACCTTGTTTATTTCAGGTTCTCCAGAGTGGGAAGAAGACAAAGAGGAAATCTGTTGCCACTTTTTCCCCCCAGAATGAAGGGGAAGGGGGGCAAGATATATATATATACATATATATATATATATATATATATATATATATATATATATATATATATATATATATATATATATATATATTCAGGATATATCTTAGCAACAACCCTGTTTCCATTGGATAATAATAGAATTATCTTGAGGGTGACAAATGCTCAGTCTTGACCCCTTCAACGGACGTAGATGGCCGACATCTTGCTGGATGGAGCTAATCACTTCGTGACAGACGCGTAATGGATGACATTGTTTATTTCATTTTTGGAAAGTGAAAAGCAAGGAAAAATAGAAAACGAAAGTTAGTTATTTCATTTGAATTCCTTAATGTCACTGCGACGGGCCTGGTAGGCCTGAATTGGAATTATGGCAAATTGATGATTGAAATGAATGGAGAAAAGCACTGTGATCGCCGTCTCCATACCCATGGCATTTCATGTATAAGCAGGAGATAATTTCTTTTTAGAAATCTGAGATTAAAAGTGCTCATCATTCTATATTGCGAAAGCTGTCAACTAAATCTGTAGCCAAAACAAAGGTTTATTCAGTTTTGAAATGAGTCTGGAAGTGCATGTATGTGTTGAACACCAGGGCTGAAAATTGAAACATCCAATGTACATCACGACTCTCAATATGGATCCTGAGAGATCAAATGCAAAACTGAGGCCAACAAAATACAAGATGGAGAGATGAACCAGACAAATTCAGAAAATGCTGGCTCTGCGACGCCAACAATAGAGAATTGTGGCGGATACTATAGAAGGTCTATGTCGAACAACGGACGATAAAAGACTGAAGATGATGTCTAAAAGCAATGTTTTTATCAATCACCACCTAATGTGTTATTGGCAGAGTTACAATATAAGTTTATGCTAAAGTGGTCCCTTAGTTTGTATCCGGCAACGTTCAGGGATTTTTTTTTCAGTGATCACTACCGAACAAGAGGTGGGAGACGTAATTCATTCATTGATCACCCCTTTTCCAATTTCGATCATCCCCAAAAGCTTGCAGCCAGAAGACGTTGGCCAGCTGACAGTTTCTATTGAGTGACTCACCATGTTTGGAGTATCATCTTCATCTCAAGACTAAACAACTGAGGTGCGTAATGTCTGAATTTTGAAAAGGTTTAAAAGGAAAAAAAAATGTGTCAATTTTTATTTAATGGTAAAAGTATACTTTCTCCTACTTTGTATAAGCAAATTCAGCACGGAGTAAATTTGTCACAGTAGGCATTTATCCCAGGATAGCTGGAAACAAAGAATTAGCTTATCACTTTGCTTGTATTTCTTTCCTTATCAGTTATATGACGAAAACCAATGAATGGATGGGTTTCATACTACGACGATGTCATTGTCTGCAGTCGTAAAAACTGGAAAAATCTCATTTACTTCATTTTTCAAGTGTCCCTGTAAACTTTTAAAAGATATCTACGGGATATGTATATCCTAACAGTAATATTCACTTTGGGATATGTGTCACAGAAGTCCTCAAAAGGTTGACCAGTGTATTTTCTGCCTTCCTCATGTTGACTGAAGTTCTTAAATGTCAACATCAAGGGATATATGTCCTGATTGAAATGATCTTACTTTGACTATTTGGTGATTTTTTTAAATTTGAAAGAAATTCAAATCACAAAAGAGTCCCACTTCTCCTCATGCAATTTTTTTAGGAGCTCCACTTTCAGTTATAAACAATTTCAAGCAGTTTATGAACTTGAGAGTTTAACTTCCAGATGTACTTCAAGCTTCCATTCATTCTTCTCGCAGCCAGGCCAGTTAGAGGGCTCATGGAGGTACGGAGGAGACGAGGAAATGTTAGCTTATGTTGAGATCGGAGGGTAGGGATAGGTCTCCTTCTTGGAGAGTTAGTGGGATCACCACAGAAGGTTTTCTGCATGACTTCCAGTTGCTTACGGTACGTAGTTTACCGAGTCGGTCACCTTTCTAGAAATTGACCACGTTTGACGTTTCTTTGGTGATCTTACGAGATCCAGTGTATTCAACACAATTTGACCGTAACCAATCTTTAAGCTTTTTTCTCATCCGTGTTATTAACACAGTTATTTAATATGTTTAATGGTCTTCCTAATGTTTTATTACATTCTGAGATGATGCGTTCTCATGAATCTGCATTCTCTTTGTAAATCACCTTCTCTGGCATTTTAACCGATACGTTATTTTATTTTCATGTTTGCTGAAGCTGTTTGGAAACTTTCAACCAAAACTGTCAACATAAGTTTCTTCAGTGTTCAAGTTGGCTGGCTATGAATCATGCATACAGACTGTATCAACAGAAATCTCTATTCCCTATTATGTCGACAATTTGAAAAAAATATTGGAAATCTGCACTCTTAAGTAGGTTTTCAGCGAGGGGGGGGTCGATTTGCAATGTAAGTTTAAGCTAAATTAATCATTTTATATCTGCTTCTTTAATTTTAAGTTCAAACTTTTTTGTGATCACTGCCCAACAAAATGCTAGAAAAGTAACCCATTCATGGATGCCCACATTTGTTTCCGATTTGTCAATTCATCACCTTCAACCATGCATGCTGCCAAAAGACTCTGGTTATGTGACAATTTCTCTCTCATACATGTTTCTTTCTTTCTTTCATTCTTTCTTTTCCTTTTGCTTCACCTTCAATTACTCATCTCTCTCACTCTCTCTCTCTCTCTTTCTCTCCAGTTATTATTCTTTTTTCCTTTTCTTTCTCTTTCATTTTTTTCAATCTTCTTTCCTTCTCCGCTCAACTTCATTTTCTCGTTTTCTTATCTTTCTTTTATTTTTCACATTTCAATCTCAATATCATTCTCTTTCTTTATTTTCATTCATTGCCCTTTCTTCCTTTCTTCTCATTCTAGATATTAACCACATGTTCCTCAAAATTTATATATATATATTTCACAGTGAATATAAAATGGTCTCCGAATATGACATAAAAAGGAAGAAATATAGGTCTAGTTAGTCGCTCAACAGAAACCATCATGAATCAAACGAGGTGATCAATTAAAAAAATGGATAAAAAGTTAATCGATGAATAAGTCCGGTGATCAAAATTTCGCAAAACAATCATGAATGCTCCCTGATGAAAAAACACAGGACTAATTTAGCATAAACTTACATTGCAAATTGAACCTCCGACTAAAGACCAATTAAGGAAGAATTTTAAAAGATGGTTTTCTAGATGCTTGTAGTATATCTTTCAATTTCTCCCTCTCAAGCTCCCCTGAAGCAGTCTGTGCGATGCATAGACCTTAGGCCAATCAGCCAGACCAACTTAAAGAACTGAGGAAACCTATTTTGACAGTCTTGGTTGACAGTTTTCAACAGGAAATTCTGAATTATTCCCCCTTTGGTCAGGAAATAGATTTTAAATTAGCTTACTGACCACTTATCGCTTTAACGTGATTGCTTCTATGTATAGCATTGCAAGAAAGCAAGGTTATCCTGAATTCGTCGAAGATATTCCTATTTTCCAAATTGTTCTGCAAGTTTTCTATCTTGAGGAATTGAGGTAGAAACTGAAATTGAGAGATAATAAAATAAGGAAAAGAGGATAAGCTTTTGGAAATGAACGACATCATTGAACGGCCGGAGCCACCAAAGATGGCTAAGAGTTCTATTCATTTTTATATACGCGTGGCTTTATGTGCTCCAGCGCTCCTGGCCACAGCGTTTTGACAATAGACTTGGAAATTGACATCAGTACTCCGCTAGGCCCCTTCTGAAAGAAAAATGATCAAAGGCAAAAAAGGCTATATTGACCTTTTGCTTTTTCATCAATATCTAGATTCTGGAGAATCCAGATGCTTCTAGATGTTTCTAGATGTTTTTACTCTATTTTAGATGTTTACCAGTAGAAATAACATCTAGATTCTGCAAAATATAGTTGTTTCTAGATGCTTTCTCAAATTTTATTCTGGACGTTTTCCAGTTGAAGTAACATCTAGATTACTCAACTGTTCATGTTTGCCTGTGGAAAACGTCAGGGGTATATTTTTTCTTCGTTATGGACGAATTACGTCGGATACGCCAGTTCTTGTACGATTATAAAAGTTTGGCAACACCAAGTCTAGTCAGTACTAAAATTGGTGACCATTTGGGAAATACCAGGTGTCGTTAACAGCTAGGGATCATGTAGAGAGTTCTCCACCCTAGGGATCCTGTAAATTCTCCTAGAAAGAGACCAATCTTTTCAGTAAGCCATACACCCATCTCCCTGAACCCCTCTACTAGTCTGGTTGCAAGCAACATGAAATGAATGAAACTTCTTTTTAAAATCTTAATTGTAAAATTTGTTTGAAAATATGCATACGATATCAGAAAAATAGAGTGAAAACAGGTTTCTTAAATGCGGTTTTTGAGGATTGTGGGTTACACATAGCTTTGCAATGGGGTTGTCTCTCTTGGTACAAGGTCAGAGAAGTGAGCACAAAGTTAAGATTAAGCTCACTGCTACTATGGAAGTTTACTAATTAGCATTATACCGGAGACAGACAGATATAAACATATCTATACATATATTGATATATACCTTTCAAATAATGTGTATTTCGGCAGTTATTTTACTCTTGACCATACTCAGCAAAACAAACTTTGTCGAGTTGATTTTTTATTTAGTTTTTTCTTGTGTACGGATCGATTATTTAATTTTTAGTCACAGGATTGTGGACACTGTCCAAAATTTTGATCTTCACCTTTTACTAATACTTAGAAAATTGATCCACCGACAAGAGAAACTAAATAAGGTTACATCGACTAAATTTGTCTATCACTATTAACAAAATATGCTTTATATATATATATATATATATATATATATATATATATATATATATATATATATATATATATATATATATATATATACATATATATATATATGCATATATATATATATGCATATATATATATATATGCATATATATATGTATGTTGATGAAACACCCCCTCACCTCTCCTCATGCAGATTCTCCTTATTTCAGACCATGTATATGTATATATGCATATATATGTATATATGCAAATATATATGTATGTTGATGAAACACCCCCTCACCTCGCCTCATGCAGATCCTCCTTAATTCAGACCATGTACATGTATATATGCATATATATATATATACATATATATATATATATATATATATATATATATATATATATATATATGTATATGCATATGTATATATATATGTGTGTGTGTGTGTATACGTATATATGTACATATATGTATGCGTGTTCATATATGTGCATATATACGTATATGTATATACTTATGTACATGTACATGTATATATATATATGTATATGTGTATATATGCGTGAAGCGAAGGTCTCGATCCTCATGGTACTGGATGGGATAATGGATAGTCTATAGCCAAGCTGAAGAGTTGTAATACAACGAAACAGCTGTCCATGGATGACACAATAATTAACGCTCCCTTATTCAGGGTTAGGCACTTTTTAAGTGAGGTAAATAGTTCATTATAAGCTTATGCAATGCTCTTCCAACGTGGGAATAGACCATTCTGGTGGATGGTGAATATATGCGTAAGTAAATACGCTTAAATTCAAACTTACTGACCGTCCAGTTCCGAAGGGCTGAGATAATATGCCGGCCTCTGGGTCTGATGCGAATATTTATAATATATATATGTGTGTGTGTGTGTAATGTTTACATAGGTGTATATCTATATGTGTAGATACATCAATGGTCTACAGTTAAAGGATGAAAAGTACATTATTTTGGACTACATATACTTATTTTTCAACATGATTTCCTCCCTAGTTAATACATATAATTCAACAGTGAATCATATTATCGTAGATCCAACATTATCAAGTGACAATTTCAGACGGAAAACCCAACTAATAACAATAATTCGGGCTGTGGGGCTTATTGATCCAACTTTTTATAGATGCACATATTCTTTTCATTTCCTTTTGTCATTCATAATTATAATAGGACATGCAATGTATTGGCAAAGCCAAAGGGTCAGCCGGTTATTACCGACCCTGATTCTCAACAGTATTAGATCCCTTTGCCATTGTTTGGAATTTTGGTTACCTTGGTTCTTATCTATTGAAATCATTTTCAAGTTATATCCGAACCTCAATGGATACTCCGGTACTTGTCTGATCACAAGATTTGATCAGTCAGTGCCTAGACGGGTGACCTAATCGGTAAACTGGGTGTCGTAAGGGATAACGCAGAAAACTACCAATAGTGATCCTGTTATTCCACCTGATTTCTGGTTTACGTGTAATAACTCTTAAGGCCAACCCTTCCTACAACGCCTGAGCCCCCTGACTGGCTTAATCGAAAATATTAACTGTCATATTTTCTCACCAATGAGACCCATTATTTCGGAGGGTAGTTTGTCGTCGTTCATACTGGAAATCATCCAAGAGACATTGCTGTCCGTTTTCAACACAAGTAAACAACTCCTTAATCATAATACCAGCGCGTTTGACACGGATTAGTTTTAAACTGTCAACTAAAACTTAAACCAATACTGTCAAAAAAGGTTACTTCAGTATTTGAGTCAGTCTGGCTTGCTAACTATTTATGCGTGTGTTGTTCTCACTGGCTGCACTAATGGAACTAGAGATTTGATTATTCAAACATGATCTTTATTATGTAAAGAAAATGTTTCAATGTTCGTGCTAAATTAGTACCTTAGTATGTGCTTGACTTTTTTCTTTAGCGATCATCATCATCATCATCATCATCATCATCATCATCATTCTTTCAACATCCTTCCCCAGGATTCGCCACACTTTCTATCGTGGGCGTTGCAGAGCTACAACTCTCTGAATTTGTTTAGCTCGTCTCTCCATCTAAAACTCTGCCGGCCTCGGTTTTGCATGTGATCTCTGGGCATCCATGTCCTGAGTACCGACGTCCATCGGTTGTCCGCCATTCGTGCAACATGGCCAGCTCACTGCCATTTGAGATTTTTAATGGATTCTATGATGTCCCTTCTCCTGGATGTACTGTGCTGTTCTGTGATCTCCCCGTGTGCGACCCAGCATAATTCTTTCATGTGCACGTGGCATGGTTCTCAATTTGCGGATCTTTCTCTTAGTTAGGTCTCATGATGGTTTGCACACAGAAGATTTAGCGATCAGCCGCCCATAAAAGTAGAGAATTGTTCTATACATTGATCACCCATTTTCCCCATCTTTCAATTGATCACCCCTAATGCGTCATGCTGCTAAAAGACTAAATTTTCTATTGAGTGACTAAATAGATCCGTATCTAATTTTTTTTTTTTTTTCGATTTTTTAAAATTCAAATGTGCGTGTTATACGCCGGCAAATACAATTTTTTGTTTCAGCATTTTTTTCCAGGAGAAAGCTTTGGACAAATAATGCTTATATTTTTGGAATTCAGAATCAACTTTTTTTTCTTATTATTTCAAGAAACCTCATGGAAAGATGTTGGCATTGCAGAGCTTCGGGTAAAAGATATAAAAAATATTCTCCTACCTTTTTTTTCTAACTGAACTGAGTTTATTGCTTGAGGCAACAGACCATGCATATATATATATATATATATATATATATATATATATATATATATATATATATATGTATATATAGTCAGACAGAAATAATGATTATAAATGCATTATATTGTTTGAAACTCTATTGGAAATGACCTCTCTTTATCACATGTTGTATGTGTCATTTGGCCTAGACTACGCCAATCGAATAAACAATTAAAGAAAAGGTGCTGGTGCAGCGATTGAACATGTGACCGTTAGATGGCAACCTCAAGGTGGTGTCACCCTTACCATTGAGCTAAACAGCTCGTCAGTATGTCAAAAGCCCAAATAACTGCCATTTGTCCAAAATCAAGTATATCATAGTTGTATTTGTACATGCCTACACATACATACATATATATAAATAGACATGAATCAAGAGATTTATATATGTGTGTGCGTGCGTGTACTTCTAAACATACAGATATATACGTACATACAAACCTCACGCTCATATTAGCATAATGTAGGTGTATATATATACACGTATTCATATACGTATTGCAACAGACAGAGGCTTACAGAGAGACAGACGTTTGGTGAATTATAATAAAGATGTATATAAGGTGAGTAATGCTGTAAGTTCCGTTTGGGAGCGCTTTAAAATACCATTCCTCACCTAGTGAGAAACTCCATTGGATTGGGATCTGTCTGGTTTTTGATAAAGTCTTTTCAACTATTAGAATTGTGCCATAGAATTATGAGATGAAACATCTTATTCACAAACAAAAAACTATTTAAAAAGTGTATCTCTTATGTTTGACAAAACATGTATGAAAGAAGAGTTACTGCCCAAATTGTAATGTATACATTAATTACTATATTTTTCTATCCTCTGTCCATTGTCAGCTTTATATTTAGATATCAAAAATGTCCCCCAAATATACCTCGAAGGTGAGTAGAAGACAATGGTGAAACAACGTTTTATCCTTCTTTTTTTTTCTTTTCTTTGTATATTATCGAGTGGGATAAGTGTTATTATCTTCATGAATTGGCAACTCATGTAAAATAAGAAATGTTTGCGCAAATATATCCATATCTACATTTAAGTATACAAGAACATAAATCGATTGAGAAGCCAGCCTGACTGAGAATAGACTGAAGCCGTACGAGAGAGGCCTTTTACTCTTTTACATCGTTTAAGGGGGTGGCAGTGAAGGAATAAAGTGTTCAAGCATTGACATTTGGAAAAGAAATCATTTCCACCCAACCTTTGCAGGGTTGGATTTCACATCCAATATTCAGTGTTTGTGCATAATAGCTACGAACCGTCAACAAAAGTTGTCACAAAATCTCAACATAATGTTTTTTAATCTGGTCTGACAGGCAGATTATGTATGTATCACGTGCACAGTCACACCAAAGGAGCTACAAGGCTAAAAATTTAAACATTCACTCCTTATTATGTCCAGAAAAGAAATTTTTTGTTCTCTTAAATCAGCCCTGAAGTAAGTTATTGGTAGCTGTATGTGTGTAGGGGTTGGCAATTTGCTGTGTGGGTTTATGCTAACTTGTTCCCATATGGTTTGTTTACATGTTTTTATTTTTTAAATAAGACTTTTTTTAAATGATCACTGTCCAGAAAATGCAAGAGGAACAACTTATTCATTGATTATCGCCAATTCTGATTCTTTAATTGATCATCCCTGCAAAGAGACATTTATCGCTTGACGGTTCCCATCGAGTGACTATTGGATGCTACACTATTATGATCTTGTACCAGACTAACCTATATTTAGTAAATTGCTTTAACATGTTGAACACAATTGCAAGCTCATGCCAGACTAATTTAAGCACAAAAAAATATGTGAAGGTTAGCAATCAAGGCTGCGTATGCTCGTTGGAGGCCCAACTAATGTGTCCCTTCGGGCAGGGACCTAGCTGGAGGTTTTAGGGCCCATAGGTAATTGGAACCTCGACCTTCTCCAACATTTCGTGTATTGGTTCCCAACCTAGAAAGCGCAGACCTTTGAGGGTCTACAAAGATGTGGGGGTTCCGTGGACAGATCCTTCAAAAGCCTGGTGACCGTGAGCTTTTCAAAAGCTATGCTAGAGATTTAAGAGCCTAAGAGGGGCTTGGTTCCTTGAAAGGTCTCCTCCAACGTTTGGTGAGATTTTTTTTTTTTTATAATATCAGTAATGCAGTAGGTGAACTACCATTCATAAAGCATTGGGGATGTCTCTCCATTAGCAGCCCCGGGGGTGATTTAAAATCGCCCCACCGTCTCTCTGTCATGTCCTAATCAACGATAATAAATGAGTACATAAATCATTGTTATGGCATCTGGCCAGACTAAGCAACATTCAATAAATAACATCACTTGATGGTCAACTGAGTAGTAGTTGTAGTAGTAGTAGTAGTAGCAACTGCTTCATTTTTAGTGTTTCTGTTATAATTCCAATACCAATAAAGCATTCAACTTATTTTATCACTTGTAAGCCATTCTATCTCTTTCATCTTTTAATCTTCATTTTAAGCATGTCATATTTGTATGTTTCCAAATTTTACAATTATTATATCATCAGCAGCAGCAGCAGCAACAGCAGCAGCAGTGACAGCGGTAGCAGCAGCAACAGACTTTTAACCGCCAACCTGTTGTGGGAGATCTGGAACCAGTATTTTCTGAACTTGTCTTGTTCGACACGGCATCTCATATTTTGTCAGCCACAGTTTCGGATATGATTTCTGATGATGTCCACTAGGAATCTTACATTCTTATAACATGACCAGCCCATTTCATTTGAGCTTCCTTGTGGTTTCTGTGATGAAACTTTAAAAAGATGTTTTCAATGGTCTTAATTTTGCGACAAAATTAACTCCTTTTGTACTAACCAAGAAGGCCTCCTCAAGGTGACTAAAAGCAAAGAAAAAGGATTTTTAGCACCGTCCATCATATAAAGTCAGCAAGCAAGTCTCGTTGAACAATTTTGCTAATGCAGTGAGTTCGATCCTGATAAGATGCCCCACTCCGGGGGCCGTGTGGTAGACTGAGCAAAGCCTCGTACGTAACTATGAAACTTTTATCTATTTACACTTTCGCCAGAAAAAAAAGATGTACATCAGCTTTTGCTTTCAATCTGCCAAATTTGGGTAACTTCCGGCTATTAATTCAAATTCTTCAAACGATTCCACAGAAGGAAAAAAAAACATAAAGATATTAACGATGAAAGAAAAATGATTTCTCTCGATGCCGACCCACAAAAACCCGGCTTATTCATGGCATTTCAACCATTACAAAGTGACACTTCAAACAATACTATTTGATTGATTCTTAGTTTGAAACAAAGGTACTTTTTTTCCTTTTTTACTATCCTGCATTTGATCTGTCTGAGTTGGGTGTGCTTGCAAATAAAATGAAAAAGGAAAAAAAATGGCCTCTTCGATAAAATCCCGATCAAGTGCCAACGTTATTTCCTGAAACACGTGATATTTGACCCGCTTTTGAGAATCTAATAGAATTTATTTCTTTAGTTTGGATGTGCTGTTATAAAGCCAATGCAGGCGTTTCTTTTCGTCTACTTTCTGGCTGAGCTGGTTGTATGTTTCGCATTAGCGGTCGGCGTTCGAGTTGACGTAAGAGCCAAGAAATTGAAGGCTGGATTACAAAAAAGTAAAACCCTTGCCAGTTTGAAAGATTGGCGCCCCCAAATGTTTCCCGCTCGATTACTCCCCCAACCCCTTTTTAGATTTTGTGAATCCTTTGTTTTGTAAATATCAATATAGAAATGTTTGTCTAGTCTCATTGTTCAATGTAAGCGCCAACTTGATAGAGATATGCAGTTGATAGTTATATGTATGTGACAGAGATTTTCATTTGATAGGGATATACTATTGATAATTGCATGCTTCAGATAGTGTTGATACTGGAATGCGTTTGATATTGGTGTACATTTTAGCTTCAATATGAATAACAGAAATAATATACGCTTCTTTACTTACTGAGAATTATTGTCTTATAGCAGGGTACATAATCTTTCTTGAAAGAATAGGACACACGATATGACTAAAACGGCGACCACCGTCTTTATTTCAAAATGTCCGCCATAAAAAAAATTGCATAATAGATAAATTTAAACCAGAATTTTTCAAAATAGGGGATAAAGTGTGAAAACTTGCATACAGGCAGACTTTTTTTTATATTCTTCCATGTGAAAGGGGTATACTTGATCCGACCCAAACTACAGCCGACATCTTGATTTAAAATGGCTGCCATAAAAAATCCGGAAATAGTATAGTAAGTTAGTTGAAATTCAACCAATATTGTTCGAAATGGGTCAAAAGTATGAAAAATCGCATACTGTTAGATTTTTTAGTTGATAAAATCATTTATATCTATGGTTATAATGTAAAGCCATCTTTCCATCTACAAGGAATTAAAAGAAATGATAACTCTTCCCCATTTCCCCTCAGAAAAACACAATACTATATACTTTCGATGTATCACGTTTTTCGCAGTACACTTGCAATTAGTATAGAGCTATTGATAATGATGCAATCCCTTGGTCCCCTCCTCGGTCTTGCTGAACCTTCCACGCTGTTATGGGTGTATCAGACCTGTACCACATCTAGGTAATTTCTGTTTTCCAAGGTCTGGATCTGTTAAGGTGCGAAAACTTAAATAGTCACCAAATGTTGCACGAGTGTTTGGGAAAAAGAATTTCGTTTATAAGAGAACCATCTGAAATGTTTACATTTACTGTAAGGGTGTTATAATCCGATGTTGTAATCAGCCTTTCGAAATATTCAATGAAGTCTGACCGAGCATTGTCTCTTCCTTTCCAAGTACAAAACAGAAGATGGTGCTCCCTGGTACGACTAAGTAAAAGATAGTCTGTATCTCTGGAATAACAGGAAACGTTCCTTGAATAACAGGAAATGTACTTTCTTCCCAAAACTTCACAGTTGTTTTTCAGAATCTTAATTTGACATGAGGTCCTAGACTGTCTTGCGGGTGACGTCGTGTGGAAAATAATGATGTTTTTTTCGATGCTGTTTGACACTCTAGTAACTCTGTATTCAACCTGTAACATAAGAATCACATTGTAATTGCATTATATTGTGATTGTACAATTGCTTTAATGTTCAAAACTTCGCAAATAAGTACCTCTGCGTGTTGGTGTAGCTGACAGTTTCAATGACTCGAAGAGCTATAGTAACTAGAATTCAATTCAACTCCCCATCCCAATCATGCTACCAATTTTATTATTTGTGAAAGAGAGAGAAAAACATTAAAAAAAAACTCCCCAAACATACTAACTCGTTAGTTCATAATTGATGTCAGCATCAAATGAACTATCAAGTATTGGTATGCTGTTTAACTAACCTCTCTAGCAACTAACTAACATTGATGCCCTTGTGACTTGAAACTATACTTTTATCCATGACATTCTTTATATCCAGCCGAACAAGATTACAGCTCTCTTTTGTGAATGGTTTTCTCAATTTCAATGCAAAATTGTATTTTCATGTGTCGTGAACTCCGATTGAACTGAGGGTGACTGATCACAATGTTCCGTAGCTTTTGAGCATGTCGTTCCAGAAGTTTCAGAATCTTCTATGAGCCGAGAGTCATCTGAACCAGCTGTAATCCACTAAATCAAAGCAAGAGTTAACCGTTATTCAAATTACACTGCTATCTCCTTTGTTTTTGCCGTTCACGGGCTTGGCCAATCTGACTGTCGCAGTACAAAGTTCATCATCATCAACAGCCTTTTATAGCACGTCGTTGGCAGGCACTCCTGCAACATGTCCAACCCATTGCTGCTTGATTTTTTTGATGGTTCCAATGATATCTCGAACTTCCATCATTTCTCAAATATATTGAGCTGTCTTATGATCCCTCCATCTGAGGTTGGGCATGATTCTTGTATGCACGTTGCATGATTCTCAGTTTGAGGGTCAGTCTCTTAGTCAAGTTTCATGTCTCTGCTCCGTAAATGACTATCGAGAGGATGCATTGGCTGTGTGCCCTTCAGTTTAGAACTAATGGGATATTTTGTTATCTTTCTCAGATTCCTCATAAACTATTCAGACTTCCAATTTAAGTGGCAGCATATCTTCGATATGAATATATAGCCATTGTACATAGCTCGTATGGACATGAGAGAAATACACGAAACAATCTCTGAAAAAAACGCACAAATGGAAGTGCACGAAGTTCAAGTTCAAAATCTAAAGACCAGTGAAATAATTGGAGGTGCTTACCTTTGTTGACACTCCATTGAGATGTGAAACTCAACCTTTCAACAACTGGAGAAGGGTCTTGGTTTGCAGATATCAGTAGAATGTACATTAATGCTGCCGTAACCTAATGCACATATGAGGACCTTCTGACATGCAGTCCTCTTAAGGAAGCGTTAGCTCGGTCAGAAGTTGTGGCATCTGACTGGGCTCCTATTGTTGTCCGTCGATTCGGAGTTATATAGTCGCCAAACGTTTCAATAGCATTCATCTCGATACGGAGGTCTCCCATTACCACAACAAATTAGTCTTTATCGAATACCTCTGACCATTCTCATTGGATTTAATTGGAGATACAGAACAATCACTAACCCATGGTTATTACAGGGGTCTGTGCAAATGGACGATCAGCTTAGCAAGAAGTTTCATTGTATTATCGTTGTTGTAGTGTGTGCTGGCTCTGCAAGCAAAGACATAAGAGTGACATATGTCAGTGGTTTGATTTCGGTTATCTGTTGGCATGATAAGCAGCTTTCAGGACGATTTTGACGTGACACACAGTTATCCATCTTTTCTTTACCAGGATGTTGATTCTGCTTGCCTTTACTTTACTCGGACATGTGCAACGATTCCCAAGGCAAGGATACTGGGCCAATTTCGGAGTACTCAGCTGGTAGTTGGACCATCATTTTTTGTTGGCAGCACCTATATTAATCAGTATTGAATCCCTCTTCGTTCATGGATATCCTTGCGTTGCAATTTTTTGGTAGCCATTTTGAATTCAAGATGACGGTTGCAACAGTGATCTGACCCTGTTGATACTATTTTTTATGTGAAAGAAGATAAATAAAATCTATTAGTACGTACATTTAATGATTTCGCCTAATCTACTGTACTAATTAGAGTACTCACTCAGTGCTTCACAATTGCAGCCTAGCACCAGACTAAACTAAGATTAGTAAATATAGGTATCTATACTGCTGTTCCTTGTACCTTCAACGATTCTGCCTAACATCCTATCACCATTTGGGGGGTCTGGAAACGGAGACAAATATTCCCATTTAGACATTGCATTTTTTTGGTAGCCGTTTTGAAATCAAAATGGCGGCTTCAATGGCGATTAAATCACGTGTGACCTAATTTTGTGTGAATTTTTTCAAATTTTCAAACTTTTTCCACCATTTCTCCTTACTCTGTTGTACTATCACCGATTCTTCCTAAAATCCTTTCATTCCTTATATCACTTCATCATCATCAGTCTTTTAACGTTCGTCGTTGGATATAGACCTTCCCCAAGATTCGCCACACTTCTCTATCATGGGTGTTGTGGAGCCAGTATTTTCTAAATTTGTCCAGATAATCTCTCCATCTTGCGTTCTTTCGGCCTCGGTTTCGCATGCGATCTCTTGGGATCCATGTTGTGAGTCATGATGTCCATCGGTTGTCAGTCATTCTTGCAACATGGCCTGCCCATAGCCATTTGATTTTTCCGATAGATGCTATGATGTCTCTGACTCTTCTTTTGTTCCTTATATCATTTAGTTGAATCTAATTGCTGTTTCTCGGGAAAATGCTACAGTTAACAAAACAGACACATTAAAAGTGTCTGTCTCTCCCACTCTCTCTCTCTCTCAATATATATATATATATATGTATACATATTTGTGTGTGTGTGTGTGTGTGTGCATGCGTGTGTCACATATTACTTACCGAAGTAAACATTACTCTAATTTAGTCCAACTCCAAGTTCTGATTTTGAAGTGATATTTTATCTTTGGATCCGGGTTAATCTCTCCATCGGGACTTCCGCTTCTTTTCGTTTCACTGAAGATTTAAATTCAGGCCGTTTTAAATTATCTTGCCGGTAAGCTGTAGCGTATCTAGGGAGTGGCAGGTAGGGCACGTGACCTGAGCGCACCTCGAAGGGGGGTGGGGGAGAGCGTCACCGAGCTGTTTCTATGAAATTCAGACAAGCCATCCCCGGATAGTGGGGAAAATAATTTCCTTCAGATGTGTGACCCGTCTCTGATTGGCAAAATGATCGATGTCATCGTGTCAGATGTTTGTACAGGAGCACAATTTCAGCTACTGCCGTAGGCGATATTTTCTATTAAAGCAAAAGCATTCAGTGTTTGTTTTACGGTGAGCCGTTATAGAAGTAGCGGTTATCCTCTTCCTCTCCTTCTCCTGTACATCAATCTCCTGTACCTTCCACTATTCCAACTTTCGACGACTCAGCATAACATATCATCAAAAATCTACCTCTAAAAACATTACCAATATTCTGGTAACCATTTTTAAATCGAAATAGCGGCTGCAATGTTGAGTGGATCACGTGAGTCCAGTAATTTTGTTTTTTTCTATGTGAAAGAGCATTAAAAAAAACCCAACTATTTTTACCTAATCGACTGAACTCATAGATTCTAGAGAAAATCCCGATTTCACTCTTAATGTCTCTCATCTGTGTGTGTACGTGTGTGTCTGCATAATTGCGTGTCGTTAACCCTTCTTATTAGAGCAGAATGTGAACGTGATTTGATTGAACATTTTGGGGGGTTGACTTAGCTTCAGACAAAGTGATTTGACAATTTCTTTTAGTTCTTTGCATATCAAGAGTATGCTTAATTGGCCTTGGTATGAATGAAAATCTATTTGCTCTTTTTTTTTCAATTTTCCCCCAATTCCTAATTCAGATAAAAGGAGAAAATATATAGAATGAGATCAGCTATGCATTATAAAAAAGAGTTTTCCTCATATCTATCTTTCTATGTATCTATGTATCTATCTATATATCTATCAATCTACCAATATATATATATATATATATATATATATATATATATATATATATATATATATATATATATATGTATATGTATATGTATATATATGTACGTATAGATGTATAGTGATGGATAGATGGATAGATATTGAGAAGTTAAACAGCTTTAAACCCTAAAGATGTGAAAGAATCTTCTTTAAATTTACGTCATTTCAGTCAATTATTTCGGAATATCTGTAAATGCAATCAAAGCGTTTCATGATTCACATAGAATTAGATGTATCATAATACTCTACGTGAATTTTCCTTATGGTATTCATATATATATATATATATATATATATATATATATATATATATATATATATATATGTCAATACCATACATCAATAATTCCTCACTTTAATGAGGAAATAAGCATGTATTTTACGCAATATACATTTATTCAACAACATATTCTCCTCCCTTGTCAAGGCACTAGAACCAACACTCTTCCATAGATGACATTGAGCAAAGAGTATAGAGTGAAAATTCGGCTAATAGGGTGTCAGGAGAGTTTGATTTGAATACATTTTCATGTTAACCCTTTTTTGTCGAACTCCTGCTATTGAGTTTTGACTCTATTTTCGTTTGTCACATCAATGTCAATGACGTCACCAACGACCTGTGACATCATGTCGGCACGAATAAGAGTTGCGTACGCAAGAACCGATGACGTATTCCCTCTCTGAACTCAGGTCGACTTGTTTTATCACAGAAACTACTCATAAAAGGTGTGTGGGTACGTGGTTTTTGAATGATATTTTATGGAGAGGTGAATTCTGTTTTGTTTACCTTTTAGATTTTAATGATGCAAGGGATTTCTCTTTCTCAATATCCTTCTTCAAATTATACTAAAAATTATTCTTGTCTTTCTTTTTTCCCCTCTCCTCCATTCTACTACTTCTCCTTCTTCAACGATAATACTTTTTTCTCTTCTCCAATCTCTCCCTTGTTTCTACTCCACCGTTTTCATCATCTTTCCTTTTACTCCTTCTCTTTCTTCCTTCAGTATTCTTCTCTTCTGCATTATTCTTTTTATCTCAACCTCTACCTCTATTTTCTCTTCTTTTTCGAACTTATTTTCATCTCACTACTCTTTCTCTTCCTTTTCTTCTTCCCCAATCCCTATCTTTCTCCTCTTACTCCATATATTTCTCTCTCTCACCGAATCATGTCTCTCCTTCCATATCTCTCCTTCATTGCCTTTAGTTTTCCCTCTCCTTTGCTTCCATCTTCTCAGGAACTCATCTGATCTTTTTTTCATTCTCCATTTTCTCTTTCCTCTGACAGTCTCTGTGCTGCTCTTCTTTTACTTTTTCTTCTTCTTCTCCATTGTTGTTCTTATTCATCAGCATCCTTCTCTTTCCCCTTATTTTTTTCTTTTCATTCTTCTTCTTCATTCTTCTTTGCTGTCCTTCTTTTTCTTCTTCTTCCTTATCGTCCTTCTTCTTCTTCTTCTTCTTCTTTTTCTTCTTCTTCTTCTTCTTCTTCTTCTTCTTCGTCGTCTTCTTCTTCTTCTTCTTCTTTTTTTTCTTCTTCGTTTTCTCCTTTTCCATCGTCTTTTTCATATTCTTCATCGTTCTTCTTCTTCATCATCGACCTTCTTCTTCTTCTTCGTTTTCTCCTTTTCCATCGTCTTTTTCATATTCTTCATCGTTCTTCTTCTTCATCATCGACCTTCTTCTTCTTCTTCGTTTTCTCCTTTTCCATCGTCTTTTTCATATTCTTCATCGTTCTTCTTCTTCATCATCGACCTTCTTCTTCTTCTTCTTCTTCTTCTTCTTCTTCTTCTTCTTCTTCTTCTTCTTCTTCTTCTTCTTCTTCTTCTATTCAAGCGAATCAAAACCCTTTCTTTCACTCTCATTCAGCTTTTCCCTCCCTAGGTGACTATTTCCTCCATTATGACTAACAAAACATAAATACAGAATTTGCCTCGACAGAGTCAGCTTCATCCTGAAACCTATCATCTTTAAAATTAGCTTTGACATTAAGATTGGAGAATGAACGCCCTCAAGGGTGCATTCGGTGTCTTACATTTTAAAATAAGTGCTCTTCTATACGCAATGTAGCGCGATGAAACACCAACCAGGTTATTAGGCAAATTTACTATGTCATATATATTCATACAAACCTTACACGCACGCACACGCACACACACTAGCATATGCACGCTAGCACACAGATATACACTCACAAATATATATATATATATATATATATATATATATATATATATATATATATATATATATATATGAGAATTGACAATTTTATGTTTTGTACTAAATATATATATGTACATACACAGGATGTACGTATGTTTATATATTTATTCATGAACATATATATATATATACATACATATATATGTGTAAATATAATAAAGTATATGTGTGTGTATATATATATATATATACGTGTGTGTGTGTGTGTAAATTCAGTGTTATTGTATGGAATAGTGATTTTGTGTGATAATATAATAGAATAGTCAATTTTCATAATACACACACCAACATATATATATATATATATATATATATATATATATATATATATATATATATATATATATATATATATATATATATATATATCATCATGCTTTTGGCGTCCATTGATGGACATATGCCTGCCCTAAGATTCGCCAGATTTCTTTGACTGGGGCGTTGCGAAGCCAGTATTTCTAATCTTGTCCAGTTCGTCACACCATCTTATTTCCTCCCGGCCACAGTTTCGCGTATGATCTGTGAGGATCCACGTTAGGAGTCGTGGCGTTCAGTGGTTGCCTGCCATTTTTGCAACATGACTGGAAAATTCATATAATCCAAAAACTCATCAATTATACATTCAGTTCCAGCTGAACCTATGACTTAATAGATAGTTGGGGTACGATTCTGGGTACCTAGCTTTTATAGCATTTCTCAGGGAAATGGGAGTTACTTGATGATGCAAATATACTTTGCAAGTAATGTATGACTCAGCAAGTAACATCCGGCTCTGCAGGTAAGATATAACTCTGCCAGTAAGATACGACTCTACAAGTAACATACGGCTTCGCAAGTAAAATAAGACTCTGCAAGTAACACACGATTCTACAAGCGAGATACGACTCTACAAGTAACATACGACCTTGCAAGTAAGATATGACTCTATAAATAAGATACGAGTCTGCAAGATATGACTCTACAAGTGAGATACGACTCTGCAAACAAAATACAACTCTGCCAGCAAGATACGACTCTGCAAGTGACACACGATTCTACTAGTGAAATAATGACTCTGCAAGTGAGATGTAACTTTGCAAACTTACGACTCTACAAGTAAAATACGACTCTGTCAGTAACATACGACTTAGCAAGTAACATACTAGGGATACATTTTACAAGTAGCCGAGTAGGGCACACGGGTAAAATAAATCTCCGATTATTTCATCAGACTTCCTGGGTAGATTTACTTACTTTTCCTCGATGAGCTGAAAAAGCAAAGAACCATCTTTTGGAGGAATTTTGATTCTCAACAATTCTCACTCAGCAATCAATATTAGCACCTTCGAAACGACAGAGGCAAATACTTAAACTTATTACATACCTTACCCTTTTCATTGCAGTCTCTTGATTATTATTACTGGACATTAGGAAAAAGCCATCAACGCTCTGTGGGTTGAGGGATAGAATGAAAAAATGAGGGCTGTTTGAACTTATGCTAAGTTAAAACATGATGATTAAAAAGCGATAGGATTATGAACACATACGTTAGTTGGATGTTTTATTATTTACACTATTATTATTATTATTATTATTATTATTATCAGCAATCTCACACCAGTTGCCTGGTGGTATCCACTGGAGTTTGAGGGACAGCAAGTCTCCTCAAGTGTCCAGCCCTTCTCTCCTAGTGCCCATAGGTCACAGTAATACTGTGTTTTACAGTTTCACACCGGTTGCCCAGTAGTCATCGCTGAAGGCTTAGTGACAATAAGTCTCCTCAGGTCTTCAGCCAACATCTTTTCTCTCCTTCACCTGCCATGCCAGTGCTGTGGTCAACATTTCTGCTTTCATTTCCTTTCCTTTCTTAGGCAATTTAACAGTTAGTGTTGCAGTCGTTATATTTCAAGCACTTTCCTCAATATCTGCGCAGTTTCTTGCAGTGCTGTGGTCTGTACAATCCTCAATCCTTCCCTTTATTCCGATCTCCTCCAATATTGCCCTCAGTATTTTTGGGACGGTTCGTAGTACGCTTACTATGACTAGCACTACCCTAGCTTTCATGTTCCACATCTTCTTCAGTTCTCTTGCTATATTATTATTATTATTATTATTATTATTATTATTATTATTATTATTATTATTATTATTATTATATCTTTTACAGATATGGTCATCATTATCGTTGTTATTTCATTTTCAACAATATCATATCGGACAACTTGTAACAGTCACTACTTGATTTCAAATGTTGCTCAATGCTTCGTGGAAATGTCAGAAAAGGGGTGGGTCAAATGTGCTGAAACGGGTGTCAGGGTGGGCAGCAGATGAAAGTTGACCAATGACGCTGTGTGCGAAACATTAAGGAAACATTTTGACTTTCATGCTACACTGAGCGAGCTGAAGAACACGAGTAGATATTTAATTACTACAATTATATTATTATTGTTGTTAATATTCTATTTTTGATACCATTCAGTCTATTTAGGGGGCGGGAAGGAAGAATCAAAGAGTGTGATCTGGAAAGAGAAGGGGCAACATCAACTTTCTCTAGGATAAAACTCAAGGAAAGCAGAAACAACTGAAAAGAAATTAAATTAATGTATCAGCAATACCATTGGAATTCACTTTTTGCTGGTCGACAGATCTCTATATCCAGCTCATGCATTTACAAACAGAGGTGTTCAAATAAAAAGAAACACCCTCAATCCCGCCTATATCCAGATAAAAGAGCATAGATGTTCTATGTCCAAAACAATCGATAACCGGGTTCTTCATGAGTAATCGGCATTCTAAACACTAGAAAATACCATAAAGCCTATAATTGGACCATAACAAGTTAAAATTCTCTAATGAGCCCAAATATTCATTAACCTAGAACATAGACCACCTTCAATGATATAATACTATCGTTCCATTTGCTGACATTACTGCTTTTCCTCTCTCTTTCCTTCTTTTTTTCCTGGAGAGTAACTACAACCTGGACTCTAATCTGCATAGATTGATATCCTGGGGGTTTACTCCTCTAATAGCTTGTTTGGTTATCTGCCAGGGGAAGAAAATTCCTGCCAAACCTACGACCTAGGGACCCAGCTCCTATTCACTCCACCTCAGTAGACCATAGGTTGTAAACCCTTGGTTTAAAGGGTGGTGTCTTCCCCACGCATGTTGCTGTTCGCCTTAAAACCTCATCGCACAAGCTAGGGGTCATCTCGCGTACATGGCCCCGAAGTTTAAGGGTTCCATAACCATGGGAAACCCTTCCAATATATATATATATGCAAAGTGCATAGCAAAAGCCTCGGGGTTGGACCCTTACAAAAAGTACCAGTGCAGAATTCCAAGGGAAACTAAAATCTCGAAAGGAAGCCATCAGATGCCCGTGGGGTCACACAAAATCCAGCATCCTAGAAATTGATCGAAAGATCCAAGAACTATAGGCAATTCTCATATTACGTTTACATACATGATCAATACATTGAGATTACATTTATGGTCAATACTCACCTTGAGCTTACGAATGTGATCAATACTTATATTGATTTTATATTTGGATCAATACTCATATTGAACGTACATTTTTATCCATATGTATATTTATCTCACTTTTGTAATCAATACTTACAGCTTACATTTTGAATCCATACATTCATTGAGCTTACATTCGTGATCAATACTTACATGGAGCTTATTCATGATCAATACTTACGTTTAGTTTACATTTATGATCAATACATCGGGCTTACGTTTGTGATCAATACTCATATTCAGCTGACATCATGTTAACATTCAAGATCAATATATTGAGATCAGATTTAGGATCAGTACTGACATTAATCTTACGTTCGATATCAATATTAAGCTTATGTTTGTAATCAATACTTCTATTGATCTTACGTTAGGTATCAATACTCATAGCTTACTTTAGGAATCTATATTTACATTGAGCTTATATTCGTGATCAATACTTATATTGAGTTTACATTTATGATCAATACTTGCATGATCTTACGTTCGTGATCAATAATCATATTCAGTTTTACATTAGGGATCAATATATATACGTCGAGCTTACGTCTTTGACCAATACTCATTGTTTTTACGTTCGTGTTCAACGTCTATATTGAATAAATATTTGAGATCAGCACTTCTGTTGTGCATACACTTGTGATTGATACATACATTGAGCTTATATCTGTGATCAATATTTATATCAATCACAGATGCCTTAATGCCTTATATTTGTTTTCAATGCCTACAATGGGCTACCATTCGTGATAAATGCTTATATTGAACTTACATTAGGGATCAATATTTGCATTGAGCTCACATTTGTGATCAAATATTTATATTGATTTTACGTCTGTGATCAGTACTCACATTGAGTCCCTTTCATGATCACTACTTACTTGTCCCATTTGTGATGAATATTTTCACTGAGCCACATTTGTAATCGATACATCCATTGAGCTGCATTCTTGATCAATACTCACATTAGGCTCCATTCCTGAACAAAACTCACACTGACCCTCGTTTGTTATCAATGCTCACGTTTGTGATCAATTCTTATATTCAGCTCTGATCCTTGATCAATACTTTCATTCAACTGACATTTGTGATCAATACTTTTATTGTACTTGCATTCATGTTCACTACTTACATTGAGCTTTTGTTCATGATTGATACATCCAGCTTGTTTGTGATCAATACTTTCAATTTTCACATTTTACAAATTATAAAAAAGGTAACATTGAAAAAGACTTTTACATTGCATAAATAAGTATAGTCCGAATTATCACTGCAACAAACGTCTTGTAACTGCTTATAACAAAAGAAAAATGATACATGCCTTCGAGAGATAATAAGGAATGTTTACCTTTGCTTATACGTTGTTAAATATTTAAAAAAATAGTTTTCTCTCGATTTCATTGGTAGAGGTATATGCATCTAACCCATGTCGGTCTTGCTATCCACACGATATCTCGAACATTTTTCGATGATATTTCTTAAGGGTGGGCTATGGAGTAAGGAATAATCTGTTGGGTAGATCGAATGGTTTTTATTTCCCCCCAATATACAATATACCCCCAGTATCCACTCATGTTTGTACACACAATATTTGAAACCATCAACCAAAACTGTAAAAAGAAGGGCCTTTAATTTTAAAGTTGGTCTGTCTATCAGGCTAAGTATACATGTATCACGTATGCAGACTACACCAATACTTTTTTTTGAAGATTTCCCCTGGACGAGTTTTTAGAGGGGGTTCAGTTTGCAATGTAAGTGTGCGATAAACTGATCCTTTAGTTTGTGTCAGGTAACATTCATGCTTACTTTTTGAAAATGTACACTTTTTTATTTTTTTTTAATCGATCACCCCTAATAAGATATGCTCTCGAAAGACGTTGGTAACATGACAGTTTCTATTGAGTGACTAACCAGGCCCATTCACGATAGTTTTTAATGTCATTTTGTGGAAGGTTGGTATGTAAGCTCAAGGATTAATCAAATTTGGGGATAGTTCCAGGAATTCTTTTCTGGTTGAGATATGTTTTGTATGATAGTCCAATATCGTGGAAAATGAAAACATAGTTGGTGTATGGCGTTCGAGGAGGACTGTGCTCTCTGAGTGCTTCGTAGTTGCCAAAGATGTACATATGTTTTCAATGACTGACGATGAAACGAAGCAACTGAAGCAAAAGTGAGAAATTATTTTATCAAATAATAGAAAACTAAACGTTCTTTGAATATTGATCAAAACTTAAATCAATAAATAAAACTTCGCTCTCCTATAAACTCAATAAAGTCTCTCGGAATCTTGTACCAAAAATGTCGCCACTAACTTTCGCACATCTTATGTAGTTTCCATTTAAAGTTAGCGTCGAAGATGGCGCCGGAGGAACTACCCAAGACCGGAAATTATGAATAAATTATGTTAACTCAATCAGCACTTTCTTACGCCTTGAGGATGTTCCGAGTCGATCAGAAATAAGTTAAGGCTCGCTTTTGCTAAGGTGGGTTGTGGTGGAGACGTTGGTTGCGGTAGCTCTTGAGATCTTCATTCAGGGATGTCCTATTACCTATGGTAATGTGGAAGTGCATTTCTATCTTGGGGCAAATGATCTGCAAGTCAAAAACTGTTCTGAGCGCTGGTGGAATCTTTAGGTTTTTGACAAAGAAATTCAAAGTCAGCCTTACATCTCAGGTCTTAAATATGATAACCTTGTTGCAGATGGATGAGACTGGGTGGGTTGTTGGGGGGGGGGCTAGAAAAATGAGGTGAAAATAAGAAAGAAGTGATAAGAAGGGAGAAAGAAAGGGAGAAGTGCTGACAACGTCGTAAAAACAGGGACTACCTGAATTCACGTTTGAACAAATCAGATATTTTTTGCATGCTGTTTTTTTTTCTTTTCATCTTTTTTACACACAGTTTTGTTCTATTTTTCTTCTTTATTTGTTTAATCTTTTGGCCTTGTCTTCTCTCGTGAGTGATTTGACATCATTGTTTTAGCCAGCATTATCTTACCTTTAACCATACCTTTCCAGCCTCTATATTAGAGATATCCAAACGCAGCCTCCACCACCACATTCGCCGTCTTCTTTGCCTTTTCTAACAGCAAGAACAGTTTGCCAAGAAAATCGTATTTGAAACAAGTTACTGAACGTAGAAAGACGTTTACATAAGGAAAAAGAGTTAAAATATCTTTGGTAACGAGATTAGAGGACCCAGTTTTGGTGCATTTGATTTTATATATATATATATATATATATGTGTGTGTGTGTGTGTGTGTGTGTGTGTGTGTGTGTGTGTGTGTGTGTGTGTGTGTGATGGCTTGGCTTCATGAACAAAGATTTCCAGAATGAGTTCTCAACGGCAGTCGGCAAGACCAGTCCGTAGAATAACCATCTAGTCAGAGCAATGGAGTTTTAAGGTAACATGCAACTTGCCCGCAGCCGACCTGACCATTTAACCTAAGGGTTTGCATTATATCTACCGAGTTGGTATGAATAGGGGAATGACCATCATGTCTCAGGTTTGACGAGTGCATCCTTCTCCTGGTTGGTGCCTTAGATAGCTATGGGGATCTGCCGTCTCATTGTGGGGATATTCCGACAGTGCAGCTGACCTGTAGTTGAACCGAGGGATGTGAACATTCCCTGGTTGGTAAATGCCTGGGCTGTTGAGGGTTCTTGTACCTCTTTAGACGGAGAATTAGGACAGTATGCCTGTCAGCAACCTAAAGAACTAATCCTCAGGACATTAAAGACTATCTGCAACTTTGAGCACCGATCAAATCACACCGGCAAAAGCAGATGACAAATGACCCGACGGTATAGCAACAGGTTCATACAGGGCTCAGGCCTGGATCACAACGCTGGAAAAACTTTTACGTCGAGTTTCAACTCTAAGTCCAATTTTCCTATCCCCACCTGCCTGTTTAAATCCAATGACCTACTCTTCATTCTTTTTTCGTTTTTGTTTTTTTTTTCATGGTTACTTTTTCTCGATGAATATAATTGATTTTCGACGACTAGATATTAATTGAAAGAATAAAATGGAAACAAAGGTCTGAAAAACCCCTTCATTCGTGCAGATACTCGGGCTGGCCAGAAAAGACAGCCGCCCAATCAGAAGTGTAACCTTGCAGTACGGTTACTTGTGTGGATATATATATATATATATATATATATATATATATATATATATATATATATATATATATATATATATATATATATATATATATCATGAATAGTGTTATATCTAATGGGCTGCTGTAGGAATCGAATTTGCGATCGATAGGGTAGCCGCTTCAAAGTAGCGTTGCTCTTAAAATTGAGCTAAACCGCCGTCGGTAATACAAGGGCCGAATAAGTGTTTTTTACCCTAAATTCTCATCTCGTTTATTCTTCGGTCTCTATCTGCTCTATTCGTTATTTGAGACAATTATGTATTAAGAAATGGATATATGATATGATAGAATAATTATAAACGGCGTCATATTGTATTGAAACCTTTATTTGAAATGATCTCCCGTCATTGCACGATTGATATATCACTTGGCCTAGACGATGTAAATAGAATAAACAATTAAAGAAAATGGGGCTGCTGCAAGAATCGATCAAATATCCATTTATTGATATATATATATATATATATATATATATATATATATATATATATATATATATATATATATATATATAATGTACACACACACACACACACACACAGATCGAAGCGCAGATTCGAGAGGTACCGCTAATTATGCTAACACCTGAGCTGACAAGAGATCTGAAGATCATGTACGAGGAGTATACTAACCATGGCTCTCTATGCAGATAACAGCTAAAGTCCCGAGCCCCTTCTCCACTTCCTTACCTGTGGAGTCATATTCCTTCGAACATATTGTAATCAATTAATTTCTTTCACTTGTTTTGTTATAATAATTATTGCATTTTCACACCAGTTGCCTGGTGGCCACCCCTTGAGATTGAGTGAAAGCAAGTCTCAAGTTTTTGCTGGAAGCTGAGAGACAGTCTCTTCAGGTCTCCAGCTTCTTGTCATGTCATCCTTGCCTATCACAGCAGCGTTGTGGTTTGTATCACCCATACCTTGCCTTTTTCTTAACTGCTACCAGCTGGGTATTGTACGTCTCATATTTCCACTGCTCTCCTCAGTAGTTGTGCGGTCCCTAGCAGTGATGTAGTCTTTATAGTCTTTGGAACAGTGTCTTGAGTACGGTTCCGAGTGTACCTACTGTCACTGGTACTACTTATGTGTCTTTCATGTTACACACCATCTTCAGTTCCCTTACGAGGTCCTGATATTTCCCTAGTTTTTCACTCTTTTGTGTGATTCGCAGGCACGACTATGTGTATTATTTAGTAGGTTCTCCTTCCCTTGCGCATGATTACCAGATCTGGTCCTCTTGCTGAGATGCAGTGGTCAGTTTAGACATCAAAGTCCCAGAGTAATTAGTGGCTTCCATTTTCCTTAGCTGTCTCCGGTTTGTGCTGATATCACTTCTCCGCATCCAATTCGTTTGCTCAGTTCTCAGTGTATTACTGTGGCTACCCTGTCGTGTCTGTTCTTATACACCTTCCGGGATAGTTGACTACATTCCCAGGTTATGTCGATTTTTGCCTTGGTATAGTTTGTCCAGATGCATTTGTTATGGGTTACTATGCGATTCTGTTTCTCTTTTCAGGTTCCCTTTGCATAGCCATATTCATGATCTCTATTATTATTATTATTATTATTATTATTATTATTATTATTATTCAGCCCGTCCCTCCTTACTACCTTAGGTACGGTGGAATAAGAGATATGATAAAATACTGCAGTCTACGGAGAATAAAGAGATGAAACATTAATTTGCAAATGTAAAGACTTAGTTTTCAGTTCAGCCGGTTGTTAGATGGGTGACGGTGGATACTTTGAAATTTTATTATGAATAATGGCTTTTGCGATCCTAATTCACAGCCAATGGTGCAGGCTGAACTGTAAACCCAGTAAATTTTTACTTTTGAAAAAAACCTATGCATTTTTACAATGTTTAGGGTTCAAGGTTCCTAATAAAGTATGTTGACAATCTTTTACTAGTCAGCATTTCCAATATGGCGTCAAGTTGGCCACCAAATCCATGAAAAAGACCATTACTCAATCCATTATAACCCTAGATACGATCTCTCGGTGTTTTTCTCTTTTTATTTTAGTATCAGATGTGTTTGATAATATATGAAATTTCGATTACAATCTGAAAACAGGAACGTCTTATTTTCCGGTGGCATTCATTATCCCGAATCTGTTTAGGCCAAGATCGATTTTCTGTAGTTTTGTAAAAATAGGGTCTCGTAAGAATAACCTCATCGCACATATAGAATATAAAAAAGTCAACAGGTGTTTCTGGAAATGCAATTGAACATTAAAGAATGCTTTCGTATTCACTCCCTTTCTTTCCGGGTAATTTGCAAGGCAGGAACGTAATGAGTACGCTAAGTGATTAGGCAGTCAAAAGGATTGCGGCGAAATCGCCGTCGGCCTAAACAGATTAGGGATAATGATACGGGTCCTTATTTTCAAGATGGTGTATGAGCTGCTCACCAGCCAAATACTCAAAAAAGCCCATTACTCATCCATTATTCCTCTTAGTCAATCTTTTTAGATCATTATTTGGCAACCGCGAGTGTGCTTGATAACATTATAGAGATCTGATACAGTCTGGCCACTAGAAAGGTTTCATTTCTAAGATAGCATCCAAAACATACGCACATCCTTTTTCCGAGCCAGATTTAATGCTGATAGGGAACGTCACATCATATTCACTGCTTTCTAACTAAATATAATTTAACACAGAATAACAATGATTTGCTTTAATTGTTTGCATCTTCAGGTATCAGTTCTATCCAGATTCAATTTGATGTACAATTGAGGTAAAAAGTGAAACATCACGTCTCTCAAGAAACAATACCCAAAGCATGCATCAGCTTAGTGATCTTTGCAAGTTTCCAGTCTGGTCGAGACCAGGACTTTGTACCTACAAGTTTTTATGGCTTCCCCCTGGGCAGGATGCAAGACCACCAAACGGATACTTCCATCCAAGTCATACAGCTTAGAGTGTAAACAGTTAGCTGCTGGGTGAACAAGAAAATTTGTCCTCTTTGCTCATACTGGAAATCGAACCCAGGTTCTTCTGCATGTGAGGCGGACGTACAATTAGGAAACCAGGCTAAATTTTCATAGCTACATGTCTCTCTTCGAATCTCCAATACCCTTGGTGCGTGCGACCCGTCAGCAGTCTCAGGAACTACATTCAAGCAGATTGCATGTAGTTCTTTGTATTTGACTTGATGAACTGATTGTCTGACTCCGGTCAACATCGCAGAAATGTTTTCCTTAAAAGACATTGACCAAGCTATTTGAGTTATGTTCAAAGACTGGGATTCCTTATTGAGTAAAACGTTGATCCCCTTTTCAGATATGGGCGTTGGCATCGAACAGGACATTAAGCTATGAAGGTGCTCAGTGGTATCAAGGGAATAGCCAATAATCAGCAAGGTTTGGATCAGTATTTCTTGACTGTTTCAGAGATGGGAAACTTTACCTAAAATTTCTGTGATATAACAAAAAGAGATGAGCATTACCAAATGACTGACTCCCGAAACAAACAAATTAATGATAGAAAATGTGTGTGGATATACATTCACATGAGGTGGAGTTTGAGGATTCAGATATAGTTTGTAATATCCTTACTAACAAAGCTCTTCCGTAGCAAATGAATTTTTTGCAGTAAAGAAACAAGGTGAAACGTTATACGCATAGTTCATCAGTGAACATATTTGGGATCCAAAGTCTAATTGGTGTCCACTCATGAAACTGAAGCAGCACACATTGCCGGATATTAAAGAGCAACAGCAGGAACAGTAAAAAAAGGTGGAGTCATCAGATAAATATTAGAGAAGCGTGCGAGTTAATTCCACGATTAACCATTACATCGAGGTTTCGTTCCATTATCAACCTACCAGATTACCTCGGTAAATATGATTTTTTTAATTTAATGCTGACGGAGAGCTGCTTTGTTTTTAGGAGAAAGCTTTTGTCTCTGAGGAAATCTTGAAGTTCTTGCTTACTGCAGATCATGTTGAGATCCACTTACAGTATATAAGTGACTGTGATCATTAAGCAATTATCTTTAGCTGAATAGTTGTTGCGAACATGGAAGACACAAACAAGTCGAAATCCAGATCTTGCTCTGAATACGCTTCTGCATTCATTACCATCATAAAGGTAAGCTAAAGGTTTTAGTGAAATACGAATAATCTTTGACACATCAGGAGATCATTGAAATCTGAAACCTGGAGCTGACGACCTCATCGAGAAAATTGCCGATAAAACAATAATTAAACACCTGTATACTAAGCAATCCGTTTTATATATCAGCAAAGACACCTTAACTCTTACTTGGGCCATAAACTCTGAAATGTTATCATTGATGTTGCATTTGTCATTGTGTCTGGACATAATTGCATAATTGAATTTGCTGACATAGACGAAACTTTACTCATTTGTTATAGCGTTCGGACATGACTGCATATCTAATATTGCCGACTTGGACAAGACGCTAAAGGATCATATCCGGGAAGAAGTTGATACTTGCATAGATTTGCATCACTCGATGTATCCAAGTGAAACCCGTTCAGTAACTTCAGTAACTTTTTCATTTCTTGTTCTGTCGTGGATGTATTACTACTGTTATTATGATACTATATTACTTTGATGGTCTATGCGTAAGCACTACTTTTTGAACCATTGATCGTGATATCCTTCGACAAATAGTCCAAAACAGCATGGGACCTAAATTTTGAGACTGTTTGGGTACCATGCCCTGACAGGGATCTGACGGAAAGATTTGTAGGGTCCACAGAGAAAAATGCTCGAAAGTATCAATGAACTGTTCGTTTCATGTTCTGAGAGGCTTGACAGACTTTGTATTTCAATCATATTGTAATGATAGACCTCCATTATTTGACAATTTAACCTCTCTACAATGGTATTTTTATAAGCACCAATATGAATTTGAAAAATTCTCCCAAGTGAAACATCTCATCAAAAAATTCTTCAAGATTATTATTCAGTTGTAGAGTTGGAGTCTTCTCACGTTGCAGAACCAGTGCTACCCAGTCCACAAGAATTCGGTTGGTTATGGAAAGAAGAGATAGGCACGTACGAGTCAATCATGACTGACCCAAGTCCTGCTCAGAAATCGGTGGTAGAGTTGGGGTTGGGCAAGTGTACCACAGTACGTACAACACTACAATGCAAAAGCAAGAAGAATCATTTGGTTCGTATGGAAATGTGCTTGTGTTCAAGGTGCGGAAAATGTTGAGAATTGGAATTGAGCATTGAGTCAGACTATTACAATGACCCTTTATTATAAGTTGTAAAAAATATCTGTCAGATTGCTTTTATCATTTTTGATGGTCTGTTTTGAATTTTTAAGGATATTTCAGTAATTATTGTTTATGAAAAGGTGTTATGAGATTGGAAATAACGTTATTTTATTTAGGATGTTTTGCCTGCACTTAGCATTAAAAATCACGGTTGGACTTATTTCCTGGGTCTTTTTGGAAACACAAGCACCAGTATCCACTTAAGTTACATATGTATACTTCAAAGAACAGAAAATGGATTATTTTATGAACTAATACCTCAAAACGACCCAATGAAAATTGTGAAAACTGTCATAGATATCAATTTCTGTGATAACATCCAAGGTTCTTAACATTTGTGCTACAGCAATTTTTGATATTTTTGGTAATTTACAGACTAGTCTGTAAAAGACACATCAGTCACGTCATCTATCAAAAAATGAAGTCAATCGATTTCTATCTCCATAACCATCACGACTACACAGTTTCATGTCTATAAAAGTATCTGAGGTTGAGATAGTAATGCCTCGGCTTTCATGTTTGAAGTTAGTGAATACGATGTGAGCTTCAAAATAAGCATTAAATCGAGCTCAGAAAAAGGATGGAAATATGTCTTGGGCGCCATCTTAGAAATTAAACCTTACCAGCATCCAGACTGTAGCGAACTTTTATGGTATCAAGCACACTTGTTACTACCAAAAAACGTATAAAAACCTATCTAAGAGGAATAATGGGTATTTTGCGCATTTGGCAGCTGAGCTGCTTGGTGGCCATCTTGAAATTAATACCTTTCCCATTTTCAGATTGTAGTCGAAATTACACGTGTTATCAAACACACCTAACACTACTAAAACACTAGGGTGGTAATTGAACGAGTAATGTATAGATGTATGGATTTGGCAGCCATCTTGGATTTGACGCCATATTGGAAAAGCTCACCTGGAAAAAAATGCCTGCATACGTTCTTTGGAATCTTTGACCTCTAAACTTTGCTTCAAACAAACAAGTTCTGCGGAAGTTGATTTTACTTCGATTCAATCTGCCCTATAAGTTTCATCTGACTTCAATATCTTCGGGGGAAGAAAATATCATTGCCACTTCTTGGTTGCATTTAACTTAATGGGTCAATAAAAATAGAGAGTGGTGGTACTCTTGCTTGGTTATACGTTGGTGGAAGATGACAGTCTTCTTCATACTGACCTCCAACCTGAAGAGTTCACGGCTTCTCTTGCTGTAAGGCAGTTTGTATATTCGAATGTACTATTTGTTTGTGTTTATACTTGGTGAAAATCCTGAAGTCCGATCCTCTTTTAGTTTGACAAACATTTGAAATCTTTCATTCACATCTATTATTCGTTTGGCTCTGGAGAGGATTTCTTCTTCTTTTTTTTTTTCTCTTGCAAAGTTACATGTGAGTGGCATTATCATAATTGAATTAGACATGCAATAGAAAATTTAAGTTTGACGCTTGCAGATCTCTTCTGTGTGTGCTCCAGAGAGAGAGAAAGGGGTAGAAAGAGATCGTTACCCATAGAATTTAGAATTGATTTTTTGGAAAATTCTGAAAAAAAATATTTTGAGAATAATTTTAAAAAACAAGATCACTTAATACTTATCTAAGTCTAATTGGGATTTCTGGCTGAAGGAAGGGTGATTTTTCAACAGTCTTAGTTCAAAAATTTTGAGTGAACTCAACAATTCGTTACTCTGTTATAGAATTATGCCAAACTAGACAAAGCGGAACATTACATCTACCTAGGACAACGAATCTCCATGGGAGCCTCAAAAGAAACAGAAATCAAACGAAGAATCACTCTACGACGCTAGAATCCTGATAGGAAGGGTATACAACCAATGTATCCTCCCAATAGTCACTTATGGAGCTGGGACATAGAACCTAACCAAGAGACAACCCCACAAACTGAGAAGCATGCAACATGCACATGGAGGATGGGTGCAGATCCCCCTTTTTTCTGGTCTTTTTGACAAGGATCAAAGTGAAATATCTGTTTCCCAGCAGAGACCGAGGCGCCGGTACTGACACATGCCTGTCAAATTGGCCGGAGCTTGTGTTGCGAGTGGTATCAAAGACTGAGTGCATCGGTTTAATGCGTCAGCCAATGAGGTTATACTGAGGCTGCGCACTGCTGTACGCATTGGGAACCTTTGGATTCGTCCTTGAGCTCTCCAACAATTACTCAGCCCAGCTGCGAGGGATACAGCATCCCGGGGCAGCACTGTTCCATTGCACAAAGAACAGGTCGGGCTCGTGCCAGACGCTTTCGTGACCGTGGTTGCTTGGGTTGCTCAGCGCCCAGAGTCGCGTCGGCTGGAACTATTTTTTATGGGTTACTCCTTTTTCCCCACTTAAAGCCCTGACCTAGTGTCGCATTTTACCCTGGTGGGAGAGAAAATAATGAAATGCTCAACCTCATATGGAGAGACCACAAGATGGCACGATGTATTCAGAGGGGAACAAGAGTCTGAGACATCATAGAATCCATTGAAAACTCAGATGGCAATGGGCTGGCCATGCTGCAAGAATGACTGACAATCGGTGGACATTGCGAATCACAACATGGATCCCCAGAGATTACATGCGCAACTGAGGCCGGTGGAGTATTAGATGGAGAGACTAACTAGACAAATTCAAAAGGTTGGTGAATCCTAGGGAAAGTCTATGTCTAACGACGGACGATAAAAAACTGATGATGATGATGATGATGATGATGGTAGTGGTAATTCCTTTGTATTCCTTCTCAGTCCATTCTGATGGTACAAGTTCTGTAATCTAACCCTTTTAATCCAACCAGTAATAAATCAAAAGGTTCCATTCATATTCATTATCGAAGCACTGTAGCCCCATAAGATTCCTGCCTGACTGACCAGCCACAGATTTTCTTCTTGTGTGTGGGGGGGGGGGGGTCTCGGCATTCCTGGTCATCTTCCGGGGGCTGCAATGCTGAAAGTTTCCATGAGTACACCACAACTTGCAATCTAATGAACATTTTTTTTTTAGAGAAGTGCTTTTTGGGGTCTCCATGGTCATTTTGGACCACTGATTCCAAGATCTTGAGCCGGTATATAATTTTTTTTTTTAGAATTTTATATAAAAAAGTCTTTTGGGGATATAATTCTAGATAATATTTTTAGATAATTAGTTCTCGTATACATGGACGATACGGTGATTTAATTGTCTTTGTTTTCACTTTTACCTACCCGTGGTACTTAGAAGACATGTAAGATGTGTAACGATTCAATTTGAAGTGTTTGGTTGCATTGATGCTAAATAATCCACCCCAATAAACCCCTTGACCTGTGACTTTTATATCCCTTCAAACACTTAATCCAAAGTGGTTTTGAAAACATCAACGATGACCACTGAGTTAACTAGGTAGCAAAAATAACAGATACAACTGGGCCCCGCTATTCTAAGGTGCCGTGCATGCCAGCTGTCAATAACCATTCAATGGTTCTGTACGGACTGTATTACTAAAGAACTCCACTGTCCTCAATTTTTATGAACTACTGTGTATTAGAGTTTACTGATTAGGGCCAATTATCACCTTCAGTTAGGGGATGATATTTTAACATAGTATATAATGAGATACATATACGTTAGAGAAATACGAAATTATTCCAAAATGAAGTCATTGCCATCATACAAAGATGAAAAGAAAAACAAAGTAATGCTCATTTTTGTCAATAATTAAACAACCGTAGCGTCAAATTTTGAAGTCATGTAAAAAAATCCAGAAGAATAAATATGGTCAGAACAAATTCTATCCATGATATCATTGTCGTTTTCCATTTCGACACATCTAAAATAGACAAAAGAAAATCTAAATTCTGTCATTAATAAACCCGTCAGAATAAAATCCATAAGGCTTTTTTCAATAATTCAAAAAAGGATTTTTAGAAAGTGTCTAGTGAAGTACAGGTGCCAATTTTCAAGTCTGTAGACAAGTGTTATGACCAGGAGCGCTAGAATAAACAAACAAGCGCACAAACACACGCACATGTGAAAAGGGATAGAACCGTTCGCCAACTTGGATGACTACGGTTGTTCGACAATAGCTGAAATGTCTGCCATATTTGCCTCATTATCTGGCTGTCTAACATGAAAAAACTCAATGTTTTCATATTTATTTGAAATTCTTAATTCATGACCACGTTTCGAGCCACGTACCAGCTTAGTCAAGCCTTGAATATGAACACGACTCAAAATTGATCCAAAGGAGGGTTAGATCGTCAAAACCTGAACTGTGGTCAATTGAATGTGATGTATGTTCGTAAGCGAGGGGCAGAGGTGCGCAAATGCAAAGTTCTGATAAAACAGTGAAATTTCGAGCGAACCAGTGTGTTTCGGGCAATGTCGTCTAAAATTTCGGGCAAATCAAGGCATATGCCCCCATTAGAGCCACCGGACGCCCTTTCGTACGTCACATGTTTGTCAACCGGAAGAGGTTTGCTTGGAAAACAGAGATATAAATCTGTTGAGAGCTGAGTACTCATTCCAATGTACACGGTGTTTCATCGTGTAAATCCTCATTTAGTTCACTGGTTTCATGTCTTTATCCTCCTGATTTAACTATAATAATACTTCACGTGTCTTTGTTCTCTGTCACAGTAAGGTGCACATCTCATCTACATTTATAATAAGTAGGTTAACACATGATGACGTAGTAAAATAATATTTCATGTCCTGGTGACGTAGTAAAAATGCAGAGTTTAAAGAATGATAAAAATAAAAGAAGTAATAAAAACAAAATCTAAAGATTATAAAGTCAACAGAACGCTAGACGACATCATCATCGTCATTAGTTTTTTAAAGTCCGTCGTTGGACATAGACTTTCCCAAAGATCCGCCACATTTCTCTATCATGGGCGTCGTGGAGCCAGAATTTTCTGAATTTGTCTAGTTCATCTCTCCATCTTGTATTGGGCGGACTCGGTTTCGTATGTGGTCTCTGGAGATACATGTTGTGAGTCGTGATGTCCATCGGTTGTCTCTCATTCTCGCAATATGACCAGCCCATTTCCATTTGAATTTTCTAGTAGATTCTATGATGTCTCTGACCCCCGTTTTCTTTCTGATATATTGTGCTGTCTTGTGATCTCTCCATGTGAGGTTGAGCATGATTCTCTCCTGCACATGCTGCATGCTTCTCAGTTTGCGGGTTTGTCTCTGGGTTAAGTTCCATGTTTCAGCTCCATAAGTGACGATCGGGAGGCAAATGCAAATCTGCATATATAAAATGCAATGTGTATAGAGGACTATTTTCCAAGCTCATTACAATGCAAATTTTTATTATCATTATATATGAAATTCAATGTGCATAGAGGGCTATTCTCCAAGCTCAGTACAATGCAAATCTCTATTATCCATCTATATAAAATGTAATGCATATGTATGTATTTAATACATACAGTCATTTTTTACAGCAAGGGTATACTAGTTTACTATAAACGCTGCAGAACGAACAACTCCATTGCCCAGACCATTAGTGGTGTAATGGAATTGGCATGAACTTTTTCATCAATTTTCTCTTCCTCCCTCTTGTGGTCTCTCTTTATTTGCCAGCAAGAATTATGTAGCGTTGCAGGTGAGAAACTATTGATTGAAGTTGTTGTTTTCTTTATGAAAGCCTCTCCTTGACTGGGAACTGTAAATTCACCTTGTAAAGTTTCTACATGCACAATTTGAACGAGATTCTAGAAAGCACTCATAGAGCGCATATCTATACCAACACCATTGTCAGGCGAGATAATTGTGCATAGATCCTCTCCTAAATTCGATCACTTCTTCTTTTCCCCATAGCCCAACCTTTCACAAAATTCCATTGATATTCACGAGGAACTTTTCGAGATATCGGGTGGACAGACATGGATTTTTGGGCGATTCTTTTTAATGTAGGCATATAACTACGATAGGGGAGATAATTTGGTGGGGATTCACTTCTTCCGTAGACTATTGTCGACCCTGCCCAAATTCAATTGAAATTCATTGAAAGCAAATCTCAAAAAGCATCTCTCCGCCAAAAAGTTTAACAAACTCTTCCATACCCAAAGTCCCTTCTACAAAATTTCATTGAAATTCATTGAATACTATTGGAGATCGGGCTACAGAAAGAAAAGTCATTCATTTCTTCGTTCACTGTGGTGTATGCTTGAGGTGCTGGAGAGATGGGAGACGTGTGATTGGAGACGTGTATAATCTCTCGACACTCTCAGCGAAACAGTCCAATGAGGAGTGGTACTTTCCCTGGTACGATGGATGATTGAGGACCGGCGCTCCTCTGCGTACGAAGGATGGGTGAAGTCCAGTTTTCTCCTGTTTACCAGAAATGAGTGTGGTCCGGCGCTCTCCTGCGTCCGGGGGATGAATGTAGTCCGATGCTCTCCTGGGTACGGAGGATGAGTATGGTCCGGCAATTGTCGGAACTTGGGGTAAGTAGGGTCATCATCATCATCATCATCATCATCATCATCATCATCATCATTCTTTCAACTTCCGTCGTTGGACATACACCTTCCCCAGGATTTGCCACACTTCTCAATCATGGGCGTCACGGAGCCAGTATTTTCTGAATTTGTAATATCAAGCCTAAGTCATTCAGTCATTTTGGTCACATGTTCAAGTGACATGATCGCCTGCCTTCTTGCACCGGAAATCTGATACGTGCGTGTTGCAAATTAGTGAGGTGTATGCTAAAGACTGATTTTAATCATTTAGAAATATGTTATGATCATGTTTCTGAGCAAGAGAATGATATCAACCGAATATGTATAATGGCGAGCAAGCCTGTGTATCAAAAGTTTTCGTTGGAATGCAATGCTCTTGCTCTATCTGATGACTGTGGCATCAGTCATCGCCCCCAAATAAACATATCTGCATTGGTTTCTTTGCCATGGGCAAGGTAGTCTGCATTCTTTCAAGTCTTTCAGAGCTAAATATGCACCTGCATTTTATTTCATTTGCTTTGCTAATAATTAAGAGAAGAGCTAAAATTTACTGTAATAAAGACTTCTGTTTCCTTTCTTATCATTTTTCTTGTCATATAGTGCCAAATTAATGTCAAGGTGTTGTTTTCTTTTCTAGTTGTGCCTGATAACGTATCCTGGTCACAAGGGAATGATTTGGATCATAGTTTCAAAGAATATAGAAATCTTTTCTATTTCATTTTATTTATTTATTCATTCATTTGTTTTTTGTAATTTTTTTACTGTGCCTACTAGGGAGTGCCAAGTATTATCACACCCTGTTTAAAGATCTTGACACTGTTAACATCATAACTGAATAGGCGGGAGCATAAAAATGAACACAACTGCGTTGCTCTTGTGAATCGTTTTCAGCATATTGAAAATACAGAGCCGAGTCGCCCCAAGTCGTGAGTTAACTTACCTCGACGTGGGGCAAGTTGATCCCTGATGTTACAATACTTATGCCATTTATTGATATCACAAATATTGGCAAGTTATTGATTTAACTATGAAGGGTTCCCATAACTCTATCAAAATATTTCCCACAATTCTTTGAGTGCAAGGGGGGGGGGTAATAACCCTCGTTTCCCCTATATACCACATACGGCCCAGCCCTGTCACGCTGCGTGCTATTGTTACAAATCTGGCCTCTACAATCATCATCGATCAATCGCATGATGCACTTATGCCTTGTCCCATGATATAAATTTAAGACTGTTCTATCCTATGCCCTATTCTGTATCCTAAAATATGATAATCATTACGATCTTTCCAAGCAGTCTTCAACCATCATATTACTTGACCTTAAACCATACTTGAATTGTTTTTATATCTTGTATTGTGACTTCTAGTGATTAGACTAAAATAATATTGTTTGTGTTCATCTAGTTTTCTTATGGTTCTAATTTGAAAGTTACCAAATTGCCAAGTTGTCTCAACACCAATATCTGCCCTTTCATCAATATGAAATCGTGTTTGTAGCACCCCTGACACCTGCACTTGGTTTGGAAGCCATTACAAGGGGTAAATGTTTGCAAATTAGGCTAAGAATTTTTTCCAAAATCGATAAAGTAGTAACAACCGTGGTTCAAACAATTACGAGATGGCTACACATATAATACCACCCGTGGTCACTCAGTAAGTGTTGTGAGCGGTTCAAGAATCTATTCATAAAACTGTCAGGATTAAAAAAGGGGTATTAGATCATCTGCAGCCCGAAAATCGCTGTTGTTCTTATATTTACCAAGCTTAACTTTGTAAGGCCGATCTCTTCATCACCGTATGTCAGCCTTAATTTGGTTTCCCAAGCCACCATCAGGATGATATGCGAGGCCCACCTGGTGATGAGACTGGTTGTGTATCTCCAACGTCACTTCCATCTAACATCTACCATCCTGATTGTGAGTATGAAATGCCCAAATGAACGTGTCTCGTACAATAATGTTAGTGATACTCAATAAAAAGATCATGGACAAAGAAATGAAAAAAAAAAGAATAGTTTTACCATGGACTTACGAAAAGATCTTTTTTTGGCAGAGGACGATACGGGGAGGATTGGGTTCACGACTTTTTCAAGGCTGAAGTTCAAAATTGGTTCTTCTGATTTTATGATGTGCAGCCTTACTAGCCATTCCATGATATTTAATAGGTTTCGGTTATTGAATCACAAGTCACATGACGGAGAGTATCCAATCGGAATAAAACACTACATTTGTAACAACCTATCAGATGAGCCCGTTAAACGTTGCCCCAAAGAAAATAATCCAATTAGAGTTTCTTTCCTTCTTTAACGCGTAATATATTTTCAAATCAGCATCACTATCACTAATCAAACTTTTGAAAGTTTGTTGTTGGACATAGACCTCCACAAAGTCTGCCAGTTATTTCACTACTGAGCTTCACAGTGTCAAAATATAATGAACTTGAACAAATCATCTAGCCATCTTATTTTAGCCGGTTGCAAATTGCTTATGATCTCTGTGTTTGGCAATATACGTCGGTTGTCCGATGTTCATGCAATATGGCCAGCCCATTGCCATTTGAAAGTTTCAATGGATTTATGAATATTTCTGACACCTATTTGCTGTTTTTGCTGTTTGTGATGTCTTACAAGTATGAAATACATTCATATATCTAATGTGGTTCCCAACCCTCTTTGTCCATGCTTCCTTTCACCATATTTCAAAATGTTACTTTGTCTATCCAGGAATTGTTTTCCAAATAGAACGCTTATACAATGGGAAATCTATTTTTTCTAGATTAGAAAATAAACATTAACTTGAATGATTCTTAAGAAGGAAAAGTAATTTAATTATAATGGCAGAGCCAAAAGATCAGTACTCTAATAATTTTAATCAACTAATCAGCGGTACCAGTATCCCTCCTCTCAATCCCCAAAACCCCTACATTCCGTTCACGGGGTGAATCCCTCCCTGATTGTATTTAAAAAGTATTTAAAGTGTATTTACACCAAAAATATTTCATCATATTTACTGAACTCAGCTCAGTATTGCACTCGGACAAATCAGGACCGGGCGAATATGGGTCGGTTGATTGAGCTACGCCAATCTTTGGGGAGACCCCAACTGCTTTAAAGATCTGCACTCAAAATCTCTGTGGAAAATATATAACTATTCACCTAATCGAACAGGTCTTCTTCGACCGTTTCAGCCATCACAATAAATGTAGCAAAAGATTTTAAAATACTATTGTTTCTACCTCTGCCAACAAAGTTGGGAGACGTAAATGTATTCACTCGTGTTTGTCTGTCTATCCTCACACACAATATCTCCAGGAGTTCTCGATGAATTTCGATGATATTCCATGGAATAGCTCACTGTGGGCTAATAGAAAACTAATTGAATTTCCAGACGGATCCAGTCATGCTTTTTGAATTGAAAGCTATTTTCCATATGTTAAGACACTAGTCCGAAAATTGGAAAAATCGAAACTGTATATGAACTGATTTTCATTCATTTTTTAGTAATAATTACGTACGCAGAGGTATGTGCTCTCTGAGTGCTTCCTAGTTTGTATCACCCCCTATCAGCATATGGATTTAATAAATGCCATTTTCTCATAAGGTAAAAAAAAAAACTTCTCCTCTTTTCTTCTTTTTTAATATTTTTCGGTGACAATGTCAGGAAATGCCCAACCTCATCATGAATAAGAATTGGATTGTAAGAATTTTTTTCAATTTATTTTTTCAAAAGGCTTATTTTGTCCTCGTTTATTGTATTTCCGTCACAGAACCGTCCATTCTATGAAGTGGGAGTGTCAAATAATTTTCTTGAAAATGTCATTTGATTTAATAACCGGTTAGTTAAATAATGGAACCAAGTGTCACTCACTGGGTTTTGTGACAACCTGCTGAGTAAAGACAAGTTGTTTTGGACCACACCTGAGATCGACTAGAGGAAAATCTCAACCATAGGCCCATGGCCTCAAATAAAGTATCACTTTCGTCAGCATATAAGCCCCCTTTTTCTCTCGAAATGGTGGCTCAAAAAGTAAATCGCAACCTACGTTCTCCAGCCCTATGCTGGCCATATGTTGAAGAAAAATCAAAAAGCAGGCTGATAAATGAGAGGAATCCAGGGAAATATTTTTTTCCACTTTATATTCACAGCTGACGTAAGGGGGATCTTCTTCATCATCATCATCATCATCATCATCATCATCATCATCATCATCAGTCTTTTAGCGTCCGTCGTTGGACATAGACCTTCCCCAAGATTCGCCACAATTCTCTATCATGGGTGTCGCGGAGCCCGTATTTCCTGAATCTGTCCAATTCATCTCTCCATCTTGTGTTCTGTCGGCCTCGGTTTCTCATCAGATCGCTGAGGCGTGATGTCCATGGGTTGTCTTTCATTCTTGCAACGTGGCCTGCCCATTGCTATTTGAGTTTTTTTAATAGTTTCTATGATTTCACGGACACCCGTTTTCCTCTTTATATACAGTACTGTCTTGTGATCTCTCCATGTAAGGTTGAGCATGATTCTCTCATGCTCACGTTGCATACTTCTCAGTTTGCAGGTCTGTCTCTTGGTTAGGTTCCATGTTTCAGTTCCATAAGTGATTATCGGGAGAATACATTGGTTGTATACTCTTCTTTTTAGGATTATTGGGATCATCTGGTTCTTGAAAGTTGAGCTTGCTCAGCCGAAGGCTTGCCATCCCAAAGTGATTCTTCCCTTGATTTCCTCCTCTTTTGAGGGTCTCATGGAGATTCGTTGTCCTAGGTAGATGTAGTAGTCTACCTTGCCGAGTTTTGCATCTTCTATTTTGACAGTTATGTTCTTATTCTCAACATAACTGTTGCAAATGATTTTCATTTTACTGAAGTTCATGTGTAGGCCGAATTTTTTGCTTTCTTGGTTTAAGCCATCAAATACTGTGTCAAGAGAGATGTTATAATATCCAAACACTTAATATCTATAGATGAATTTTTCTCCTCTGATTGTTCGTGCATTGATTTTATTGGTTAATTTACATTTCTATGATGGCATAACAACGAAGATTACGTCGTAGAAACTCTTGAGATTTTCGGTCCGATCACCCTTTAACAGCTCAAGTTGAGACGTGAAGAAAATCAAAATTAGGATATCTATTATCAATAAGATAGCTTTCAGTTCCTTAGTGCTGATCAATATACAAGTTCAATCCAGTCATTTTTGGCGGGTATATTCAAGTATTTTAGTAATGCAGGAGGAAAAGGGTTGAATTTTGACCTCCTTGAAGCATACCTCATTGCCAGTCATATTGGCGATAATTGTGGTGATGCGTTTTCTGGAAACTTCAAGAGTTTAACAGCAACCATATCACGTCATCTCAAGGCAACAGGAAAGGTTAGAAAGTCGGTAAAATGGGTCCCACGGGAACTGAATGAAATTCTCCATGGCAGTGACACACCCACCATCTTTCAGCTGATTATGTCTAAGCTTAGAGAATTTGGATATGAAATCTTGCATCAACTTGCATATTCACCTGACATTTCTCCTATAGATTATCGTCTTTTCAAGCATTTTGAATTCCATATCCTTAATAAAAGGTTCAATAACGGAGAAGCCATAATTCGTGCTTTTATTGAATTTGTGACCACTAAACCTGAACAATTTTATAGAGATGACATATTATCATTTGAGGATCGTCCTAAAAGGTTATTGCTTCAGATTGGTCACATTTTGATTAAATATCAGAGACTGTCAGACAAAACTGTCAACATAGGGTTTTTCAGTTTTCAAGTTGGTCCGAATGGCTGGCTACGCGTATCTCTTATGTATGATTACGTGTAAAGGCCACACCAATTGAGCTAAAGGGCTGAAAATGTTGATATTCACTCCTTGATATGTTTAGAGAAAACACTCTTTTAGTTTGTTTTTTTTTTCCAAAATCCCCGAGAATACATTTTTACATTCACGATATAAAACTTAGACTAAATCGGTCCTTAATTTGTGCCCACATGTGCTCACTCGTCTTTTTTATTAAGATTCCAACAAAAAAGCGACAGTGCTAACTTATTCACTGATCACCTTTTTTTCAAAATTTTAATTGATTACTCCAACACCTCCTGCTCCCAAAAGACAGTTTCTATTGAGTGAATAACCAGACCTGTTTACCTCCTTTTTTGTTTTGTTTATATCATTCTTCATCTTTCTTTAATTCACTAATCAATATTCATGTTTAACAACCTATATACTAATTAATATCTAATAAATTGTTCGGTATCTGATGAAGTTATGCATTTCCCACTGATTGTACAGATTTATGTTCAAACCCAGTTTAATACCGACATCTCTTCTTGCTTTAAAAATATGTGCAACACAATCTTTTTCTATATTATGCAGCCCTGGGACGGACGATGTTGGGCTTAATAAATACGTCTTATTTGAGAGCCAAAGTCTTTGGATATTCTAACAATAATAGAATGCACAAGTGTAATGTCTCTGAAGGAATTCTAATCATCATCAATGGCTGAAACAAATGCCAGTGAAAAGCACCGAATCTAATGTACTCCACTGACAACGTCTTCAAGCAAGCAGAAAAAGAAAGTAGCCACTGACTCAAGAACAATTCTGTAAGGCATATCATCATGTGGGTGAATGGCCGGGAACCATACCAATGATGAAGGCAATGGAGGATAACTGACATCCCAGCAAAGAAGCTACGATTCCTTAGGGAAAGAGGATCACTATAAAAACGGACTTGGCTCTTCATGTTTGTATAGTACATTGAAACGAATCAGGCTCTTTGGCAAAGGCTACATTATTACCTAAGCAAGGGGATGCAGTAATCCAATAATATCAAAGAAACATCATCCTTAGCCCTTTTTATCCCCTGACGCGATTCCCTATTGTAGGATTCAGTGAGACCAAATTCACTTACTTGATTAGATTGAGGCATTTTTGTTTTTATGTTTTATCTATTTGGTTTTGGTTTCAGCATCTTTCTTTTCTCTCTCACAGGCACACACACACACACACATTCACACACAACCTCTTTTACACACACTTTCTCCAGCCCCATTCTCTCTCTCTCTCTCACACATCCACACTCTGTCTCTGTTTCTTTTATATTACTTTTCTTTACCCAAATCCTATTCTCTGCTATAGAATGTCTTCAAGACGTATTTGCGGATTGGGGTTCACTTTGATTCCCTTAGACATTATACTTCTGAAGGGTTTTCTTTTTCTCCTTGTTTTTCTGCTGGCATTTCATTCTCGCTCAGCTCCGCAGAGTTTCAGCCTCTGGTGTTAAGATCTACAATAACAGCTCCTTTTCTTTTTTTAATTTAAATTTATGGCTGTGTATTTCTTATGTTCCTCCTTTGTTGCAGATCAAATTTACCATTTTTGGAAGTGCTAAGGCTTAAATTTTCAATCAATCTTTAGGTTGCTAACATAATATAATTTATGCTGTAACTAGCATAGTACCCGTCAAAATTGATGCCATTATTTACACATAAATATTTATGTATACATATGAATATATATATATATATATATATATATATATTTATGTATACATATGAATATATATATATATATATATATATATATATATACGTTTAGATATATATAATGTGAATGTGTGTTTTTCACACACCATAAGAAGGTATAGAAAAATAGCCTAGTGAAACCTACAGATACATATATACTCATAATTATATACACTACTCGTCATGAGTGTTTGAACATATGCACCTTTTACATCTTATCACTTGACTTGAGAGTTAAAGACAGGAAAATTATGCAAGAAGAATCAACAAAGCATGCATTTAGTCATGTTTTGTGGTTCTTAATCCTAAATCTTCGAAAATGTTTAGAATTAGACTGTTAAATGAAAAAAAAAGGTTTTTTCTAGCCTTCTAAAATCTTGTTTAGAATACATCAAAGATAATGAAAAAAGGAACTCACCTTGCTACTCTAAAGAGTTGTCAAACTAGTATGTTAATATGGATCTTCTCCCATTTTTTAAAATCTTTAATGGCTCCTGCAAATATTAGGCAACAAAAATGAATTTTGTGTTTGTTCAAATTCTTACAAGCAAAACCTTTTTACATCAATGATAGGTTGTTTGAAATGCATGCCTTGTTATGATGATTGCAATAAAATCAGGTCATTCTTGCAAGTTTCCTGTTTGTAACTCTCAAAACCAAGTAATTAGAAGCAGAATCACTGTTCAATCAATATATACTTGTATAAAAGTCAAATTTTAAAGATCTTTTTTAGGTTTAATTTATGGGGTTGACTATTACATAGATACTAATTTTGAGGGACTGAAACTCGCATTACCCTCTAAATAACCATATCAATAAATAAAAGCCCTAATGGTATTTAAATGATAAAAAAAAATAATTACTGTAATAATACTGATGTTTTTATGCATCAAAACACATAATTAACTAAACATGAATAAGGCAGCATTGCTCTTATGAAAATCTTTTACACCATTTTATTCAGAAAACTAGCTAAGTGAAGATTCAAAGTTCATACTCCGGGTATATTATCATTACCTACTACAATACTGTGTAGATGACCTGTACCTTCTCAACATGTCTCCATGCCAACTCTTTGAACAAAACATTTTTATATTTGCTGTTAAAGTAACACATATCACTTGTGTGTTATGGTATAGTATATCAGCACAACAGTTTTATTTCTAAAATATTTAGTGCAGTTCAAGGTTATAACAAGCAAAACCATAGCTATCTTTACATCTTACGTTTTCACATCAATGATAGGCAGACTTGTGTTATCATGATTTTAACTATACAGTAATTACCATAAGTATCCTATCAGAGTTATAGTAATCATAGTTAACTACCTATCAACCTAGCTTACATGAGAAATGATGGTGTGATATACTAAATGAGTAATAATTTAATCAGTCAATTTTGGACTAGCTACTTAGCTACCCATGACTGTTTACATGACCAGGAAGCTGACGAGATAGAAATGAGACATTTCCTAAGAAATACACGTTACTTCTGGATTCAGCAGAAATGGTTCATCTAAATGATGCAGGTCTATATTAAATGGAAGTACTGGTATTTATAACATCGGTGTGGCCTTATGTATGATTTCTCAGTGAAGCATTTAGTAGAATGGCCATTTTGATGCGTATATCAGAGCATCATAACTTAGAAAAATTACCTTCCTCATCATAATATCTATTTTCAGGGTAATACCTTGATTGATTCATGTAGGTCTATTGTTCATGAAGAACTAAGGTTGACTTTTGCGTGATATACAAGAAAAAAACCCAAAAGTTTGGGTTTAAAAATAGGGGGGGGCGACTTTTACATCGGATCAACTTCTAAATGAGTATATATATACTTATGACAAGTACTGTACATATTCATACATCGATAAGTGTTTAGCCCTATGATGGGAAAAAACATTAATTTTTATGAAAATATTCTCCTTTCTGGTCGATTATCTCCTTGACCATGTAAATCTAACATTATACAGTGAAAATTTAAGATCAAAATCCAGCTTATAATTGTGTCAGGCAACAGCTTGTTGATCCACCCTGGAAATATAAATAGAAAAGAAATAAATATGTATATACATACTTATACACAAATATTTATATATACACATTTTTGTATATGTATATATATATATATATATATATATATATATATATATATATATATATATTTTCATGTACATATTGACAAACACACACACACACACATGTATATATAAACACACACACACACACACACACACACATATATATATATATATATATATATATATATATATATATATATATATATGTGTGTGTATATATATATATATATGTATATGATATGTTCATGCATATTTATGTACACATATATACAGATATATATTTCTATATAAATATACATTTGCACATACATATCCATATTTCAATATATATATATAAACACATACATATCCACACAAATGCAAGCACACACTAATCTATGGATTTATGGATATCTTTGGGGAGAGAAAGAGAGCAGTAGGAGTGAAAAGGAAGAGACTGAATGATATTCCTACATATATATATTCTTAAATACATAGATATATATTCATACATGTGTATATATGCGTATATACATGTATACATATGCATACATTCATATATTTATATGAATGCATGCATATATATATATGCCTAGATGTATATATACATATATACATATACATACATATGTACACATGTAAATACTTACATACATATATTTATCGATCTATCTATCTATCTATCTATCTATATACATATATATATATATATATATATATATATATATATATATATATATATATTTACATATATATATATTTATCTATATTTATGTATACATATATATCTACATTGTCATCAATTTCCAATCCTTAAAGTCGGATTGACAAACCTAGACCAGTGTAAACTTGATGCTTGTCAAACATTTCATCCCTTCACCTGTAATTAGCTAAAGGTTCTCGACAGGTGCCCAACTCACAAGCCCACCTGGATGATTATTCAGACATCAGTGTCCGCACCATGTAATCTGAATGGTTAGTTGCCATTCTTCTCACCTGACAGCTCGTAACCCACATTTCCAATCCACATGTCATGGACTATGCCTCCGTTAATAATGTCTCTCTCGTTGTTTCGCCCCCGTTTTATCCTTAAAGAATTCCCTTCTGATCGTGATAAAACGGAAATTCAAAGCTAGAATTATCAACGTCTCTTTTCCTCTGACTCACTTCCAGCAATGCCGGAGATGCATTCGTAGAGAAGGCGGTGTAAACAAAGTCTGCGCAAATAAATCTCATAGGCAGATCCGGGATTTTAAGCTCGGAGGTTGGATCCGTTATTAATTTATGATTACGCGGGATCATCTGGTATTTTTTTAGGCATAAAATTCCTTTATCAAGACCTTTAAAATATTTTTTCATTGTGTTTTGCCTGAGTAGAGGATTGGACAGTCAGGGGGGTCAGACTCAAATCCATTATGTAAACACGTTAGTTTTTAAGTAATGAATAAGATATTTACTCGCAACATGCAACGTGCACATGAAAGAATAATGCTGGGCCTCACATGGAGAGACCACAAAACAGCACAGTACATCCGAGAAAAGACAAGAGTTAGAGAGATCATAGGATCCATAAAAAATCTCAAATGGCGGTGGGCTGGCCATGTTGCAAGAATGGCAGACAATCGATGGACATCACGACTCACAACATGGATTCCCCGAGACCACATGTGCAATCGAGGCCGGCAAAATGTTAGATGGAGAGACAAGCTAGACAAGTTCAGGAAGTACTGGCTCCGTGACGCCCATGATAGGGAAGTGTGGCAAATCCTGGTGAAGGTCTATGTCCAACGACGGACGCTAAAAGACTGATGATGATGATGATGATGATGATGATGACAGTTAATGAGTGCACAACCATAGCATCAAAATTCGAATTCTGTTGAAGAATAAATATGGTTTAAATCCATCCTCTCCAGAACTGATATTTCCAACTAGAAACATGTAAAATAAAGATGAGAAACATGTAAATTCTCTATTAATGTTATTAATGAACCTGCCAGAATAAGGCCCACGAAATTTCGAAAAAACTATTTTCAAAAAATCAAGGAAGTATTTTAATAAGGGTTAATAATGAATGATTCAATAGTTCTATACGGAATCTATTACTATAGAACTCTTCTGCCCTCAATTTTCATGAACGACTGTGTATTACAGTTTACCGATTAGGGCCAATTATCTCCTTAAGTCAGGAGTTAATATTTTAACACTATATATAATGGGATACATATATGTTACATAGATATGAAAGTATTTGAAACTGATATCATCGCTGCTACATAAAGGTAAAAATAAAATCTAAATAATACTCACCATCACAGTTAATAAATGAACAACTGTAGGGTCAAAATTTGGAGTCATGTAGAAAAAATCTACTGAAGAATAAATATTGTCAGAATAGAAGATTCTTTTTATGATATTGTAGTTGTTTTCCACAGGAACACATCTAAAATAGAGAAAAAAAAATCTGAATTCTGTCATTAATAAACCTGTCAGAATAAAACTCATAAGGCTTTTTTCAATATTCGAAATGAGATTTTTTGAAAGGGTCAAGTGGAGTAATGGTGCCAATTTTCTAGTCTGTGAATAAAACTGTATGGCCAGGAGTGCTGGAACTCACAAACAAACACAAGCACCAATAAAAAAGGATAGAACCCTTTGCCATCTGTGATGGCTACAGTTGTTCAATTTGTTATTTCAATGTATGAAATAAATAAATAATGTCTCATTACAATAATACCAGAATAGCCAAAAAGAAGAACATATTTGTGCAAATTTCACACCAGCATTATTGTCAATCTGCACAAAGCAAACTGGAATGAAGTAGAGCAGTCTGTACTTATCCTTTGGAAAAATATTTCACATCATAAAGATACAGGCCCGGATCCAGAAAATGGATCCGCAGGTTCCAGATCCAACCAACCCCCGGCTTGAGCCAAACCCGATAACCATTTTTTAAAAATGAATATCTAGATAGAGAAATTATGTAAATAAAAAACCCAAATAATCCAGAGTAATCATAGATTAACTTTATATACAAAAATTTATCATATCCAATGTGTAATTAGACAGATGGAGTGAATATAAGAAAATTTGACCCATCAACTACTCCAAAGTGTTAATGTTATGCATCAGTTTAAAAGAGACTTGTACAAAAATTACCCTCTTATATTAATGGTATATTTTTCAAGGAAAATTTGGGAACTGTTTTTTTTTTTTAAATGAATCTGGTACTATTTGGTTTAACACAAAAAAGTAAATAGAAAATAGTTTGGCAACTATTTTTGTTATTCATCAAGAGCAAAAATCAAGTGTTTTTTTCAAGCAACTAGTAAATATTTATAAATACCAGTTTATTCCTAGATAGGTAGTTCAGTCTGTTCACATCCTTCTATCTATCTATCTATCTTGCACAGTCTGTTTACAACTATCTAATGAAATTTGTTTATGTCTATCAATCCATCCATCGAGTGCAGTCTGCTCAAAACTATCTATCTATCTAGTGGAGTCTATTATCATCTATCTATCTGTCAAACGCAGTCCGTCCACATCTATCTACCTAACTAGTGCAGTCTGGTCACAACTACCTATCTAGTGCAGTTTATTCACATCTATCTATCTATCTATCTATCTATCTGTATAATGCAGTCTATTCACATTATCTATCTATCTATCTATCTATCTATCTAATGCAGTCTTTCCACATCTATCTATCTATCTATCTATCTATCTATCTAATGCAGTCTATTCACATCTATCTATCTATCTATCTATCTATCTATCTATCTATCTATCTGTATAATGCAGTCTATTCACATTATTTATCTATCTATCTATCTATCTATCTATCTATCTAATGCAGTCTTTCCACATCTATCTATCTATCTATCTATCTATCTATCTATCTATCTATCTAATGCAGTCTATTCACATTATCTATCTATCTATCTATCTATCTATCTATCTATCTATCTAATGCAGTCTGTTCACATCTATCTATCTATCTATCTATCTATCTATCTATCTATCTATCAATCTAATGCAGTCTATTCACATCTATCTATCTATCTATCAATCTATCTATCTATCTATCTATCTATCTGTCTAATGCAGTCTTTCCACATCTATCTATCTATCTATCTATCTATCTATCTAATACAGTCCGTTCACATCTATCTATCTATCTATCTATCTATCTATCTATCTATCTATCTATCTATCTATCTGTCTAATGCAGTCTTTCCACATCTATCTATCTATCTATCTATCTATCTATCTAATGCAGTCTGTTCACATCTATCTATCTATCTATCTATCTATCTATCTATCTGTCTAATGCAGTCTTTCCACATCTATCTATCTATCTATCTATCTGTCTAATGCAGTCTATTCACATTATCTATCTATCTATCTATCTGTCTAATGCAGTCTGTTCACATTATCTATCTATCTATCTATCTATCTATCTATCTATCTAGTGCAGTCTGCTCATAATAATCTATCTGTCTATCTATCTATCAAATACAGTTTGCACACAACTATCCATCTTGTGCTTTCTATTCAAATCTATCTACCATTCTATCTCATGTAACTGAATGATATATTTCATTTGAGTTCATACCTAGCTCTGTACATGAATCTATAACATTTTACCTCTATTCATATCTTGCCGTGCCTGTATCAATGTATATATAGTAGCCCTATTCTGTCAGAGACTCTTGCATTGATATCCTGACCACTGATAATCCATAGTTCTTAATAATTCATGAAATCATGACAGCACAAAGAATATCAAGGAAGACCAAAGAATACAGTAGCCATAACATTGTGATTGAATAACAGAAATGAGGATACTAGTCACAATAATTTACAGAATCATAGCAGCATAAAGAATACATGGGAAGACCAGAGACCACATCAGCCAGAACATTGTGATAAAAACAATACAAATGAGGATATTAATCTGTAATAAAAACTAAAAAATGACCTTTTCCATAAAATTCAGCCAGATATTTCATCCATTATGTTTTGAAGCCAACTTGTTTACATTGCTAAAAGAGATCCCAGATTCTTTCTGATTATTTTCTCTCTTTTCCAAAAGACTTGTTCTTTTTCCGACCATTCTTATTTCCTCTTTAATTTCTATTCATCCCTTTTTGGAAAATGCCTTGAAGGAAGTGACAGAGGTATGCAATGTTTAAATCAATCACTCAAGATGCACGGACCCTTCGCTCCGCAGACCTCCGCACATAGCAACAGGAAAGGCGAGGAATTCTGAAGAAGATTCCAAGACTTGTGCCAATGCTTGTCTTTTATTCTCAGCCTTTGCTGACATAAAAGGAACCGGTTAAGTATGGTATGTTGGTGATAGAAATATATACATATATACATATATATATATATATATATATACCCTGCCTGACAAAGAATCGATTCCACTGAAACCTCTCTGAAAGTTATCTAATGTAATATATAACAGAAGGAATCTGAAGATAGCATCAGCTGAATTGGGATGAAAACAAAAAGATAAGAAGATTAGACTGACCCCATCATTGAATAATAAGAATATCACATCTCCGAAATTATGACAGAAATTTCATCCTTTTAACTTTGTTTGTAAACAAAAAAAGTCAACTAAAAAGTAAAAAGACCTTCTTTGTCGATCGTCTTTTATCAAGCATGAATCAATATAAGATTGCTGCATAAATACCCAATGTATATATATCTACATATATATATATATATATATATCAAGAGAGGGAGAAAGATAGAAAAAAGTGACATTATATATATATATATATATATATATATATATATATATATATATATATATATATATATATATATATATATATAATGAATGTATTATTACTTTAAAACTCTATTTGGAATGATATCCCATTAATTGATGGTGAATGTATCATTTGGCCTTGACAGATTTACCATGTATTGACAGGTCATTTCAAATAGAGTCTAAAAGTAATATAAAGCATTGATAATTATTTCTGTCAGATTAAATATCCACTTCTAAATAATACATATATATATATATATATATATATATGTATATATATATATATGCGTGTGCGTATGTGTGTGTGAGTGTGTGTGTGTTAAAAGTTACATTACTTTATTTCACTTCCAAGTTTCATGCATTAACGACCAAAATATCAGTCTGCATTCTCATGAAAGTCATGGAATAAATTGATGTAATTTATGATCTTCTTCTTCTTCTTCTTCTTCTTCTTCTTCTTTATTGAATAATTATAATAATGATATTAAGAAGAAAAACAACAACAACAACAACAACAACAACAAAAAGAACAAGAGGAACAAGAATAAAACAAAAAAAAAACAAAAAAGCCCCTCTTGTACACACATAGAGCACACTATTTGTATAATTCACATAATAACATGGTAATCTATCTATCTATCTATGTATATATATATATATATATATATATATATATATATATATATATATATATATATATATAATATATATATAAATATATATCTTGGATCCATGTTAATCTTTTTTCTTCCAAGTGGGATGGAATGAAGGATACCATACAAGTAATTAAGCAACAAAAATGGTCATTCGCAAGATACATTGTGAGAAGGTACAACAGATGCAGCAAAAAGCTAACTGTCCGGGAAGGAGATGGGAAAGGTCTTTGTCCAGCAGCGGACTTATAATGGCTACAGCTGCTGCTGATGGTGATGATATTCTATATCTATATTTCATCATCATCATCATAGACATAGACCTTCTGAACAGACTGCACTAGATAGATAGATAAATAGATGTGAACAGACTGCACTCGATAGACGTGAATAATCTGGAATTAATAAATATTTACTCATTGCTTGAAAAAAAAAATTTGATTTTTGCTCTAAATGAACAACAAAAGAATTTGAGTCGATGCCAAACTATTTTCAATTCACTGTTTTTGTGTTAAACAAAACCAAACTAGATAGACATTTGCCACACCTCTCTATTGTGGGCGTCGCGGAGCCAATACTCTCTGAACCTGTCCAGTTGGTCTCGTCATGTTGCTTCTGTTGCACAAGTAATCTCTGGGGATCCATGTTGTGAGTCGTGACGTCCATCGGTTGTCTGTCATTCTTGTAACAAGACCGGTCCAAGTTTCCTTATGGATTCTATAATTCTCAGATTCCTGTTTTTTCCCTAACTTACTGAGTTCTCGTGTTGAGATTGATTCTCTCAAGTGTATGTTTCATGGTTCTCAGTTCGCAGGTCGGTGTCTTTGTTAGGTCCAATGTTTTAGCTCCATAAGTGATTATCAAGAGAATGCATTGGTTATAGAACGTTCTTTTTAGAACTAATTGGATTTTCTTGTTTTTGAGGGTTGACCTTGCTCTACTGAGGGCTTATAGGTAGTTTTATGGTTATTGATAGGGACAACAGAATATGCAAACATAATTCCAGCATAGGTCATTTGTGTTCACTTTGCAAAATATTTTTTCCTTTGTAATCAAAATAAATTCTGTTGTAGTAAATACCCAATTCAATGAAAATCTATCTACCCAATAAAATAACAATAATAAATCAATCTTAGTTTCAGAATGAGTGTTTTTTTAATCTCCCTCTAATACTGGAGAGGTTGTGGATAGGTACAGGCTGCAGTTGTGTCATCTATGTCCGTTTTCTTTTTTTTTATATCTCTGAATTTTTGAGATGAGGCATTATTATCATTTCTATTGATATTCGGACCATCCTCATCTTGGTTGTTTTTCATACAACATTTCGGCCTATGTACTCCACGGCTTTCATCAAGTATCATCTGGTAGGTGTGGGGAAGTAACGAACCGAACCCTTTATTCATTTAATATACCCCGTCAGATAAATAAAGGGTTCGCTTCGTTACTTTTTTTTTTTTATTTGAGCTATTTATTATAAACCACTTCTGGCTTGCTAGGCCCATCAAAATTATACCAGACACTCTCTAAGCATACATTTCAGGAATGCATGTCTTACTCTGTCAGTTGTCAGTGTTTCATGATGCGGAACAAGGAGTTACGCTTTCTCGATTTGGACTTGGATTGGTCCATTATCTAGACTGGTCGCCAACTAAAGCTGAAGAATACGATCTGCTATCCTATTCGCTCATTATGCAACACCCCAAATCTTGCCACAACTACCCTTTTCTGTGTCATCTTCCTGATAGTAGAAACTCCACTCTAATTCTATTGTCTGGCTATTGTGAGCATGTTTCCGGAAAACCTTGTCACTGAAATGGAATGACAGCCAAGAACGGTAAACAAAGATCCCTCCCGCAGAGAATCTGTCTTGCTCACCCATAGTCTAAACCGATTCCTACAATGTAATACCTAGTCATCCATCAACTGTCAAAGTTGTACCCCCCCGCTACACACCTGTCCACCAACACAGAACATGCTAACAATCTTTCTTTTCTCTAAGGCAAACATGAAAGTCTCTTGCAGAATTCCAAGACTCAAGCAGTTTTTCCGAGGATAAAAGATATACCTTTTAGAAGTTAAGTATTGTCTAGGGATCAGTTGCCTGCAACAGCACCTCCCCATTGCACTAAAGATGAAGGTTTAGTTAGTTATGTGGACAGAACAATTTTTGTCAATGACCACTCATATGCATGTGACCCCCATATCAGACTGATCTTATGTCAAGAATAAAAATGAAAACTCTTTAGAGTTTAGGTAATAATTCTTACAGCAAGGCATTTATTGGTTAAAATTTGCTTTAGGAAGAGAAAGATTTTTGGTATTCAAACCTAATTTTGCTACAGGAATGGTAAAAAGTAAGAAACAGTTCTTCAGAGACAGAGAAACCACCAAGATATTTAAAAACTCAGAAATAGTCTTACAATTTGCATGAATTTTAAAAAATTTCATATATACTTGTGCTAAAGTTGATTGTTGGCAGCTGTATGTTAAATGCTGAAGCTTGAGGGAAAAGTTGTTCCAGCAGGCTGGTTGGCTGACTAGTTAACTATGTACGGACTACACCAATGGATCTAGAGGGCTGAAAATTTAAACATTTACTCCTTATTAGGTTTACAAAGAATTTTTTTTAAACTCCCTCTAAACAGGTTTTTAGCGGTGGATTCAATTTGTAATCTAATTTTGTGTAAAATTGGTCCCTTGCTGTGTGTCCTGCAGCATTTACACTTGTTTTTTTTGAAAATTTGGACTTCTTAGTGATCACTGCCCAACAAAATGCGAGAGAAGTAATTTATTCACCTCTTTTTCAAATTTTTTAATCGATCCCCCTATCTCTATTGTATGACTAACCAAACCTGCTATTGTTCCCTTTGTATTAACAGAAGATTATTCATTTTTGACTTGATGGATGGATTTAAGTGTTATATCTGATCTTCTCTTAGCTGTACATATTCCACGAACTCAGTTGGTAGAGCTGTACTATACATAGGTAGCTTCTCAGAATAAAAGAGATGCAAATTTGAATCTTACCCAATGCTTATTCTTTGTTTTCATTTCCAATTTACATTGATTACTCACTGCTGTAGAGTGATGGCCTGAGTTAAGTTGTAATAAAAATCAACTGACAAAATCTACATGAAAGGAATTCTCGTCAAATATTGATGACGAGATGACAAAATTTCATCAAAATTGGTTGAGTTTTACACAAGTTACTGCAGAGTTAAAGTTGTCAGTTTGAATAATTTGTCAAGTTAATCATCTTAGGGCAGAACGCTAAACACAGGGATTTTTCAGCTAGATCTAGAAAATTTTGTTCCCAAATTCGTTGATAACAATCTGGATGATCAGTAAAGAGGCAAAAAGGCGAGTCTAGATGCCCTTTAAAAGTTAGAACAAGTTAAAAGAACACACAAAAGCTGTTACCAGTAGAGAGACAACTAAATCAGGCTTGGCAGATCACGTTTAGAGGGAAATAGGGAGTTATCAACCACTAAGGGGAGAAAGATAAATTCTGGATAGGGAACAGCAGTGCAGGGTGAGAGGCTTAAAGGAGTCAGCAGGTATGGTTGGTTCAGATAACCTTCTATAGAGCTAGACACCATATGGGAGCTCTTGATCCTAAAGGAACACTCATGGCATCAGCAATCAAAAAAAAAAATTACAGAATGAAATAATATATATACATATATATATATAACTCAACCTTACGGTTCATAAGATCTAAAAATAAAATTTTAAATAGAGTTCAATTGGGCCAGTGAAATTATTCAATGATTGCCTCTTTTGCCCAACATCAGCCCAAAAAGACTCTGACCTTCATAAGGTCATTCCCAGCCACTATTTTCCATGGAACTTTGGCATGAATGATCTGCCCCTCATTCCAAATATTAACATAATCCAAATGGCAGCTAATACTACTGACCATGTCCACTGAAGATGCTTTTTGCCTTCCCAAAAAGCCCCCTCAAGGTATCAACTTGAGACAACCATAGATTTTTGACACCACTGAGAACTGTAAATCAACCACACCCAATATTAGACAATGAAAAGCAAATGTTTCCACACGACCAACAAAGCAGGTGTTTTTCCATTCTGATGATGAAAAAATGCATGCATTCATCACCTGAAGACAGCTGTAGGGTACAGCAGCTAAATGTTACGTTAAAAAAATGAACGAAGACGAGGACAAAAATCTGCAAAAAACTTTACGTAATGTACCCAAAAGTTGATAAAAATTACTAAAATATAGGTATATGTATGTAAGGATGATAAATATGAACATCCCATATTTGTACCTGGCAAAACCAATCTGGCAAACAGATTCAAAATTAACCGATCAGTGCATCTCATTTGAGCCCCGACAAACCAATGAATACAAACAAATGAATAAACAGAAAAATTTGCATCATAATCAAATATCAATAATAATTGACAATACTTTATCCAATAAAAAGTTAATCAGGATAAAAAAAAAAAGGGCCTTCAAGAGGAATTTTAAGAGGTGGTGTAGAACCATTTTCCAGCCTCGCCCACACACTCATACATGCAGTGCACAGACACCCTCTTCCTTTAACCATCCCGTTTTTAGCAATAGCTCTAGTAGCTCACCACTATTTACTGTATTTACTCGATGGCAAATGATTGTTAATCTATTTTAGTAGTGGACATATCGCATCGACTTGGAAGTTTCTGTATACTGCTCCGCCCAATACACTCTCACACCAACCCTTCTTTTTTGACCGTAGCCCCTGTAAACTCATAACGCCCCACACACACTCATTCATGTCAGAAGCTTTGATTTCAATTGAATTAGTTAGTGTTTGAAGTAAGCCTACCGCATGGGTACAGCAGGTAGGGATGGGGGCATCCATTAAGTCAGGGTGGGGAGCACAAGTAGAATTGCTCAATGTTGTTAAAAAAGCATTAAATCTTTTTTTTTTTGAATGGCCAAAAACGCCAAAAATGGCTAAAACACACCAAACATATATTGAAAATGGTCAAAAACAAAAAAAAGCAAAAAATGATGATGATGTTTAAACACGTCCATGCTAATTTAGCAGCGGGGGGGCGGCAAATTTTTTTCAGTCGGAGTCAGGTGTCTCTACCTCATCCTTTGCAATAGCCCTGGTTAAAAGGTAGTAAAAGGGTGCAACATACAAAAGATATAATTTCTCCAAAATTTATCTATATAACAAACTTGCATCTTTGACATTTTCGGGGTGGAATTAGTTGCAAGTGTTTCCTATTGAGAGACATTGTGATTGATTTTCTAAAAGAAATGCATTGACAATCAGGAAGGAAGGGATTGTCAGTGGTCAGGAATTATTGCAAGCATTACTTAGAAAAATTATATAATGCAAATGTATTAAATATATATGATTTTATTATAGAAATGTATGGAAAATCAGGAAGGAAGAGATTGTTCATGATCATGAACACGTCTCGTTGGTCACGCAAAATGTCTTTTGACAGCAAAACAATTGGAAAAAGATGTCATCTATGAATAAGTTACTTCTCTTGCCTCTCGAGGTAAAGTATGAATTTTCAAAAAACAAGTTTGAATACTGCCAGACACAAACTAAGGGACTCACTTTGCATAAACTTACATTGTAAACTAAAACCCAGCACTGAAAACCAATTAGGACAGGGAAGGGGGACAAAAAAAATCTCTTCTTCACATAACTGGGACCAAGTGCTGATTTTTCTGACCACTAATCCTGTATATAATGACACAGACATAACCATCAGCCAGATCAACACAGAAACTGAAGAAACCTCAGTTGACATATTTGCTAACAGTTTCTAATTGATAAAAGCATCAAATTCATTGCTTATGATTTTATACAAAACATTGAAAATCAGGAAGAGAGGAATTGTTAGTTGTCAGGAATTAATGCAAGTGTCACTGAGAGAAGTTTGCTATTAGTACCTGTTTTTGTGATATCTTTAGCTGCAAAGAAGTAATAATTTTTTTTTTTATTTGCAGTGACCATACTATCGATTTGTATTTATTTGCAATATTCCAGCGTTGTTAGTCAACACCCTTTCTAAAGGTAGGAGAGGCTCTCAAGATACAACTTGCGAACCCAAGAACCAAGCATTGGTAAGCAGCAATGACAGAAAATCTGTTATAACAAAATTGGGGTCTCCGCTTATGAAAAAAATGACCAAAACATTACATAACAAAGTAATTCAGATCAAGAAATTTATAACTTTTCATTCAGTTTAAAAATGCTGTTGACTAAAATTATTACAATATCAGAAATAAAAACAAATAAATAGTACATTTGTCTAAAAGAAAAAAAAATGTGTATCTATCTACTACTAGCATAAAGGTAAGTACGTTGCCATAGATTCATTGACCATTGGAAAACAAGGGATTGCCCATGGTCAGGAGTCAATAAAAGCATTTCTTTCATGATAGAGTTAACGTATAAATAACATTATTTACTTAATATTGAAAGTGAAAAACTTCAGAGTATTTTTTTGTTGAAACAGCTTGTTTCACATTAATTCTTTATAATTGACCAGATATACTTACACAATCCGCCACAACAAAGTTATTTAAAAAAAAAAAAAAGACAGACTTGAGAGTCAGAAAACATCAACCAAAACTGTCACCCAAATTGCCTATGTAGGTTTCTTCAGTTTTCAAGTTGGTTTGGCTGACTGGTTGTCTGGCTGTACATGCATGCATGTATGTATTGTTCATTTAGGCATATATATTAACACATTATGTCTAGAAAAAAACGTTTTTTTGTGTTTTTTTTCAAATTCCCCGTTGATATGTTTCAAGAGGAGGGTTCAATTTGCAATGTAAGTTTATGCTAAATTAATTCCATATATGTATCTAGCAGCATCCAAGATTTTTAAATTTTCCAGTGTTCACCACCCAACAAAAGGAAAGAAAAGTAACTTCTTCATTCTCCAGCCTTCCTTCCAATTTTTTCATAGATCACTCTCAACACATGATGCTGCCGAAAGATGTTGGTTGTGTGACAGTTTCTATCAAGTGACTAACCAGACATGTCTATGTGTATTCAATTACCCAACTCACCAAGTGTACTTATTACTACTGATATCGCTGAAGGCATCGGTCTATATTTATACCAATTTCTCCAAGAACCTTCTTGATTTCATCCTTGATTCCAGATCTTTTTTTTTTTCACTTTTTTCAAGACACAAGGCCTCTATTGTTTAGCTGTCCGTGACAGAAAATATCTACATCCTTGATTTGTTATGCTTCATTTTTGCCTAAAATTAGAGTATCTGTATGTTCCACTAAGGATAAAGTGTTTCTCCTAAATCCTCTGCCTATACACACGCTCTGCTTGAGATCAAATTGGATTAGAGTGTAGTATCAGTGCTGTTGCTGAAAAGAACTATGCATGAAAAGATATGTATTTATGGATATGCATTGCATTTTATAGATGTGCATAGAAATTAAAATTTTTGATTTTCAATAAAATGATCTTAGCTGGCATATATTTACATATATATAAATATTTCCTTCAGATATATAACTCGTTTATCCATTATATGTATGTATAACTTGTCAGTTTCAATTACATGCAAGAAATGGATTTGGATGAATGAATTCTCTGATTTACTATGCATTTTAATTTCTATTTTTGAGGGTCCCACCGAACCTAAAGTCCTCCGGACACTAATGTCCTTAGGAAAGGCATGAATTCGTTTCTCCCTCCATCATTATTTTCATCAGTCTCTTAGCGTCTGTTGTTTGACATAGACCTTTGCTAAACTTTGCCAGACCTCTCTATCATGGGCATTGCAGAGCCAGCATTTTCTGAATTTGTTTTGCTGAAGTTTATGTGGAGGTCAACATTCTTGCTCGCTTAATATAGTAGCATTATTTGGAGATTGTTTAGGTTAGTGTTATCAGCAAATCTGGGATTACTTAGTTATTCGCTGTCAATTTTGATTTCTTTGTGTTCCCAATCTAGGTTTTGGAAGATGATTTCAAGGCAGTGAAGAGTTTGGGTGAGCTGATATCATCATGTCACAATCCTTTTCTTAGTTGAAAGGACTCAGAGTCTTCAATTAGCCTGATGGAAGAACTGCTGTGTCGGTAGATATGTTGTAGTACTCTGACATATATGGGGTCAGCTCCTTGTTATATTACTGCCTCAACAACTTAGTGGATTTCCTCTGAGTCAAAGGCCTCTTTGAAATCAACAAATGCTACAGCTAGCGGCATCTTATATTCTGCTGCTTCACTTTTAGTTGGTTTACTGAATGGAGATGGTCAATGGTTGAGTAGCTTTTTCTGAAGCCAGCTTGTTCCCATGGTTGGTTTTCATCTAGCGTTTTAGTGATTGGTGATTATTTTGGTGATTGGTAAAGAGCAGGGATGTTGAAACCTTAAGCCCTGTAAGGTAAATCATCTAAGAGAATGTCACTCTGACAAAAAAAACTCAGCTCAGGAGTCACCAGGGCTAGACCCAAACCCAGTTTTAAGGAGCGTTTAGCTAACATCCCCATCACAGAAAACCTATTTAATACAGAAAGTGCATCTCAGTGGTTGCTGCCTGACAGATTTTATAGGAGTGAACAAATCAGAATTAGCTCAGTTTTTTGGCTCAAGGCCAAATAAGAGAGGGTGATATATTAGGAAGAATTTATCCAAAAAGGAAGGCCAGCTCATCTGCCTCCTTGGGAAATCAGCGTTTGAAATTCTAGCTTTTACTTGAGCTAATAAAATCAACCATTGGGGAAAAAAATGCCATGGTGAAAATCATTTACGGTAATAAACGCTTAGCTTATTGTTGTACACTAAGGGTTGTAGCAATTTTGGGCCCCCAAAAGTTTCATGAGTAGTAGTTCACCTACTGCATTTCTACATACATTTTCCCATAACATACCTCACTTAATGTTAGAAATGGCTCCTCAAGGAGCCAAGCCTACCTGGCCCTTATATCTCCAGCTGTTACTTTGAGTACACCCTTCAAATAACTTTCATATCTCAATGAAACCTTGCATTAAAATATTATCTGTACAGCTAATGAGACATCTGTGTGTTCGAAGATTTATACGTATTATAATCCAAAAGTCAAGGCCTCAAACTAATGAGGCAAGTTCTAAGGGGCCATTCCCCCAGGCAGCAATTCTTTATTGAAATTAAAGGAGTGGGGTCCGGTTCACTGCCTGATGGGTTTAGGTGTCCCAAAAGGGGAGATGCCAATTAAACTGGACAGGACCTCACACTAAACTAAACCATGTTTCACCCCCAATGGGGAAGTGGGTAATCTCAATTTTCTAAACATAATTATCAGTATTCTTCATTCTACAAGAAGATAGTTTTCTACACAATTGTCCATTTTGGTGAACATTCTAAGATGCTATTTTTTTAGATTCCTATCTCACCCAAGGGATATTTCATGCAAAAAATATAAAAATAATGTTTTTCATAAACTTAATGTGCCTATAGGAAAAACATAGACAATTTTCAAATTATCAACTGGTTCATTACTGAGAAAAACTGGTCTGATTAGTCTTTCAATGAAAACCACAACATGACCAATGCCTTTCCGCCGCATGCTGTGTCGGAAATATTCAATTGAAAAATTGGAAAAAAGTGCATTCAATGAATAAGTTGCGCCTCTAGCCTTTTTTTAGGCAGTGATCAGTAAAAGAGTCTGAATTAGCAAATAACAAGTGTGAATGCTGCAGACTAAGGGACCAATTTAGTATAAACTTACACTGCAAATTGCCCTAACCCCATTTTTTCAGGGGGGAGGTCTTCAAATATAATTTTTTGTAAATATAATACAAGATAAATTTTCAGCCCTGTAGCTCCATTGGTACGCCTGAACACATAATACATATAGACATATATAGCCAGCCACCCAGATATACCAACTCAAAAATCTATGTTGACAGTTTTGGTTGATTGTTTCTTAGTATTTTTGCAAATTTATTAGTAAGAATGAACAACAATATAAATCAAGACGGTACAATTTGCAGTATTTATCCAATTATGTATTGTGAATCGTAACTACTTAATGCGCACCAATACTTAATTTGGTTTTGAACTTTAGATAAACACACGCAAATTTTTATCTTTCACCGAAATGAGTCGGTCAGATGCTTTTTTTTTTAATGCATATGTGAAATTTTCAGTGAAACCTTAACAACAACTTGCCAAAACCAAGCATCTTATGGGACCCTGGTTGAGAAAAGCTAGTATAGAGTGAGGTTAAAAGGGGCTGGTACGAGAGGGCAGGAAGATTGTGTTGCATCGAAAAATGCTATTTATCAATCCGACCACAGGTAGGGATTCGTCTGCAACCAAATTCTGTTTACTCCCTCGTCGAGCTGCTGCTGATGCTGTTGCCACTACAATATAGCCACCATTGTAACAATAATGAAAGGAACTCTGACAGTTTATATAGATATAGATAGATATTGATATATATATACATACAGGTATATTTTGATTGGTTCGGTTAATTCATTCCTAAATTGTCTGTACTGTTCAAATCCATGAAGTTCTAGGTCTTATGATTTAATATGTTATTTTAAATCATACTTAGTTAAAATATTTTTCATAGCAATACCTTGAATACATCAAAACCTGTACTAATCAGGACCACACTATCTAAGGTTTTGCTATTGCTATATATATATATATATATATATATATATATATATATATATATATATATATATATATATAAGGGTGCTTACCTTAGTTAAACTTGCATGTACTTATATATATATATATATATATATATATATGTGTGTGTGTGTGTGTGTGTGTGTGTGTTTGTGTTTATATATGCATGTGTTTATATATTTATTGATATGTATGTATGTATATATATGTGAGTGTGTGTGTGTATATATATATATATATATAGATAGATAGATAGATAGATAGATAGATAGATAGAGAGAGAGAGAGAGAGATAGCAATATATGTATATATATATATATATATGTATATATATATAAAGAGAGAGAGAGAAAGAGAGAGAGAGTGTGAGAGAGATACATTGAAAGATAGTTGCTAGCAACTTGAATTGTAGCTAATCTTAATGAATAATACAAAGGTATTCTATTTTCATAGGTATATTTACACCACTAGTTGTAGTATTAATAGTCACACAGAAATTTAGAATTTCTGCTATCATTATCCCATTACTTTTTAGGATCAGCATAAATGGTTATTGGTTATTTATTTTCTTTTCTGATCCACTTTAAATACAGCAGTAAATTGATTAGAGAAAAAAATGAAAATCTTGGGCTGAATAAGATCATTTAAAATTATTTTTTTGCTTTTTGACCTTTTACCCTTGACAACTTCAGAATAAAAGCTTCCATTTTAATATGAAATTTATTTTGCTCAATTCGGGGAAGAATTTTCAGAGCATTAATCAAAAATGAATAAATGAAAAGATTTTATAGCATTATTGAATCATATCAAGACGTTGAATTTCAAATAAATAATCACCTGGATGCTCCTAAACAAAGGGGTATCTGAAGGTGGGGGTTATCTGAAAACACTCCCTGGGCCCCAAAGGCTTCATAGACAGTAGTCCACTAACTGCATCTATTGTATAGAGAAGATGAATATCAAATTTGTAATCACCTGGATACTTCTAAACAGAGGTGTAAAGGGGGATGGGGCTATTTGAAAATGCTCCCTGGGCTCCTAAAGCATGGAATGTAGTAGTTCACTTTTTACATTTATTACACATTATACAGAAGTTGAACTTCCGATAAATAATCACCAGGATGCCTCTGTGCTGAAGTGTAATTAAGGACGGAGGGTATTCGAAAACACTCCTTGGGCCCCCAAAAGCTTTTTAGATTGTAGTTCTCCTACTGCATTTATAATGCAAAGGTTGATTCTCGAATAAATAACCACCTGGATGCTTCTATGCTGAGGTGTAACCAAGGGTGGGGGATATTTGAAAATGCTCTCTGGGCCCCCAAAAGCTTTATAGATAGTAGTTCTCCCACTGCATTTATAATATCAAGAAGTTGAATTTCAAATTAATAATAACCTGGATGTTTCTATGCAGAGGCTGATTAGGGGTTTTGTGCTATTTGAAAACGTTCCCAGGACCCCCAATAGCCTTATGAATAGTAGTTCACTTGCTGCATTTCAACTGACATTATACAATAAGAATATATAAAATGCTTAAATAATAATTCAGATCTTGGGATCGTTTCTCACCAGTTTAATTATAGTGCTCTTCATTTAGTGCTGATTTCTTTTTCCATCAAATCTTAAAATGTACGGAAATGCCCTTCTAGGAACCAAAACCACCATGCCCTGGATTTTCCTGGCTATCTCCAGCTATACCCCTAATTCTGAGATTTAAAAAGACCCTAGTACACACATGCACTCACACATACACACGCATACTCTCATATACATCTACACACACATACGCACACATGCACATGCACACACACACAAACGTACATACATACATACATAGAAATTTACATATTTCTTACTTGTATTTACCAACTGCATTTGCATGCATAATCAAATGAAAAATTATGCAAATATCACACTGCATTTGATATGGTATTAGGACTAAAGGATACATACAGAAGCATGATACGGACAGTCGAACCTCAAGTATCGGGGTAAACCTTTTGGTTAATAGGCTGGAAATAAAGTAAACCCTTGCTTTATCAAACTTCAACTTTGAAGAACTAATGAAGTCATCAGAACTGACTTCAGATCTACCGAACAGAGTTCTATAAATTCAAGGAATACATGGACCATACAAATGTGGCAAACACATGAGCCATAACGAACTTTCTTCTCAATTACCAATAATAAGAGAACCAATCACCAATTGGATATTTTGGTGTAAAGGAATTCTGGCATGTGTGTGCATGGTTACAGTGTAGTTTCCTTGGATACTTGTTTGCGTCAACATGTTTTCCAGTCTGTGCTTACACTAGTGTTTTTTTTTTGCATGTTTTTTTTTCAATGGCTTCTAAATGTAGTTCATCTCTGTCTACTCCTTCAGGGAAGCGCAAAAGAAATATAATGTTTATGAAGACGAAGGTGGAAGTTATTGACCAACATGAGCATAGTAAGAGCCTACCTGAACTCATGAAAAATACAATCTCAAGAAGACGGCGGAGCTTGACAATCGGAGAGAAAAGGACAAGAATGAGGAGAGCTTGTTCGAGTAGGGATCAGGGGTGCAAAATTATCCAAGTTAAGGAAGCTACCTTTTAAAGGCTTGAATGGAGCAGTCTTTCAGAGGTACAAGAAACAATGAAAGGTGAAATACGAAATAAAATTAGGGGCTTATGAATTGCCCTGGGATTTACCTAACAATTTTCGTTAAATACGGCAAGCTACCAAACTTAGTGCGTACTTACCGAACAATGGGCTACAATCAGGTATAATGAACTTTCGGCTTCAACGATCAATACCTCTTCCCCAGTCAATTAGTGTATTATTGTGAGGATTTACTGTATATTTACTGATGAAGTATTATAAACAAGTTACTAGTAAAATAATTTGTTGAATTATCATATTTATATAAGATAATTATTTGCAGAGCAGAGTCGCGTTAAGACTGCTTTCTAGTAGAAAGTCCAGCATGACACTTATTTTATTTATTCATTCAAATAGTTCGCTGTTCGATTTGCTACTGGTTAATTCTGGTGCCGGACCAATATATTCTCTAATAAAAATTTCTCAAGAATTATCACATAGCATGGTATGTGTATTTGTTATGAGAATGTGGGATGATCTGACACTTACACAGGTGTGTTAGCACCTGTGTAGGCATCAGATCACCCAACATCCCCTCCTCTCCAACTTCTATTAAACAGTAAAACTGAAATATCCCTATTTTATTCCTGAAATCTCAAACAGCCCATGGGTTTTACTGGAATATGAGGCTAACAACCCTCAAAATGCATCAGATCATGACCACACGATAAAACACATTTTTTTAGATATAACAGTTGATTTTTTCTTCAATTTTTCCATCGCCTACCTATTGTATATATATAAATGTGTGAATATATAAATATATATATATATAATAATGAACATTGTATGAATATATATACATGTTG
>OY735232.1:20856991-20869491 GCA_963457665.1 Thysanoteuthis rhombus | reverse complement strand
TGCATATTAATGCATCCCTTATGGACACACTCGATAAATATTGGCTGATCGAGACAAAGATATCAAGGGAAATTCTATCATGTGCTTTAGTAAATGTATTTGCTAAGTGCAAGTTGAAACTATTTCTAAAATCATGACACATATCATTCATAGTCGTGAAAATATGCATTTGTATTCAATTATAGAAGACCTTACAAAACATCAGTATCAACATCTCCTTAATAAATAAAAATCTTTAAGTATCGTAAAGTATACGGTATATGTGCAATAAACAAGATTGTATGTGCCTGTGTGTATGTCCGGAAACCAAGGAAGAAGACAACTTGTCTATTTGACAAATACTGGATGATGAATAATTCCCAATCTTATATGTATATATATATATATATATATATATATATATATATATATATATATATATATATATATATATATATATATAATATAATATATATATATATATATATATATATATATATATATATATATATATATATATATAAATATATATATATATATATATATGTGTGTGTGTGTATATATATATATATATATATATATATATGTATATATATATATATATATATATATATATATATATATATATATATATATATATATATATATATATATATATGAATATGTATGGATGATATATATGGTACAGAAAGAGCCGCTTATCGTGATAATTTTTGGCAAGATCTTTTAGATAACTATAACCTGCTGATAACACAAAGCAAATGATATAAAAGTTGGACAATTTACATTCACCATTATTAATTTACATTCATTGCTTTAAATTCATTTGGTCATCAAATTAATTGGTACAAAAAAAAATATCCATCATAAATGATTAATATGAAATTTTTGATGATTTTTAATTCATTTAAAATAAAGTGTTTGGGACTGCTTTTGATTATAGTACAATGAAAATAACCTTTTGATAACATTATCCATGATTATAATAAACAGCTTCCTCTGTGTATATCAATGAGCTAGAATAATAACAAAGGAATAGAAATCATTTTGTGATCTCTTAATAATTCCAAAGATGTATATCTGCTCCAACTAAGAATGTGACAATACCTGTTTCAAACAAGTGCAGATGTGCATTTTTAAAACGGATAAGTCTTAGCAATTCCTTTTGGCAGCTAGATATATATATATATATATATATATATATATATATATATATATATATATACAATAATACCTCACTTAGCACTACCCTGATAAGCACTGATTTGCAATAGCTCCATTTTTTCAGATATTTCTTGTAAACTTAAATTTCTGAAACAAATAATGACAAAAAATGCATTGTGGACATTCTCCAAAATAGCTGTGTACTGTGCACTTAGGTCGATGTGTCATGTGTATGAGAATAGACACATACACATACACTTATAATTCATCATGCTGCATCAACACCTTCTGATATTTCCCCACCCCCAGAAAGTAGCTACCTGATGAGATACACAGCACTAATCTGCACCAACTCGTCAAGGCTCAACAACATCATATATTTTGAAATGATTGCTGGCACAATCTCTATTTATGCTACATTATCACGACTCCGTATAGCACCGTTTCGTTTAGCAATGCTTTTTTTTCCGAGAACGTAACTAGAACGCTAACCGAGGTATTACTGTGCTTTGTTCAAAACTGTTGACAATCAGCTACTGGGTTACCCACTTCAATTCCTGCCTGCTTTCAATCTCTCTTATTCTTTCTCTCTGTCTTTCTGCCTTTCGTTCTTTTTCCTTCGTTCTTTTCTTTCATCAGGTCCTTTGTCTGCCTGTTTCATTTCCTGAGTCTCGTGTCTGGGTAGAAAAAGTGGTGGATGGTTGCCCAGTGCTTGGTGCTCTGTTGAATTTAGCAGTTCTTCCCTCGTATTTGCTGAGGAATCGTATGGGGTGCTACTAAGCAGTTGCCACAATTTCAATTCCTGTTTTTGGTTTAAGGGAGAAGTGGTGGGATCAGGTGCAAATGTGGGTGGGATAGAGAGAAAGGAAGAGAGAGGTGGAAGAATAATTAACAAGAAGAAGAAGAAGAAGAAGAAGAAGAAGAAGAAGAAGAAGAAGAGAAGAAGAAGAATGAAAAATGAAATTTAAAGAATGAGAAAAGATGTAATTGGGAGAAGAAGACGAGAAAAAATGAAAAGGTAAAATTGGAAGGAGATGAGGAAGAATTGAAAGACAAAAGAAGGAGAAGAAGAATTACAAGATGAAATGGGGAAAAGAAGATGAAGAATAAAAAGATGAAATTGGAAGAGATAGAACGTAAAATGGAATCAGAAGAAGAAGGTGAAGAAAAAGAAGGAGAAAGAATAAGAAAAAGAAGGTGAAAAAGAAGATGAAAAAGAAGAAGTAGAATGAAAAGATAAAATTCGGAAGAGATGAATAAAAAAAAAGAACGTGAAGAAGAAGAAGAAGAAGAAGAAGAAGAAGAAGAAGAAGAAGAAGAAAAGGAGAAGAAGAAGAAGAAGAAGAAGAAGAAGAAGAAGAAGAAGAAGAAGAATGAAAGAGATAAATTGGAAGAAGAAGAAGAAGAAGAAGAAGAAGAATGAAAGAGATAAATTGGAAGAAGAAGAAGAAGAAGAATGAAAGAGATAAATTGGAAGAAGAAGAAGAAGAAGAAGAAGAAGAAGAAGAAGAAGAAAAATGAAAGAGATCAATTGGAAGAAGATAAATGAAAATGAAGAAGAAGAAGAATGAGAGGAATAAGATGAAAAAAATGAAGAATGAAAAGAAGAAAAAAGAGAAGTAGATAAAAAAAATGAAATTAGAAGATAAATGAGGAGGAGGGTGAAGCAGAGGATGAGATGAAGACCCAAATATTGATAAATAAAGGCAGGTGTATTAACAAAGCCTAATAAAATCAAAAAAGAATAAAGGAGAAAATGAACACAGAAAAAGGGTTGAAAGAGATAAAGATTGGAAATGGAAATGGAGAGAAAATGAAGAAAGTAAAGATTGAAAGATGAAAATGAATGAAAAAGAAAGATGGATGAGGGCAGTGAATGAAAACAGAAAGAATAGAAAGAATCAAATAAAGAAGAAGAATGAAATGAGAGCTGAGCAAAGAAATAGGGGACTAATCAAAGAAAGCACTCAGTGAGCCCCTACCCCCACCAACACCATTGTCCCTAAAAACTGAACAATCAGGTTAAAGATCCTAGACTATGCACTGACAAAAGCTTGTAACAATTATTCATCAGAGACATATCATCAATAATTTGAAAAACAACTATAATGCAGCTTATGAAATTTATTTACGATAACGTCTCCGTGATGATGTCATTATTCCTTTATTACATCCGAAAAGTTGAAAAATTGTCGCAACTCAAGATGCTGAAAATATTGCAAAACAAATTTCTGGATTCATCCCAAATTTGATCAATTGTCCTTTAGATCTTAGTCCACTTAGTGTCAAAACTTAGTGTCATTGAAATTCATTGAGAACTTATGGAGATATTGCATGGATAAACGTAAGACTTTAAGAAATGCAATTTTCTTAAAACTAAGAATTCATGTTTTCAGTTTTGACACTAGTAGTTCATACGTCAAAGTGGACCATCAGATTGGAATAATGCTAATGTTCTATTCTCATGTTGGGGTTGGGGCTTAGACTTTAGACTATAGTCAATTTCATAGTACTCATCTGGGGTTACCCATGACAGGAAAAGTAAGTGTCCAGTTTAGCATCATGGTTACATAGTAAATAACCCCTCTTCTCTCAAATCATTCAAAAGTAACAATTATCTGGAACATTTGGAGGTTTATAAGAATAGAAGCTCATAAAATTAAAGAAAATAATTTTCCGTGTCAGCTGAGTTTGAACTCGGTCCATTGATTTTATTTTTAGTGACTCTAACCACTGGACCAGTACTGCTACCAAAGGGTTTTATAAAAAATAAATGAGTCTTTAAATAAAAACTTACAAATTACAGCAAAAAAGGTAGTTTTGACCTGTAGGGACATCAGAGGTCAGTGCCACATATCCTATGTTAATCCTTGGGTCATGTTATTCCAATTGACAATTTTGCAGCAGCTACAATGCAGCCATTTGGGAATCTATAAGACCTACTTACAAGATAATAGAAAAACTAACATTTGTAATTTTATTTCTATTGATGTTTGGACCATCCTCATCTTGGTTGTTTTTCATACAACGTTTCGGCCGTTGCACTCTACGGCCTTCGTCAGGTATCATCTGATAGATTTGGGGAAGTAACGAACAAATCCGACAACGCATGGACACATAGCGTAGTGGTTACAGAATCAGACAAATTACTGTAAAGTAATCTGATGGTTCTAGGTTCGATCCTAGTGTGGGACAGTATAACAATACCACTAATGCTAAGAAGGGAGTACGGTCAATATACCCTCGTCGGATAAATAAAGGGTTCGGTTCGTTACTTCCCCAAATCTACCAGATGATACCTGACGAAGGCCGTAGAGTGCAACGGCCGAAACGTAGTATGAAAAAAAACCAGATGAGGATGGTCCGAATATCAATAGCAATAATGATAATACCTCAACTCAAAAATTCCGAGATATACTAACATTTGTAAGTTTTATTGTATTAGATTAGGGTGAGATTCCTTTATAAAATAATGTCCAACTGGCATAAGCACAGGGAAAAGAGAAGTATCCATCTATGTTTCCTACAAAATTAATTAAACCTTCAATTATGTCTTATGTTTACATCTAAAACCATTAAAAACATTTTTTTTTCACAATTTATAAATTTTTGAGAGGTTTGAAGACCCAATACATTGAATGCACTGAAAATTAAGGAAATATCTTCATTTTTTTCTCTCAGTAAGAGTGTGAACTCTAATTCCACTTTCCACGACTCTAACCACTAGATCATAATCGCTACCAATAATGTTGATTTTCAATCTTTGAATAGAAATTGCGGTGTAAAATTAGTTTTTACTTTATAATAACTAGTTGTGGCCTAGGAGATCAGTGCCACCAAATCTATGTTAATCCTGGGGTCAATTTACCCTGATAGACAAATTAGCAGCCTCTAGGATGCAGCAGTTAAAGAGTCTATGATATACATACATAGCAATGAAACAAACAAATTGTCAGTTTTATAGTATTAGATGTAACAAAGGTGAATATCAACATACATCCTTTTATAGCACCTTGTGTAAGTGTACGCGTATGTATATGCATAACGAGATGTAGAATATCATGTATATAGATATTTTTTTATTCTGGCTCTGTGTAGGCATGTTTCATTTTTATCACCTATCCTAACACAGTATTTTCTTGGCTTCTATGGTTTAATTTCATTTTGTTTATTTTGGTTGGAAATTGCAAACAAAATCCACAAATAATGTACAAATAATTGAATTAGATTTTTTGGTCGGTCTCCCTTTTTCTATTGTTACTCTCTCCCATTGTAGTTATTGTTATTTCCGTTATTATTTGTTATCATTTTCACTGGTTTTTGCTTTTATTAGAAACATTTCCCCAATTTATCAGCGGTTTTATGGCACTTATTAATTCAATCAAGTAATTTTCCAGGCTTTCTTTTCATTTCTACTCTAAATGATTTGTTTTCATACAGTATTTCCCTCATCATCATCATCAGTACTGTTATCATGACTGCCAGTAATTATTCTCTGCTGTTCAAGTAATTGTTACGTGTTCTATTATTAATCATACTATTATTATTAACTTATCGCCACCGGTCATATCGAGTGACTTTGATTGGAGATCAAGTGACTGCAAGTCTCTTCAAGACTCGAGCACTGTCATCCGCATTCTCTCTGTAACTATTGTATCTTTTTTTCCTTTTTATCACAAACATTTTTGCGGTTTATTAGCAGCTTTATGACACTTATTAATTCAATCAGGTAATTTTCCAGGTTTTCTTTTCATTTCTACTCTAAATGATTTGTTTTCATTCGTTTTTTCCAACAACATTGTCATTATCTGTAACATTTATAGCTTGATTATTGATATCTATTTGCGGTTTGAATGATTGTTAAATATACTATGATTACCACTACCAATGAAACTGGGGGAGGTATATGCATTCACTCAGGTCTGTCTATTAACACAATATCTCCAAAAGTTCTCAAAGGATTTCAATCACATTTTGCTGAAAGGTGGACCGTTGGCTAAGGAAAAATTGGTGGAATTTTGAGGTGGTAGAGGATCATGTATTCACTCATGTCTGTCTGTTAACACATTATCTGCAGGAAGGGTGGGCCATAGGCTTAGGAAGGATCGATGGAATTTTGAGGTGGAATATGTGTATGTATTCACTCATATCTGTCTGTTAACACAATATCTCCAAATGATCTCAAAGAATTTCTATCACATTTTGCTGAAAGGTGGACCATGGGCGAATGAAAATTGGTGGAATTTCAAGGTGGAAGAGGTTTATATATTCACTCATGTCTGTCTGTTAACATAATATCTCCAAATATTCTCAAAGAATTCTAATCACATTTTGTGGAGGGTTAACCCGTGGGCCAATGAAAAATCGGTGGAATTTTGAGTAAGAAGATGTATATGTATCCACTCATATCTGTCTGTTAACACAATATCTCCAAATGTTCTCAAAGAATTTCAATCACATTTTGCAGAAGGGTGGGCTGTGGGTAATGAAAAATTGGTGGAATTTCAAGGTGGAAGAGGTTTATGTATTCACTCAAGTCTGTCTGTGAACACAATATCTCCGAATGTTCTCAAAGGATTTCAATGAGGTCTATTCACTCATGTCTGTTAATACAAAATCTCCAAAAGTTCTCAATGAATTTCAATCTGATTTTGTGGAAGGGTTGAATGTGAGCTAAGGAGAAATTAATTGTATGTTTGGTTGGATCCTAGAATTTTTTTCTTATATATTCATTATGATCTTTATCAATTCCATCAAATGATTTTCTAGGCTTTTAATTCTGAAGGATTTGTTTTTCCTGTTTTTGAAATTCACCATCATTAACAAGATCATAAGTATCACAATTCATGATATTCATTTCCTGCAGTTTAAATAAATATTAGTTGTATTATTATTATTCATATTATCATCATAACGTTTTTCGCAAAAGTGATATCTGGTGGCTTTCATTGGACATCAAGCAACAAGACTCGAGCACTCTCCTAAGGATCAGGAACCATGAACCAAAACTGTCAACAATGGTTTCTTTCAGTTTTTGATTTAGTCTGGTTGGCTATGTATGTATGGGGCCAACCAATAGCACCAATGGAGCTAGTGGGCCGAAAATATATAAATTATTTCAATAGCCCCACCAAAGGTGGTGTCAAGTTGGTATTCGACTTGCTGTGTAGGTTAATGTTAAATTGATTCCTTAGTTTGTGTCCGCCTATTTTTTGGAAATTCAGATATTTTTAGTGATCACTGTCCAACAAAATGTGTGAGAGGTAACTTATTCATTGATTACTCCTTTTCCTCATTTTTTAATTGATTGCCAGAGTATGCAGATATTGGTTATATGACAGTTCGATTGAAACTTTCAACCAAAACTGTCAACAAAGTCAACATAGGTTTCTTGAATTTTTAAGTGATTCTGGTTAGGTGGCTGTATATGTATCTATCACACACTGTTGGTATCAATTGATCTGGAGAAAATTTAAACATTTATTACTTATTGTGTCTAGTAGGAAAATTCATTTTATTGCTTTTTGAAAATTACCCTCCATATAAGTTTTTAGGAGGTGAGTTCAATTCACAATGAGAGTTTAGATTAAAAATTGGTCCCCTAGTTTGTGTCCAGCAGCGTTCTTGCTTGATTTTTTGCAAAATTTGGACTTTTTTGTGATCCAACAAAAGATAACAGAAGTAACTTATTGATATTATATGGAGTGAACTTTCATTTGTCACTTTTAAGGGTTAAAATCGAGGAGATTTTTTTAAATTTTAGTTTTCAAAGTCTTTGGGAAAATCTTTCCTTCACTTTTAGGGGTCAGAATCGAGTGAAAGGATTTTTTCTCATGTAACAGATCAAAATCAATGGGAATTTTATTAAGAGACAAAGATTTTTCACCATTTTAGGGGTCAAAATTGAGGGGTAAGATTTTTTTTTCACTTTTAGGTGTCAGATCGAGAGGGAAGATTTTTTTTCACTATTGAGAGGAAAATTTGTTCAATTTCAAAGGGGGAAAAATCTAAGGTAAATCTTTTTTATTTTCAAGGTTCAAAATCAAGGAGAAGATTTCCTTTCGATGTCAGGATCAAGATTTAGGAGGAACTTTTTCCACTTCTCAAGGCCAGAATCGAGAGGAAAAATCTTTTTCTATTTTAAAGGTCAAAATTGAGGGGAGATAATTTCTTTGCACTTTAAGAGGTTAAAATGTGAAAAAAGTTTCCTTTCCATTTCAAGGGGTCAAAATCATAAAGAAACTTTAAAAATTCAGGTTGAGGAATTTTTTCTCTCTTTTGGGGATCAAAATTTCTTACTTATGGTGATCAAATACAAGGGTGAATTTCAAAATAAGGTTTGGGAAATTTTTTTCTCCTTCAGGTGTTAGAATCAAGGAGAATTTCTTTCTTACTCTCACGGGTCAAAATCAGAGTGGAAGAATTTTTCATATTTCTTTTATGGGTTAAATTGAGAACTTTTTTCACTTTCAGGGGTTGAATTTGAGTGGAAACATTTCTTCTCTCCTATGTGTCAAAAGCAAGGGAGAACTTTTTTCATATATATTTTTTTTAAGGCTTAAAGCAAGGGAAAATGGTATTGTTCTATTCACAGTGATTTTTCTACCTGACAACACCAGATATTATTATAAGTTACAAATATTTCCCTAGTCTCTCAATAGTTTTATGACATTTATTGATTCAATTGAATAATATTCCAGACTTTCTTTTTATTTTTGCTCTCAATGATTTGGTATTTATTTTCTACTGTTCGTATACTTATTCATTGTAGTATTAATTGCATTTTTATTGTTGATTTTTCACACTAACTGTATCTGGTGGCTTCAACTGGAGATAATTCGCCAACAAGTCCCCTCAGTACAATGGCATTTTCTTCAGTATTCTCTTTATCATAATTGCGATGCTGATTTTTCACATCAGTAATATCTGGTAGCTTTCACTTGAGATCAAGAGACAGCAAATCTCTTTCTCTAACCTTTCAAGAGCAAGGTGCAGCTTGCATTGGGAGGCTGAGATGCAAAGATCCTGTGATAGAGATGGAGTTGGATATACAAGGGTACAGTGTATACATGCTTCAAAATTTTGATGGTTTATGTAAGCTCTTACACAAGATATTACCTTAAAGCTAAATCCCCAAACTCAGCCTCAATGTATACCTAGTTCTTCTAACCAAGCCTTATTGAATACCTCGTTTGCAAAAATTGGCCTTATTGTATACTTTGTTCCCGAAACCCAGCCCTACCATATAACATATTATCATTATTTTTTCTGTTACATACTGTTTTTAAAAACCATCAACCAATTATGTTACAAAAATATCGATACAGTGTTCTTAAGTTTCCGAATAGGTCTAGCAAGCCAACTGGTAAGGTATCACACGTACAGTCAGAGGAGCAAGAGGGCTGAAATCTTTATATTCACTCCTTTTTGTTTTCCTGTTTTTTTAAAAATTACCCCCTTAAACAGATTTTTTTAGTGGGGGTCCATTTCTAAACGTAAGTTTGTGCTGGATTGTTCCCATAGTTTGTTTCCAGCAGCATTCATAATTGATTTTTGGAAATTCAGACAAAAGGCGAGAGAAGTGACCTCTCCAGCTGATCACACCAATTTCCAGATTTTTTTTATTGATCACCCCCAACACAGCATGCTGCCGAAAGACTGTAGAAATGCGACAGTTTCTTTTGAGCGACTAAGCAGACCTGTTGTATAAATGTATTAGATCTCATGGCACAAACATTGTCTTCAATGTTTCTACACCAGAAGAAATCAAAACTTGTTAAATATGATGAAAGCATTGGGTATGCGTAGCCGTCCAAACTATTGGCCTGGAAATGTTTCAATAAGATAAGACCTGTTATCACAATGAATATGGAGAAGTGCTCTCGATTGTTGAAAATGAAAGTCTTCTTTTCTTTCTTTCAAAGCAGAAGACCCCGTGGCAAAATTGATCTTTAAAGCATCAAGCATATGTTTATACTTTTTCACCCTGACTCCATATCTCTGACTTTCTCTCCTTACTCTCACTCTCTCTCTCTCTCTCTCTCTCTCTCTCTCTACATATATATATATATATATATATATATATATATATATATATATATATATACGTATATGCAAATAGAACCGTATACTTATACACTTACATACACGCATATGTATGCATATGTACATACATGTGTGTACATATGTGCATGCATGTAAGTATATGCATACACAAACATATACTCAGAGCATATACAAATATTCATATATAAATGTATACATATAAAAGTATGTACATGTATACTTACATCCAAACATATATATGCATATACATAAATATATATATATATATATATATATATATATATATATATATATATATATATATATATATTTGTATATATATGTGTGTGTGTTTGTGTGTGTGTGTGTGTGCGTGGGTGTGTACGTGCATGAAAGTATTCACACACATAAACACACACACACACACACACACACACACACATATATATATATCATCATCGATGGTTGGAGAAGATATATACACATATCTATTTACACATGCATATATATATGTATATATATATATATATATATATATATATATATATATATATACATAAACATATTTATACATTTGCATATATATATATATATATATATATATGTATATGTACATATGTATATGTGTGTATATGCATGCAAATTCAACTATATATATATATATACATATACATATATATATATATATACATATATATATGTATATATATATATATATATGTATATATATGTATATTATAAATGTATACATACACTCGCTTTTATATACAAATATGTATATATATGTGTGCATATCTTGTGTGTGAATGCATGTTTATAAACAGATGTGCATTTGTGTATACATACATATATATATAAAACAATATTTGGGGAAGATGTATATTCATATGTACCTATACATGCATTTGTGTACATTCATATATATGTATATATGCACATATATAAGCATGTATACATATATATACATATATACATGTATATATATATATGCTTCCACATACACTAATACATGTACATATATATATATACATACAAATATGCATACACATGCAAGTAGAAATCAACATACCTATGCTTCATTTATAGCAATCCAAATATGTCTATATAAACGTCTGCGTGTATGTGCTTTCTATACAACTGTATAAATATCCCATGTAAGTGAGTGTATGTTTCATGTACAAATATATAAATATGTATATGTAGGTGTGCGTGTGTGTGTGTGTGTGTATGTGCATGCTTTATGTACGAGTATATGAATATAAGTAAGTAAGTGTGCATGTGTGTGAATAAATATTTTGTTATTCAATAAATTCTCTTATCTTCCTCTTACCAATAATTCCTTTTCTGTATTTCTGACGTAGATTTCATTCAAATGTATAAATGCATGAAGATATTGTTTGAGCTTACATATCGAGAATTGGTATTTAAATCTGACAGTTGGCAGTTGCGTACAAAAAGGATGAGGAGAGAGAGAAAAGAGAGATAGTTGGCATTGGATTGGAGAGAGAGAGAAAGAGAAAGAGAGAGAAAGAGAAAGAAAGAGGAGAGAGAATTGATGAGAGAAAAGGTAAGGGTTTAGAGGAGAGACAAAGAACTGTGAAGGTAAGGATTGACAAAGGATGAAGGAAATAGTTAGAGAGTGAGTGAGAGAGAGAGAGAGAGAGAGAAGACCGGGAGTGAGTTGGAGAAAGAAAAGAAAGAGAACTGGTAGTTAAAGGTTGGAAAGAGAGAGAGAGAAAAGAGTAAGAAAAGTGGTTGAGAGAAATGAAAACGGAAAAGAGAAAGAGAGGAGAACTATGTGAAGATAAGGATAGAAGAGGCATGATAGAGAGAGGAAATTGTTGAGAGAGAAGGAAACATGGTTCAGAAGGAGAAAGAGGAGAAACAGAGATGGAGAGAATGGAATGCATGGAAAAAAAGAAAGACTGAAGAAAAGAGAGGGGAGAGAGAGAGAGAGAGAAAAACTGTTCTGAGAAGGGAATAGAGGAAGATGATAGATGAAAGAGGGCGGGATCTGGTTGAGTGAAGGAAAGAGAAAAATGAATTAATGGTAAAAGAAAAAAAGAGAAAGTGGTTGAGTGTGAGAGATGAGGAGGAGGAAAGGAGGAAAAGAGAGTGGTTGAAAGAGAAACCAGCAAGAGAAGGACAGAGAGAGAGGGGAGATAGAGAAGGAGGGAGAGAAAGAGGTTGAGAGAGAAAATAGAAAGATAGAAGGAGAGAGAAAGAGGGGATAGAAAAGGAGGAAGAGAAATTGATTGTGTAAGAGAAATGAAAAATAAAGAATAGGGAGAGAGAGAAAGATAGAAAGAGAT
>OY735232.1:20836393-20856791 GCA_963457665.1 Thysanoteuthis rhombus | reverse complement strand
AGAAAGCCAGAAAGAGAAGGACAGAGAGAGAGGGGAGATAGAGAAGGAGGGAGAGAAAGAGGTTGAGAGAGAAAAATAGAAAGAATAGAAGGAGAGAGAAAGAGGGGGATAGAAAAGGAGGAAGAGAAAATGATTGTGTAAGAGAAATGAAAAATAAAGAATAGGAGAGAGAGAGAAAGATAGAAAGAGAGTAAAAGAGAGAGACTGATAGACAGAAAAGAAAAAAAAGAACGAGACAGACAGAGGGAGAAAGTGTAATGCATTTTCTGGCAAAGTTCTATTTTATTGCCATTGACATGAATGAAGAAATTTAATCCTTTTGTTGTTTTCTTGTCTAGAGAGCAATTTCACAAGGTTATTTATCCACCATTCCAGAAACAGTGCAATGTATACAGCCTAACAGAATTTTTGTTTTGAGATGTGCCTCGGTATAAATTAGACAAAAATTCTCAAACTGAGTACATATATCAGTCGAGGATCAAAGATGGAGTGCTCCAGGGGGTCCAGCTTGCCCCTCCTGTTCATGTAAAGCACATGTCAAATGCGTCCACGCATTTCGAGAGGACATTTTTCAGACAGTTTGTTGGTTGATCTATATCAATTTTCTCAGCCATATCAAGTTGGATTGATATGAAACTTGGTCAAGACTTTCAGGTGAACCATCTTCATCTTCTGATTCCTTGGCCACTTCCTGCAACTACCACCATGACTAACTATGGTAAATATCAATTTTCCCAGCTATATCATATATATATAGACCTTCAGGTGAATTGAGCTCATCTTTATCTTCCTCTTCCTCCTCATCCTGCTACTAAAACTACAATTAGTAATACAACTACTACTACTGCTACTTTGTTTGGAAACCCTTTGAAATTGGAAATTATTTTTATTCGGGAAACTCTGTCAGGCACAGCTTCTCCTCTTCTTCTATTCCTTCTCTTATAAAACCAGCTGCTTCCCCTCCTTCTCTTCCTCCTCTTCTTCTTCTTCTTCTTCTTCTTCTTCTTCTTCTTCTTCTTCTTCTTCTTCTTCTTCTTCTTCTTCTTCTCTCACAGAGTGAGGAAAGATTCAAGACTTTTTAGAGTTTTTCAAGTTAAACTGATACGAAATCCATATCTAAACTTTGGGTCAGTTCTTCCCTTCCCCCTCCTCTTCAGTTGCTGAGGAAAGTTGATGGCCAAGGACATAGCAATGATAATTCAGACGCTCAATTCTCTCTTTCTCTCACTCTCTCTCTCTTTCTCTGTTTCCACAGCCTCCTTTAAGTTCAAATTTTCTCAAAAAGTGAATGAAAAGACTTTTCATATTTGTTGAAAAATATCAAAGAAAATATTCTCATATGCGTTAGTTTATTCTTAATTACTTTCATTTCGTTCTCAGCGATATTTTCATATATTCAAACAAAAGTCACTTATTGTTATATTCACTAATTACTGGGTATGGCTGAGAAGACTTTTACTTAAAAGATTGTCACTCATTGTAGGTTGCAAGTAATAAAGGCAACCACATGGAGAGATATGGACGTAAGAATGGTGGATGCATCAACAAACTTTTAATTCTTTTTTAAAAATGTCTATGAATCTAATTTCATAAAGAATCAAAGCAAATAAGTCAAAGTAATCTTGAATTAATCTTGGAAGGAAAAATGTATGCTTTTCATCTTATATAAGTAAATTATCTTCTCAATGAATTTTTTATGCATTGGTTCTGTAGGAAATTTTTGTATCTTTTCAATATACTCTTTTAACAACTGTATTGTTAAAGAGCAAATATTTCAGTGTGTAAGTTGGGTTTATCTTAAAATAAGTCTTTTTTTGCTCAAATTTGGGTTCATCTTTACATGGGTGATATTCAAACTGCCAAAAATCCATCCTATTCAACAAAGAAATTGCATGGGTGAAAATTTCTTCAAAGCAAAAGATCAGATCGATTATCAAAATGTTGGCATAAAAACTAATTCTTATGTCATATACCACAAGATTATGATACTAATGACTAAAAACAAAGTAGCAATAAAAAGCTAAAAACTTGAATTTGAAACAAGACAAAAACAAAAAGAACAGTACGCACCCAAGTACAAAAACAAATCATTCGCCAAAATATAAAAAATCAAAACACCAAAATAACAAAACTTCTCTCGATCATATATCCACCAACTTAAAATCTGAGCAAAATCACCCCCACCACTCATCCTATTTTCCCCCCATGATAACAGAGCCACATAAACAATCATAACATGGACATCATGCTCAATAAAAATACCATTCCATCATACACTCATCCGGGGGCCATGGGGGGGGGCTCAATTAGGCACTGGCCAGACCAAGGATAACTCCAACATCAATGCACAGGAAAAGAAAACAATAAAAAAAAAACAACCATCAAAAAAAAGAGAAAAATGTACCAATGACAAAAACACCCTAGTTATGTACAGAGGCCAGATGAAAACAGCAAAACCAGCCGGCTGTTGATCTTAATTTCTACGTGAAACTAATCGGTATCAACAAAATTGTAAAACTCAGTTCCTCTCTTTCTTTTTTTCTCCCCCTCTATCACTCGCTCACTCTCTCTCTCCCTCTCTCCCTCTCTCTCTCTCTCTCTTTGTCACTTTCTCTGTCTGTCTGTCTCTCTTTCTATATATATATATATATATATATATATATATATATATATGTATATATATATGTATATGTATATATGTACATGCAATATATATATATATATATATGTATATATATATGCAATATTGTCAAATAAATATTGACTAAGCTTAGCTTGCTCTATTGATGAAAAACCATACTATGGCTCAGCTTAAACTTACTGGAGAACATTTAGCTAAAGATGATTATCCTCCCAAAATACTTTGGTCAGATGGGACTAAAGTCAGGTTATTTGACCTCAATCCTGCTTGCAATGTATGGAAAATGTCAAATGAAGTCTATTTGTTGAAGAACCCTGTCTTAACAGTTGGCCATTGTGGTAGCAACATCATAATATGGGGTTGCCTTTTTCTCTGAGGAAACTGAACATCATTAAGGGGAAGATAGTTGGAGTTAAGCACCGAGAGATTTTAGAATAACCCTCTGCCAGGGAGCTAAAAATCAAAAATGGTTGTTGTGTCCAATGTAATAATTACCCCAAGCACACCACACAGGAGACTAAAAATTGTGGGGCTATTTAATTCGATATGCAAAGACAAGTGGTTCAATATATCTCTGAACGTCTGTATAAGTCTGGTAACTAGCTGAAAGAAATGTCTAGAGGCCGCCAGAGCAAACAAAGGTTGTGCGACTAAATTTTGCCGCAAATTAACTGATATCATTGAATTTACATTTCTATCCGTTGAAATCTTTCAAAATTTTGGTGACTGAAAGAAATGTCTAGAGGCTGTCGTAGCAAACAAAGGCTTTGCAAACCAAATAATAATATACTTTGAATAATTTTTTGCCATACATTAGCTGATATTATTAAATTTACATTTTCATCAGTTGAAATTTTTAAATTTTTGCTTACATCATTGTGAGTAATATTGGAAGTTATGTACAGAAATTCAAATAGGTCTGACGATTAGGAATACAGCTAATTTCCATACCTTGCATAAATGAATCACCATAGCCCACATGTGTATCAGAACCAATTTTTTTTTTTTTAGTTATCTAAAAAAAATAGATTTTTTTGTTTAGAATTGCCTGAAAAAATACCAGTTCAAGATTTGGGTATTGTTGTTAAAAAATGACCATAGACACACCAAGAAGAAAAAACTGGAGGAAAAAAACAGTTTTTGAATGGTGCTTAATGGTACACTCATGCAAATTTTCAAGGTTGTAACCCAAAAATGAGACCAGGAGTACAAACACTTAGACACAGACATTCAAAAAGATTCTATAGTCCATTTGATGAAAAGATGATTACTGCTACCTTTGTCATTATTAAAATTCATGTCATGTCTGTTGTTACACTCGCTGATCCCTCATCATTAAAAACGTTTTCAGGGTAACTCATGTAAGTAAGACCTATGAAATGATATCAATGTACAATACGCATAAAATCTTATATAAAATGACAAACTACAGGTGTGGCATAAACTATATAATAAAGGAAGGTGGTGTTTGATCAACACTGCTGGGGTGCCATGTTAATATAACTGTTTCGTTTTTTTAAATCCCTGAAACAGTTACATGGTAAACAACTGATGATCCCAATCAGGGACAATTTATACATTGTACCATCATAACAAAGTATAGGGAAAAGAGGGAAAAAACACTGAGGAAAATTATATGACAGATATTAGGAAATGGATAACTGAAGTGACACAAAAAAATCTCATGAAAAAGTTTCTTAATGTTTAGTGTTTAAAGCTGTAAAGCTTTCTAGACGATATATATATATAATCATCATCATCATCATCAGTCTTTCAACGTCCGTCGTTGGACATAGATCTTCCCCAGGATTCGCCACACTTTTCTATCATGGGTGTTGCAGAGCCAGTACTTTCTGAATTCATCTAGCTTGTCTCTCCATCTAATATTCTGCTGGTCTCGGTTGCGCATGTGATCTCGGGGGATCCATGTCATGAGTCATGATGCCCATCGGTTGTCAATCATCCCTGCAACATGGCCAGCCCACCGCCATTTGAGATTTTTGATGGATTCTATGATTATAAATGTGCTTAGCTATTTCCTAATGATGTATTTATCTAAGTATGTATGTATCTGGGATAGAGATGAACTTACAAATCCAGAGTTAAGAGTTAATTTTCTTATTGTTTGCAATTTTCTAAATAGTCGCTTGTCATGTTTTTGTTTATTTTGGAATGTTCCTCATGCTAGGGCCAGCTTCAGCAGGGAACAAAGCGGGCAATTTCCCTCCTTCTAGCCCCAGGCCTCCCTCTATGTAAAATATAATAAATAAAAAAATAATTCCTTTTAATATGAAATAAATTGATAATTACTGCTTGGAATTAATTTTGGAATTCAATTCATTATAATGCCTTCCATTGTTTCAAATAAATTTATTAAATTACTCTTATAATTTGGGTCTACAGTAATTGGAGTATGAATTATGAAAATAAATTTGACTAACCTGAAAATCTATTTGGAGTTGGGCTGCTATGTATACACATATATACATGTATTCTCATCATATATAACTCATTTAACCTTACTATGTATGTATAACTTGTCAGTTCTAATTACATGCAATACACTGACTTTGATGTGTATATGTATTGATTTGCCATGTATTTTAATTTCTATGTGTGAGTGGCTTCCTGGATGCTTGAGTGTCTGAGGGGCCCACCCCAAGGTCTCAATCCAGCCCAGCATCACACTAAAGAATTTTGCAGACTTATCATCATCATCATCATCATCATCATCATCATCGTCAGTATTTTAACGTCCGTCATTGGACATAGACCTTCCCCAGGATTCACCGCATTTCTCTATCATGGGCGTTGCGGAGCCAGTATTTTCTAAATTTGTCTTGTTCATCTCTCCATCTTGTATTTTGTCGGCCTCGGTTTCGCATGTGATCTCTGGGGGTCCATGTTTTCTTCCTGACACACTGTGCTGTCTTGTGATCTCTCCATGTGAGGCCCAGCATAATTCTTTCATGTGCACGTTACATTGTTCTCAGTTTGCGGATCTCTCTCTTGGTTAGGTTCCATGTTTCAGCTCCATAAGTGACTATTTGGAGGATACATTGGTTGTATACTCTTCTTTTTAGGATTATTGGCATCGACTTGTTTTTGAAGGTTGAGCTCGCTCTGCCAAAGCCTTGCCATTCAAGGGTGATTCCTTGCTTGATCTCTTCCTCTTTCGTGGGTTTCATAGAGATTCGTTGTCCTAGGTAGATTTAGTAGTCTACTTTCCTCAGTGTTACTTCTTTGATTTTGTTAGTTATGTCCTTATTCTCAATGTGATTGTTGCATATGATTTTTGTTTTATTGAAGTTCATGTGTAAGCCAACTCTTTTGCTTTCTTCATTCAGTTCATCTGGCATTAGTCGGAGGTCACGTAGTTTCTCTGTATACTGATGCCAAGAATGAATATGTGATTTGGAATTTCCTTCACATTCCTATAAATTCATGAGAACATCGTCTAAAAATTACTCATTTGGGAGAGGGGGTTGATTTCGAAATATTGTTTCAAAAAATGAAAATATTCTAAAAATTTAAGTGTTTTAAGAATAAAAGTATTTTGAAACACTTTAAGAAACTAATGTATCTGTAGTATCGAAAATGTGAATTGAATTGAAGAAATATTAACACAAAGTCAACTTTAATCATGAGTTACTCCCCTTTTTTAATTTCTTAAAATGAATTTAAGAGTTAATCATATCAGTTGGATATTGTTATCTAAAAGACCCAGTCCAAAAGTAATCACAACAGGCAGCTTCCTTCATATAAGATATATATATATATATATATATATATATATATGTAGACATATTCATTGAGAGAGACTTAGATAGTAAATAATGATGGGATTTTTTTATGCTGTATGGATAGATTGATATTTTTAAACATTTCTACTTGTAAACATTTTTTTCGGTCTTATAGCTCACTCTCTTCCTCTCTTTATTTAGCTTTGAAGAGGGGAAGCAAGTAAAACTCTCAGACAGAAACAGCAAACTTTAATTTAGCAAGTTTGCTGCCTCCATATGTCAGCTACAGCAGTCAGTCACACCTTGGCTGCGGGCCACACAGTCACATACATTTTCCACTCTTTAATCAGCTTTGAGGAGCAGAAGAGTACAACTTATGTCTTCACCATGACGTGAACAGTCAAACAAACATCAAGATTAGTGACTATGTTTTTATATATGTATAGATTAAGATTGGGAAAGATCCAAAGGTGGAGAGGAATTGATACATAAGACTGGAAAAGAGAGAGACTCGTATACAAATTAGAATTGATGGTGATGGATCTATAGATAGAAAGAAGTTAATATATAAGACTGAAATAGAGAAGGATACTTATATAGCAATTATAATAAGTAAAGATAGATCTGAAGATAGAAAGAAATAGATATATAAGACTGAAATAGAGAAGGGCAATTAAATAGAGATTAGAATTGGTAGGTATAGATCTATAGATAGAAAGGAATTGATACATAGGTCTGAAACAGAGAGGGACACTTATATAATGATTATAATAGGTAGGGACAGATCTATAGATACAAAGAAATAGATATATAAGACTGAAATAGAGAAGGACACTTATATAGCAATTTTAATTGGTTAAGATAGATCTGTAGATAGAAAGAAATAGATATATAAGACTGAAATAGAGAAGGGCAATTAAATAGAGATTAGAATGGGTAGGTATAGATCTTTAGATTGAAAGGAATTGATATATATGACTGAAACAGAGAGGGACATTTATATAACGATTATAATAAGTAGGGATAGATCTATGGATAGGAAAGAATTGATACATAAGACTGAAATAGAGAGGGATAAATATAGAGATCAGAATAGGTACGTATAGATCAATAGATGGGAAGGAATTGATACATAAGACTGAAATAGAGAGGGACATTTATATAGATATCAGATAGGGGAGGATAGATCTATAGATAAATAGTAAGAAATTAATAAATAAGACTGAAATAAAGAGTGACACATATAGAGATTAGAATAGGTTGGGATATGAATAAAAGTTTAGACAGGAAGGCAGACAGATTTTCTTTCATCCATGTGATTGTTATTTTAATACATTTTATATTTAAATTGTTCCCATCAGAATCATTATTTGCAGTATCGCAGTTAGTCAGATTCTTACTAGAATAATATTTTGAAGACAGTCAACTCGAAAATAAAAATACGGCCCAGGGGAACAATCTTTTTACTTTTGCATTAACCGTACATAGAAAACAGAAACAAATACAGAATAACATCTGATGTCAGACATAACAGGCCATGCAAAATGAGAGAATTAAATACTCTATCTAACCTCTTTACTGATGCATATAAGCAGCCTAGCAGTGTTAAATATACAAGTGAATAAATATGTACACACAAACCCATGCACACATACATATACGGTAATGTATACATATATATATATATATATATATATACATATATGAATATATATATATATATATATATATAATATATATATATATATATATATATATATATATATATATATATATATATATATATATATATATGTGTGTGTGTATATATCAACATAGATGTATATGTATGCATATGAGTATATGTATATATATAAATGTTATAAAGAAATGTATATATGATCCGACAGAATGAATACAAATTGCATTATTTTATACTGAAACTCATATTTGAAATGATCTACCGTTATTGCACAATGAATGTATCATGTATATATCTATATATATATATAAGTATTATTGTGTCATCCACAAGTAGCTGTTTCGTTGTATTACAACTTTTTCAGGATGGCTATAGACTATCCATTATCCCATCCAGTACCACGAGGTAGGATTGAAACCAACCTCTGCTCCTCAGAACTTGACGGTCAGTAGGGTTGAATTTGAGTGATATATTTGTTTATGCATATATCCCCCATCCACCAGAATGCTTCATTCCTATATTGGAAAAGCATTGCATATATATATATATATATATATATATATATATATATATATATATATATATATGTATATATATATGTATATATGTGTGTGTATATAGATATATATGTTTATATATGTATATTTATATACATATATATATATATATCCGTGTACATATATATATATGTATGTATATACATGCATGTATATATCCATATACGTATACGCATATATATATGTATATGTATACGTGTACATACATAAGTGTGTATAAGTCGAGCATTGTCAAGAATATGCATATATATATATATATATATATGTATATATATATATATATATATATATATGTATATATATATATATATATATATATATATATGTATATTTATATATACATACGCACATCTATTCTTGACAATGCTTGACTTTTTGTATCATCATTGTCATTATCAGTCCACTAGTGGACATAGGCTTTCCCCATCTCCCTCCATGATTAGCGTGATTACACTAATTCCTGCCATGTCTTGCCAACAGACCACTCCATCTCATCTCTCAGCCCAGTCGAGAAATGAGAGATACCATAAAAAAAACAATTGTTACAGAAACAATGAGTAAATATCCAATGAACAAATCCCATATCTTTCAAAATGGAGACAAACATTACCCAAGATGCCTTGTTGCAGCAGATTTCATCTTGAGGATAGCTTCTCTCATGCAACATAATCACTGACTTCAAAAACAATCCAATGAGTTATTCAAAAAAGCCAATTGCTCAGTGTATTGTTGCACACAGTAAATTCTGTCCAGGTCCCAGTAATACATTACCAAGATATATCTTCCAATTCCACTAAACACAGAGAGGAACTTTTCGCCCATAGATTCAATTCGAGTTGAGATGTTAAAGATTGTCGTAGATCTAACCATAATTTTCTTGATTCTGAATTTTCATTTAAATTCAATTTTATTTTTTATCATTTTATTTGTAGTTTTAATTCATCTTATCATTGCTGCTTTTCATTACAGTACTCTTTGTTAATACACAATTTTAGCAAAAAGTTACAAGTACTAAATAGGGATAAATCTCATGGCAATTGTAATTCTCTCTGGAACGAGCTCACTGGCAACTGCTCTGTAAAGCGTATTCAACATTGTTTGCTAAATTTAACTTGGTCTAGTCCAAGTCTTACAAGGATGAAACCCTCTAAAAGAGAGCTTTTCAAGAATAGTTTACAAACCTTCATGCAATAATGAATGTACTGTAAAAGTAATAATCTTATTAGATAAATGTCTGTGACACTTTTTTGTCAGTCTGTTTGATGATATATAAGATTAAGCAAATTCTGCCATTATTCAAATGTCCAACATGGAGATTGGCTCGCAATTGACATATCCGCTTAGCCATCATTGTACTCTTTTAATATATGATGAAATTGAGTTACAAATTCTAAGCTGAGGAATTTCTTTTTATGATTGTAATTATTTGAAGAAGTTACTTCAATTTCTTTTTTTCCAAATACATTCATCTCATTTAAATCAAAGAAATTTAAATTCAACATTTTTTTTTTGATTTTTATTTCAACTATATTGCTGTGTTATTTTTTTTTTTTTTTTTTTTCAAATTATTGGATGAAATATTGTAATATTATTATTGATTTTAACTAGTTTTTACTTTCGTCTTAACTTCGGTTGTTTTTTAGCTCACCCTCCAGCCAAAGGGAGTCCAGTATATGTGTGGCTGCTTTAACCATTGAGCCACGGGTACTTGCTGTGGAATTACTGTCCAATTCAAAATTGTTGTAAAACAAACAACTGAATGTCAAGATAAAAGCAAAAAACTAGTCAAATTTATCAAAATGTAATGGTACTTCATCCAATGATTTTTTTTTTAATTTGGAATATTGTATTAAAAGACTACTAACAAAAGACTGACGCTTAAACTGAGAGAACAATGCAATGTACACAAGAGAGAATCATGCTCAACATCACATAGAGAGATCACATGACTGCACAATATTTTAGAGAATAGACAGGAGTCAGAGATATAGAAATCATAAGAAAACCTAAATGGCTATGGGCTGATCATGCCGCAAGAATGTCTGGCAACTGCAGGATATTGCAACGCACAATGTGGATCCCCAGAGATCATATACTAAACCGAGGCCAAAAAATATAAAATGGCGTGACGAATAAGATAAGTTGAGAAAGTACTGCCTCCGTGACTTCCACGAGTGAGAGGTCTGGCAAACTTTAGGGAAAGTCTGTGTCCAATGACAGACAATAAAAGACTTATAATGATAAGGTCTCAAATATAAGCATCAACAAGCATTGAATATCGGTATTAGGGAAATTGGTTTAGGGAGTAAGGTGAGCTTTTGTTTAACTATCAAGTCCCTGTGGCCAAATGGTTAGAGCAGCTGGGTGTACACTGAACTTCCTCTGGTTGGAGGGTGTAATTTTAATTTTAACCGTGGGCTTATTCTTTATTTCCAATTACACTCTTTAATCATCATTGCAGAATTATGGTCCTATTCAAAGTTGGAATGAAAAAATAACTGAAAGCCGAGATGATAGTAACACCTAGTCAAAATTATTCATATCATGGCTGTTGTTTCAAAGTTTAAAATCTATCTTCACTTCTTCAATTATTTTTGTCAAGAATTATTACAATGAATATACTAATACCAAAGTACATATTAGTATAATTTATCTATACTTAATTAATGCCATCATTGTTTATGGGTACTACTCTAGTTACAGGTATCGAATCACCATAGCCCCACAAATGGACCATCCGAGTTGCCCAGTGGACGACAGATTCTTCTATATTTGCTTATGTGTATGAATGTGTGTGTGTGTGTGTGTGTCCGGGTGCCCCTGGTCACATTTTTGGTGCCACGCCCTTGAAAATTTGCATGAGTCACTACTAAACACCATTTTGAAGAAAATTTTTGTTTTATCCAGAAAAATTGCTTTTTGGGGTCTCTATGGTCATTTTAGACCAACAACGCCAATATTTTGTGCTGGTATTTTTTAGATAATCTTAGATAAGGGATCAATTTTTCTAGATATTTTTATAAAATCAATTTTTTATACACACGTAGAGCTATAGTGGGTCATTTAAGTAAAGTACAGATATATTTATTAAAATCAGTTTGGGGCTCAAACTATCAGCCTTATGAATGTAAACTTCTTACTCAGTATTCTAACCACTCCGCTAGTAAAGAATATATGTAAATGAATGGAGAGAAATAAATAAGTGAGTAAATATAAGTAAAAGTATAAGTAAATAAATATGCCTAAATTTTGCACTTTAGTAAGGAAGCCTAAGGCTGTGTAGAAAAGGTCAGATTTGTAAATTTATTCAGAGACTTGGGATTTCCGAAGTGAAAAAAAAAAGACAGGTGAGGGGGCCAGAAGAAAAGAAAGGAGTTAGGAGAGAAAAAAATGCTGTCAAATAAATTTAGAAAAAAATTAGTGAAAAGGGAAAATGAAATCAAAAATAATTGGTAAGAAAATATGAATTGAAAAATAAAAGAAAAAAATCTGAAGAAAAAAGTTATTTGACAGAAGAGGAAAATAAATTATTTGAAAGGAGAAAAGTACAGATCTAGTTAGTCACTCAATAGAAACTGTGATGTAATTAACGTCTTTTGGCAGCATGTCATGTTGGGGGTTATCAGTTGAGAAATTTGAATAAGTGGGGAAAAAATGAATAAGTTACTTCTCTTGCCTTTTGTTACGAATTTCTAAACGCCCATTAAAAACCCATTTTGGAGGGGAATTTTCAGAGAACAAAAAAACTGTTTTCTGTAAACATAATAAGGAGTGAATTTGTAATTTTTCAGCCCTCTAGTTCCTATGGGACAACCGGTTCATGTGATTCATTCATAGAGAGTCATTCATTGAGTTGGACCAAGTTAAAAACTGAAGAATCCTTTGTTGAAAGTTTTGGTTAACGGTTTTCAATTTATAAAATAAAGAGAGTTATAGAAGAATAAAAGAATGAATATATATATATATATATATATATATATATATATATATATATATATATATATATATATATATATATATATATATATATATATATATATATATATATATATGTATGTATATATATATATATGTATATATATATATATGTATATATATATATATATATATATATATATATATATATATGTATGTATATAGATGTATATGTATATGTGTATATATATATATATATATATATATACATATATACATATACATATATATTCATTCTTTTATTCTATTATATATATATATATATATATATATATATATATATATATATATATATATATATGTGTGTGTGTGTGTGTGTGTGTGTGTGTGTCTGTGTGTACATATATCAACAGTTGTTGGAAAATAACTGACTACCATAACATTATAGAATGATTTGTGACTGTATAAAATTTCTGAAAGAAAATCTATTTTTTGCTTTAACATGCAAAGTTTCAAAGACTATATATATATATATATATATATATATATATATATATATATATATATATATATATATATATATATATTAAGAAAATAAACACATTTATAGCAAAACATTCATCCAGCCAAACCAAATAAAAAACTGTAGAATCCTATGATGAAATTTTTGGTTGATGATTTCTGATAAATGAAATAAAGCGAAATAGAGTTTCAAATGATATAATACATTTATAACTATTTTGTCAGATTATATATGTACTCATTTTGTGATACATATATATATTCTAAAAAGCTTTACAGCTTTGAACATCAAACTTTTTCAAAATTTTTTGGAGTCACTTCAGTCAATTTTACCCAGAATCTGTTAAAGTAATTTATGTAATTTTTTCTGTGTTCTTTTTATTGTTTTACATATACTTTGTTATTATGGTACTATGTGTAAATTTTCTTTCATTGGGATTATCACTTGTTAACATGTGACTTTGGCCGTGGAGGGATTTAAAAACAAAACACTCATATTAATATGGCACCCCAGCAGTGTTGATCAAACACCACCTCCCTCTCAGCTATGATTTTAATATATTGCTTATGTTATGTATGCAGTTTGTTATTTTATGTAGGTTATTATCATAATGAATTGTATATGGATGTTATCTGATATGACACAACATCTAATTTTTAAAAAAAGGGTTGACTTGCGTAGGTTATCTTAAAAAACATATTCAAGAAGAGGGATCCGAAGTTCTGATGAGCCTCACCTACAAAACACAGTCTTGAGTTCTCTAGTCTTTTTCTAAAATCATCTTAATGCTCTATTCACATGTTATGCAGATACTGAATGCTTGTAATAAATCATAATTCAATTTTACTCTTTTTTGAGTTTGTGTCCACTTTTAAACTACCAAAAATTAGTAGCTAGAAAATAGTGCTTTTCATTGGTTTCAGTTACACTTCTAAACAGATTTATTTATAATTACTCCAGTCAAAAAACAACTTATAAAATATGAATATAAAATTATAAAAGAAAAAGATATATACATATATAGGCTACAACAAAGGGAAGCCAGGTGTGCCATTTGGCATAGGCTTATGATTTCGGAGAAAGCTACTCCCTCTGGTGGAGGCAATGGGGGGAGGGGAATTTTGGTGGAGAATATTGATATTGTAAAAAGACCCACGGGAAGACAATTTAGTACAAAATATCAATATTTTGAAAAAATTTCATAAAAGATTAAATCAGATGAATTTTAAGTACAGAATATACATAAATGTACTTATGTTTTTACTGTATTTTATTGGAGTAATGCACTCTATTGACTTATATAGATTTTGAATAAAATCTCTCGCCATCACTATTTTCACAAATTATTCTAAATAATTCCCTGATTCTGTTCTGTTACGCTTTAAAACAACATACTGGAGAAACTGGAGTACGATGAGACATGGGGTAAAGTGAGACAACCCTGTTTTCTCAATAACTGTGGACTGGATAGTGCTGTCATCTTGTGTTGATATGTATCCTTATATTGTCATTATTTCACCTAGATGACAGCACTTTCTAGCCAATAGTTTTTGAGAAAATGGAGTTGTCCCACTTTGCCCCATGTCTCATTCTGCTGCAGTTTCCCAAACCTGTTCATGTATATAACCATGCACAAAACATATGTATTTGCATTAATTACAAAAATACTAAATGAGCAGTTTGAAATGGGGCCCACATTTACCAACCTCTGTGGGCCTATTACCAGCGTATCGGCCTGCATATTTACTATTAGGCTAATTGGACGCAGGGTAAGTCAGACTGCAGGCTTTCATTTAAAGTCAAAGGGGTTTTCAGTGATTTTGGTCTCATGGCTGAGTCATATGGTCACCTGACTTCTTGCACCGGAAATCTGATGTGTATATGTTGCAGGCTGGTGAACTGAGTGCTAAAAGGAGTAAACATATCGGAGATTTGTTTGGATCAGGTTTGTGAGTTTATTGGTATATCAATGGTATTATCAGAAAGTGATGCTTTGGTGATAGTGGTCAAGTTGGACCTTTTTCCATGGAGCAAGTTGGTCCCTGTTTATTCTAGTCTGGCAATACCAAATACGCATCTATCTTTTATTTCATTCGCTGATAATTAAAAGAGGTGTTCTAATTAACTGCAATGAGGACTTCCGTTTCCTTTTGTATTATTTTCCTGGTCATACAGTGCCAAATTAAAGGCAAACTATTGTTTTCTTTTCTGATTGTGTTTGTTGGATTACACATCCAGGTCACGTGGAAATGATGCAGATCTATTATTTTTAAGTCATAGTCTAAAGGAATGAAGTGTAATCCTTTTAAGGGGTTGCGGATTTTTTTTTTTGAGTGGATTATTCTTCTTGCTCTTGTTATGGTAGGAAAAGAAAGTCTTTAGTCTTGTTATCAAACACTAGTGTATAGTCTAGAGTTGATCTGACATTATATTAGAGTTTGACTTGAAGACTGAAAACTTTTCAAATTTGAAGGAAAAAAGGAAGGAAAAATGGAAAAAAAGAAGGAAAGATATTTAAGAAGAACAAAACAAATGTCAATGTAAAAATGCTAACAGGATGTGAGAGAAAAATGTTATTTCTTAATCACTGCTTGCTTTGTTTTGCAAAGATTCCAAAGGTTGCTTCTGCTATGAAAACTGTTGAGGGAGGCTGCAAGCCCCTTGGGGTAGAGACTCTCAGACAGAATCTTGGTGGGCTGAAAATGGTGGCAGAGATGCCGTTAGGCATAACATCTAAAGAGGATGGAAAAATACAAGATGATGGTCAAAAAGATAGATAAATAAGGAAGTCGATATGAACAGTGTGAAGATTGTTACAAATGCTGTCATACAATGAAGACTAAAAGTCAATGACATGAGTCCTTTTGACAAATGTATAGGATTAAAACTGTTCTCCTGACCGCAACGTAAACTTGGCTCTCAGTCCAGTCATTATAAACCTGTCTACCAAAACTGTCAACACGTGATACTATCAAAATCATTGTGCATATTTTTCAAAATTATTGAACAACCATTGTCATCAAAGATGGGTAAGGGTTCTATCCTTTTCCATAAGAGCATTCTGCTTCTGTGTTTATCATTATGTTCCAGTGCTCCTGGCCATACCGATTTATCTATAGACTTGGAAATTGGCATCACTACTCCACTAGACCTCTTCTAAAAATATTTTTTTTTTAGTTTTTGGAAAAAAAAGCTTTTTCGATCTTTTATGGGCTTTGTTTTCTCTGGTTTATTCATAACATCTAGAATTTCCAGAATCTAGATATTTCCAGATGTGTTTTTATTAGATTTATTAGATGTTTTCCAGTGGAAAACACCAGTGTTGTCATGAATTGAATTTAGTCTGACCATATTCATTTTTCAATAGAATTTTTTGGCTGAACATTCATCAAGACGAACTTACTTGAGTATTTTTGCTGATTTCAGTAATGCTGTTGTCTGGATAGTTTCAATCCATCCTTATATATGAAATTTTTTTGTCTTTTTCTTATTCTTTTCATCATATTTTCCTTCCCTTCACATCATCTAACAGTTTGTTAGTAACCATCAGCCAAAATTGTCAACATAGGTTACTTCGGTTTCCAAGTGATTCTGGCTGGTAAGCATGTATCGCACATACAGACAACACCAATGGAACCAGAGGGATGAAAATTTAACACAAACTCCTTATTATGTTAAAAAAAAACTGTTTTTTTTTGTTTTTTTTTTAAATTTGCCCTCAAATTGAGTTTTTATTGGAGGTTTAATTTAAAATATAAGTTTATAGTAAATTATTCCATTAGTTTCTTTGAAAATTCAGACATAAGTAATCCAACAGGAGGTGAGAGTAGTAACTTATTCATTGATCCTCCCTTTCTCCAAATTTTTAATTGATCACTCCCAACATGGAATGCTGCCAGAAGACATCAGTCATGTGATGGTTTCTATTGCGTGATTAAACAGACCTGTTTTTTATTTTTTATTTTTAGTGTCTTGAGGAACATGCCTTTTCAATGATCATTTAGTAAGTATCAGTATCTAGAGAAAAAAAAACAACATTTCGTTGGTGTCTTACTAAGCTTATTAGAAGCCGAATCGGCAAATCACTCAGAGCCTAAGGAATTGAATTCTTCCTGGCACTGAAAGAAGGTTAAAAAGCGAAAAATATCTGCAATATTTCCATGGTGCTTCCACAAAAGCGATATCAAAGACCTGGTGGCATTCATGACTTCAAAACAATTATTTCTAATTTTTTCTCTTCCAGCATTGCAGCATTTCTGAGATTTGCGCTTTTGACTCTGTTGCTTCACAGTCTTCTGGGTATTGGCGTCTAAGCTTGTCACGACATCTACCACAGAGTTCTTTCCTTTTGGCCAAAGGCAAAATGTTCTGCGAATGGTTACTCAGGCGTTCCAATTCAAATTTAAAATCTATTTGTATTCATAGACGGCATGCTATTATTGTTGTTTACCTCTTCCAATTAAGTTCGAGAGGTGTATGTATTCACCTGTTTCTGTCTGTCTGTCTGTCTTTCTGTCTGTCTTTCTGTCTTTCTGTATGTCTGTCTGTATGTCTGTCTTTCTGTCTTCCTGTCTGTCCGTCTTTCTGTCTGTTGGTCTGTTTGTCTTTCTGTCTTTCTGTCTGTCGGTCTGTCTACACAATATCTTTTAAAAGTTCTCAATGAATTTCAATGAGATTTTGCAGAAAGGTGAGCAATGGTCTAAAGGAGAGAGTAATTAGGTTTAAAGGTGGGGAATCTTGGAATTTTTACAGCCACCTCCCCTGCATCGAAGCCATGAATGGAAAGATTTTCATTCTGGTGTTATGTGACAATGGCATCATCAAAATTACGCTCTCAATGGATGTCTTTCTAAAAGAAATCTCCAAGAAATGGGAATTTCAAGGTTCCGCATTGTACACATGTTTTAGATATTTTCAAAGATTATTACTCACATGATGGAGTCATGAACTTTGTGGTTTAACCGCTGTTGGAGGAAAAGTGAAACATTTACCAGGCATGAACCACTACTCCCTTCTCCAGCTTGGGCAAAGCACAAAGGATCAAGACTTTAAAAGTTCTATGCTGAAATGGGACTCAGAGGCATATCTAAGGAATTTAGAGTCTATTTGAACCTTCCCTGGTCCCTCAATAGATGGTACCCCAAAAGGCTTTTTTAAATGGTTCTTCCTCTTCTATGAAGAATATCATAGAAAAAACAACACATGAACAATCATAAATTTGACTGTCTGCAAATGCAAATATCTTTATGGTGCTGATCATAATAACAAGACACTAACCTGAATTCCATAAAACTGAGTGTTGAAGTAATTCCTGAATAATCAGAATGCCGAATGTTTCAATATCTTGAAAGCTCAAAATTACAAAAACATAGGTAGACAACTTGTAATACTGAATGGTTTTACTGCTTGCTACTGAAATTAAAAAAACAAACTTTTTTTTCTTTCAGCTCTGAAGATACTAATGTTCTGTTTTGCAAACTTTTGTGCTAGCTGGAATGTCAAAAGGTACTATTTGTCCTCCTAAATTAGAGAGAAAAGAGTCAGAAACCAACCAAAATGGCACAAAATGGCCAAAATACCAAATAAATGCTAAAAATGGTCAAAAACAGATCAAAAAAAAGTTTAGAGGGTCTTGATCCCATGACCCTAGATCAAGCTATGCAAGATTTTTTTAAGAATTTTGAATATCCGACTATGGAAATTTTTTGAATAAAAAACACAAATAATAAAAAATAATCACAAATTAACTTTAAAAACAGATATCTATTATATCAGTTGTGAAATTATGCAGACAGAATGAAAAAAAGTCTTTTCAAATTAGCCCCCTCCCACTTGCTCGAAATCTGGATCTGCCCATTTGCATATGTATACACACAAAAAAATATATGTTTGGATATGTGTGTATTTGCATATTTATTACTAAATATATTTGCATATATATATATATATATATATATATATATATATATATACATATATATATATACATATACCATTGTGACATCTACAGACAGCTGTTTCATTGTATTACAACTCTTCAGTGTGGCTATACACTATCAATTATCCCATCCAGTACCACGATGTATGATTGAAACCTATTTATATATATATATATATATATATATATATATATATATATATATATATATATATATATGTCCATTTCTTAATGCATAACTGTTGCGTTGAAGAGACGAATAGACTGAGAATGAGCAAAATGAGAATGCAAGTTGAAAGCATTTATTTGGGCCTTTGCATTACTGGCAGTTGTCTATCTCAATAGTAAGAGTATATATATATATATATGTATATATATACATATATATGCATGAATGGTAATGAAACTTCTCAGTAAGTCTTTGTGATTGAATTTTTCTCAGATCTTCTCAGAAATAACTTATCACAGAGTATATAAATCAGGTTTATGCTTTTATTAACTGCCATGTAAGTTGGACATGGTTCTGAGAATGGGAGACATTTTCTTGTCAAGACCAGATGAATAAGTAAACAGCATTTGTAAGAAATTAAATGATCCGAAGAGAGAGTGGTCAAAGAGATAGACAGTGTTCTTAACGAAAAAGAAAGCAGGTATCTTAACAAGAAGGGGATATAATGGAAGAGAGAAAGTATTGGTAAAGATAGAAAGATACAATATAGAGAGTGGACAAAGAAAGAGGAATGTTTTTTTTCTTTTCTATGTCACACTATGCCCAAATCTTTTTGTGAAAAGTAGTCCCCAATGAAAAATGAGAATACAAAAGAAAAAAAGAAAGATATCAGACTATACAGTGTTTATAATTAATGTATGCACTTTATACGTATATTCATTCATATCATAATGAATTACATAGCATTTTGTACGATACTTTTCATCCTATTTTTGATGCAATGATAATTTTACATCTATTTTGGATGTTTTGACGAGGATTAACTTGAAAAGCCAATTAGAAAGAATTAGTTTTATTGCAGAAATGAATGTTATCAAGTGCTGTCAGGAATTATATATGAAACGTCACAGTTTTTGAACATATTCTCGATTTTTTTATTTTGGTTTTCATCTTAGCAACTATGTCACTAACTGACAAGGTGAATGAAAGCATCTTTACCAGGCCTCAAGCATCATCTTTGTATAAACTTATATAAGCTGTTTGCTTTAGCTTTCTACTTACTTATCAATGAAAGGAGAATGAAGATTACATCAGTGCACTTGTCCAATGTTAAGCTCTATTGAGTCAAAGGTCAGCAGTTTGTTTACAAATCACAAACTCTCTCCACCCCCGCTACTTCTCAAGGTAGTTTCAGTTGATGAATATCCACAGTTCATGATTGTCGTCCAAG
>OY735232.1:20748893-20831393 GCA_963457665.1 Thysanoteuthis rhombus | reverse complement strand
GCGTTTGTGTCTCCAGTCAGACATACATTACTTCTCTCACCTTTTGTCACCAATCCCTAAAAAATCTGAATTTTCAGAAAACAAGTGCATACTGACTGAAACATCAATTTAGCATAAAATTACAATACAAACTGAACCCCCTCTAAATAGGTATTTGGTGTGGGGATTTGAAAAAGACGAAAGGTGTGTTTCCCAGACATAATAAGGAGTAAATGCTTAAATTTTCAGCCCTCAAACTCCATTGATGCAGCCTGTTTGTATCATACATGCATAGCCAGCCAGACCAACTTGGAAACAGAAAGAAACAAATATTGATAGTTTTGCTGATGTTTTTGAAATAGTGTTAAATGATTTTCTATAAAGCACTTGGCACCAGGACTAGGATTCAATAACCACTCCCCCTCTTCTCTCAGGATCACCAAAGTTAAGCAATGGCAAGCCTGGTCAGTACCTTTTGGGAATACCAGATGCAGTAAACAGAATGAAGCTTGACAGGCCTGGTAGAGCAGAAGCGGGTCTTACTAACAATTGCCTGTTTGTTCTTAACTCTGCAACGCCCTTAATGAGGGTATAAGTGGAGGACAATTATGCATACTTACATTCTTTCTAATTATCTATGTATTGGTTATTGCTTCAGACTTGGAGATGAAGATTTTTCGGCTTTCGCAGATCTTCTTTATTAGGTTTTAATAAAGGTTTCGTCTGATATTTCAATTCATTTGGAAACACAAATATAGTTGTGACATCTGAACTGTGTATCGATAAATCACTGTAGCCTGCTTATGTAACAATTATCTGAAAAAAAGGATCTTTTATCTAAAAAAATATATCTTATATGTAAGAATCTTTTATCAAAAATTATCTAAAAAAAAGATATTATCAAAAATTATTTGAAAAAGTAGATCTTTAATCTAAAATAATCTGAAAAAATTGATCTTTGATCTAAAATTATCATGAAAAAATATATCTTTTATCTAAAATTGTCTGAAAAAATAGATCTTTAATCTAAAATTATCTGAAAATATAGATCTTTGATCTAAAATTGTCATGAAAAAATAGATCTTTTATCTAAAATTATCTGAAAAAAAAGATCTTCTATCTAAAATTATCTCGGAAAAATACCAGAGCAAGATTTGGACGTTGTTGGTCCAAAATGACCATGAAGACCCTAATAGCACTTTTTTGAGAAAATAAATTTTTCTTCCAAAATAGTGCTTATTGGTTTACTTATGCAAAGTTCTAAGGTTGTAGCCTCTAAAATGTAACCAGGAACTTTCCAGATGTGCACATAGACACCCTGAAACAAACACACAGACTGACTGGTTGGTCGGATGAGCCATTTGTGGGGCTACAATGATCTGATTGAAGATACACATACTCCCTAACTTACGACTTAGTTTTGTTCAGGCTGTTCTGTCGTATATAGAAACAGTCATAAGTCAGAAAATTTTATTTGATTATCTTCATTATTAACTATTACCAATTTTTCATTTTAAAAATACTTAGCAAATTACTCTGTAACTGTCTCTTTGTTACATTCACATACATATGTACACTCTATATGATCAGTTATAATCTTATACACGTATAACGAAGAGTAATATTTGTAGTATTTATGTAGTATGCACGTTTTTTCAATGTAAAAATATGATTTTTATACACTTGTACAGCTCTTATACACATATGCGACTAAGCAAATGTTTATATTTACTTCAATTTTTTAAAATTTTGCAGCATAACTTTTATATTTTCAAGAATTTATCAATATGAAATATAACTATTTTTCATTTTTAAAATCATTGGCAAATTGTTATGGGAGCTACTCGTCACATTCTGGGGGCTTCAACCTCAAAATTTTGCACGAGTAAACAATAAGGCCTTTTGGTCATATGCTTGGATGGTCGCAAGTCAGGTAGGTCATAAGGGGGGAGCAGGTGAATAATTAATCATTAATATATTTCCCTTCAGTTTTAATGACCTCAGAAATGAAGTCTTCCAATTTCAGATCAGTAAAATTCCTTTGATTTTCACCCTAATCTAATAAAGTGAGTTTTTCTCCATCAAAAAAGTTTTGCCAACCATAGAGAAACCTTGATTATTGAATGAGACAGGCAGGGAAAATATTGTTCGGATAATTGATAGTTTTGAATAACCAATCGAATCATGAAGAAGGAATCCATACAGAATACTTGAAATCATTTTTTTATAATCTGAAATTTGGACGGTTGATGTTCGGAAAATCAAACTTTCCCTGTACTAAACAAATGATAGTCAGCAAGAGAAAGATAAAGGGAATATGGTGGATGAATTCCTCAAAGAAATCTTTGGTCACTCAGGCCGCAAGAGGGCATGTATTATCGTGATTAAGAATGACTCCTTTTGTGTTCGATAAGAATGGACATTTCCTTTTCAAAAGTGTTTTCAAATGCCGAAGCTGTTGGCGGTAACTTCAGCTGCAATTGTGTGGTTATTGTTTTAAAGTTCTTGATGGACGAATTCTTGAATCTAAGGCTAACATCGGATTGTTCACAAAGTTCCCAGTCTGTAACAGCAAGATTTGTTGCAACTACTGGTACAAAAAAAAAGGAGAGAACCTGATATAACAGCCGTATATGTTGCTTGCTTTTTTAACAGAAAAAAAACATTAGCGTTAGAGAGGTGAAAAATTGAAGGGCACATTCAAAAGTAGGATTGGATTAAGTTACTGCAATCATATGTTTTAAAGGCGTCCTAAATTTTTAAAAATATGAATATTAAAACATTCATTCTCAATTGTGAATCAATTGAATATTTCAATTTGCTAAACAGCCAAATAATATGATATGTCTGACATTTCAGTAATATTACTACTTTATTTTCATTTTGATCTTTGTGCAGGGGCTATGACTTCATTTTCAGATATTTTTATACGTGTGTTGTACATATATCTATATATATTTATGTATATATATATATATATACATATATATATATATATATCATACATACCACACTATTATTAACCTCAATTAAAGGTGATAATTGGCAAAAATCATTAATCTGAAACACCCAGTTGTTCATAGAAATTGAGGGCAGTATATTACTACAGAAATAGAGTCATGGGAAAAGCACTCAAACATTTAGCACGGGGCCTTTGGAAATGCTGAGACTCTAACATTAGCTACATTTGCTTCATCGTTAATCCAGCACTGAACAGAAGGAAGAAATCTGTTATTTTGAATTAGGAGGAAAGATTATTTACAGTCATTTTAATACTTGCAAAATGTGCTGTAGTCATAGAAAATGAGTTAGCACTGTTGATACTGTATATGCTAAACTATATCAGAAATTATTTACAAGGGGATTTGGAGGATTAGCCAGTCGTGGAAATGGTGGGTACGTAATTCATCCACTTCTCAACTTTTAAGTATTTGTGCATTCTATGTTTGATCACGGAGACATTACCAAATACCCAATTCAAAATGCCCATTTCTATCACTGGAACAATTGCTCACAGCAACTCATCCAATCGTACCTATAGGTCTCTTCGGTTTTCAAGTTGGTCTGGCTGTATGGCTATATATATATATATATATATATATAACAGGCCAGTCCAATAAAGCTAGTGGGTTGAAAATTTCAACATTTACTCCTCATTATGCCTACCATAAACAAATTTTTTGTTTTTTTCAAATTACCCCATAATACGCTTTTTTGTGGAGGGTTCAAGTCATAATGTGAATTTATGCTAAATTGATCCCTCTTTTGTGTCCACTTACATTTATGCTTGTTTTCTGGAAAATTCAGATTTTTTAGTGATCCAACAAAAGTCTAAGCTACAACATAATCAAAATTCAGCTTTTTAGCTCAGTTGAAGTTTCAAGAAATAAAAAGCGGAAATTCATACAATAAAAGTTAGCGATTGTCTTTACTTCCACTTAATTATCAGTTTATCATTATCATGAGCTGTGAATTAAGGCTAGAGAGCTCAATTTTGCTATATCATTTACCCATAGTTGTAGGGGAGGAGTGTGTTCATGCCTTTCCCAAGAGAATAAGTACGAAGTGAACACCAACTGTCTCAGATGGAATCTAAACTCAGTTTGCTCATTCTATTTTATGCTGTCAGCTATTACACCACCTACATCTCCTTTTTTTTGTAGGTGAAATCAGCTAAGAACTTGTAAAATCTGTAATAGCCACCGAAGATAAGTACAAACACAATTGGTCCAAACGTATAACTTTCATTTCAATTTCCTTGTGAGTTGAGCATTTCGTAACTCCACGTTGGTGTTTAAGACTAAATCCTCTTAAGTTGTGGTAATCTCCTCGGCCATATTTGGTACAGCCTCTATATCAGCTGACTGAGTCTCAGCATCGGCTGATTTCTTGTGACATAAGCTGCTAAAGTAGGTGGTGTGTTCAGTCGATAGCAAATCATTTTCATTTTTCTTTCTCTTCTTTTTTGGTAAGATTTTCCAGCTTGCTTGATTTATTTATTAACTTGTATACCAGTTGCAATTGACCACAGCATGAAATTTTGGTGTCGAATGGAAGTAGCTGGATTCTAGGATTTTTAAAGAAGAGATCTGTTGGTTTTTTTCGAGATTTAAAACGTGCGATTGATCATGTCAATTTTATTTCATCTTATTTCTTTTATTCAAATTAGGTTGAATCAGTAAAGCAAATATCCTTTGTTATTTTATTTTTATTTTTAGATGAAGTATCTAATCATTGTAGCCTCACAAATGACCCACGTGACCAACCAGTCAAGTACGCTACAGATTTTTCTCTCTTTGCTTGACTGTATGTCTCCATGTGCTCCAGGTCATATTTTTAAGGCTCTAACGTTGACAATTTCACAACTAAGCATCACCAAAAAATATTTGTTCTATTATATTAAAGAACTGTTCTTTTTTTCTTTTTTGGACTCTCTGGTCATTTTGAATCAATGATGCCAAATCTCATGCTAATTACATCAATTTAAATAAAAGAAATTTTTTATTAGTTTTTAGATAATTAATTTTGGTACACATGCTGGCTACAATGATTCATTCATGCGAGGTATGGATATTCAATTTTTATTTTTAGATGAAGCATTGTAAATATTTGTTATCGATTTTCAATACTATTTTCTTTCATCTTATTTTTTCTTCATTCTTAACACAACTTGAGATGAAGGAAAATGGTAGTCAAAATTGATAATAACTGTTTACAATATTTCATAAAAAATTAGAATAAAATAACAAAAGATGATTGCTTTACTGACACTACAGATACGTGAATAGAAACAAAACAGGTCTGATAAGTCTCTCGATAGAAACTGCCACATGACCAACATGGCACCACAAAACGTTGGGGGAGATCAATCAAAACATTGGATGAAGAGGTTATCAATGAATGAGTTTGTCCTCTCTCCTTTGGTTAGGCAGTGCTACATAACCAGTTTAGCATGAACATAGCAAATTAAAGTCCCAACAGAAAGCCAAGTGAAGGAAGGATTTAAAAAAAAAGAATTCTTTTTTAGATATAATATAGAGTAAATGTTTAAACTCTCAGCCTTCTAGCTCAACTGGTGTGGCCTGTACATGTAATACATACAAACAATCAACCTACCAAAGTTATAAAACTAAAGAACCCTGACAGTTTAGGGTGATGGTTTCTAATAGGGATTATAATAGATTTTCTGCTGAGGTATTGAGTTTCCATAGTTCAGATGATTGAAGGCTGTAGAGCATTTACTAGGCAGAAGGAATGTGAGTTCCAGTCTGTCCGAGAGCTTACTCTTCATTTAAAATCTAAGCTGTTCATGTAAGTTGAAGGCCCAAGTTGAATTGCAATGAAAAAAACAATAAAAACAAGGGCCGCTTAGTCACTCAATAGAAACTTTTACCTGTGTCTTTTGGCAGCATTCCTTCTTGGGGGTGACTATCGAGACTATCAAATGAAAACATTGAAAAAATGGGTGATAAAAGAATAAGTTACTGCTCTCACCTTTTGTTGGGCAGTAATTACTAAAAAATCTTAATTTTCAGAGAGCTAGTGGGCACAAACTAAGGACCATTTTAGCAATTGCATTGCAAACTGAACCCTCCACTAAAAAGCTACAATTGGGGTGAGGATGGTGGAAAAAAAGTTTTTTTGTAGATATGATAAGGAGTAAATGTTCAAATTTTCAGCTCTACAGCTTTTTTGATACAGCCTATACATGTGTTACATACATACACAGCCAGCCAGTCGGACTGACTTGAAAACTGAAGAAAGCTAATAAAACAGTTTTGGTAAACAGGTTTCAAGTATGATGAATGGAAATAGTTTATAATGTAATGGAATATTTAGTGAAAAACAAAAAAGTCTTTTTTTATTCTTTGGTAATATTGAATTGATATTATTTTGACTGAACACTAATACTTATATATTTGATTATCATTCCTTCTTTTACTTGGGTATTGGATCAATCTTATTAATCTATAGATATATATATATATATGATTAATTGTGTTATATCATCTTGAAAATCTATTTGAAATAATCTCCCATTAATAGATGATGAATGTATCATTTGGCCTAGATTACGTAGATAGAATAAACAATTAGAGAAAATAGAACTGCTAGAGGAATGAAACCTGTGAATGATAGGGTAGCTGCTTCAACGTAGCTTTGCTTGAAGCCTGGTAAAGATGCTTTCATTCCCTTTGTCAGTCAGTGACATAGTTGATAAGTTTAACCCCGCCCCCCCCCCCAAAAAAAAGAAGAGAATCTGTTTATAAACTGTGCCTGTACTTCTGCAATAAAACTAATTCTTCCTAATTGGTTTTTCAAGTTAATCCCCGTCATAATGTACAAAATAGACAAAAAAATTATCATAGTATCAAAAATAGGACGAAAAGTATTTTACAAAATGCAGTATAATTCATTGTGAAATGAATAAATATATACATATATGTAAAGTGTATGCATTAATTATAAACACTGTATAGTTTTGTTGTTTTTCTTTCTTATACCTTTTTTTATTTGGAATTATTTTTGTGTACATTGTGTGTGTGTGTGTGTATATATATATATATATACATATATATATATATATATATATATATATATATATATATATACACATATATATATATATACATATATATATATATATATACATATATATATATATATATATATATATATATATATATATATATATATACATATATATATATATATATATATATATATATATATATATATATATATATATATATATATATATATATATATATGCTCCTGTCATTGAGCTAAAAAGTTACTGGTAAACAATTATATTATCAAAAATGGATATATGATCTGACTGAAATGATTATAAATTGTGTTATTTTATATTGAAACTATTCCCTGCGGCAGCCCATCTTCTCTAACTGTTTATTTTATCTGTATTGTCTCGGCCAAATGATACAATCTGAGTAATATCGGGAGATCATTCTATTGTTATTTCTGCCTGATTATACAACCAATTTTTAATATTATATAAATATATGTATATATGATATTAAAAAATGGAAATCCTGCCTTGTGGTACTCGATGGGATAATGGAAAGTCTATAGCCACACTAATGAGATGTAATACATCAAAACAGCTGTCTGTGGATGATACAATAATTAATGCTCCTCTATTCAGGGTGGATGGGGAATTTATCCGTAAATAAGTATATTGCTTAAATTCGGCATTACTGACCGCCCAGTTCCGTAGCTCAGAGGTAAGATATCGGCCTCCGGATCTGAAGCAAATGTTTCGATCCTGCCTTGTGGTACTGGATGGGATAATGGAAAGTCTATAGCCACACTGAAGAGATGTAATTAATTGAAACAGCTGTCTGTAGATGACACAATAATTATATATATATATATATATATATATATATATATATATGGGAAACCTGTGAACAGGAGATCAGAAAAAATTAATTGTTAGCAGAAGATAATTTTATGACTAGGTTGGTGCAAGATTAACTACATTTTTTGTTATTTTAAACTTTGGTGCCAATTTTTGAAATTAACTATTATTCAACCATCTTCATGGAATATACCATTTTGAAGCATTAATTTCATTCTATTTATTTAAGCTGAACATTTTCTTTTCACTCTATATTCTGGTTCATTAGCGGTTGTCAAATCGAAAATGGAAAAAAAATTTTAGCCATTTTGTTGTAAGACTTCAAAATGGGTGCGTGAATCAACATCGACCAACTCAATGAACCTACAGCTCAGCGCTAATTCCCAAATTTTCAAAATGGAGATGAGAGCCTCGAAGACATAGATGTCCTTCTGTGATTGACAATATCCAATCGGAGGCCATTATTCTGGCGGACGCGCACAAAACAACTCGAGAACTTGCAGAGGGATAAAATGCTGACTATTAAACAGTAGTTTGACATTTGTACCAATTTGGAACTACAAAAATGTTCGACATGTGCCCCGAATGACCCTGAATGAAAAGCCAAAAATCGTGCTGCAGAGATTGAATGAATTAGGCTATGAAACTCTACCTCACCCAAATTACTCACCAGACCTCACTCTGACCAACAACCACTTTTTCAAGCATTTCAACCATTTCCTGTTGGGGGGAGGCCTTCAACAACCAAGCTGCAGCTCAAAATGCTGTAGAAGAATTCGCTGGTTCCAGATACCCGGGATTCTATGCTTCTTGAATAAATGGACTTGCTTCTAGTCAGTGAAAATGTGTAAATTCTGAGAGTTTTTATTTCGATTAATAACTTTTACTCTAAGCTGGGATGTACTACTTTGAAGTTGATGATGTAAATCACAATTATTTTTGAAGACTTAATAATATATTTTGGTAAATAAACAAGATAAACTCTGTTGGCTGTGAAAAAGGTTATATGAAGATTAGAAAGTGATACCTATTTAAGACAGCAGCAATCAGAGACTTGTTTATTTTAATTATTTCTGATCCACTATGGCAAGCTTTTGGCAGAGCAAGCCCAACCTTCAAAAACAAAATGATCCTATCAATCCTAAAAAAGAGGGTGTACAACCAATGTATCCTCCCAATAGTCACTTATGGAGCTAAAACATGGAACCAAATCAAGAGACAGAACTGCAAATTGAGAAGTATGCAATGTGCACTCGAGAGAATCATGCCCAACATCACACGGAGAGACCACAAGACAATACAGCATCATAGAAACTATTAGGAAACTCAAATAGCAATGGACTGGCCATGTTGCAAGAATGTCAGACAACAGACTCAGAATATGGATCACCAGAGATCAAATGCAGTACTAAGGCTGGCAGAATATGAGATGGTGGCTCTGCAACGTCCACGATAGAGGGACTAGGTGAATCCAGGGGAAGGTTAGTGTCCGATGATGGACGATAAAAGAATGATGATGATGATGATGATGATGATGATGAATCATAATGATCCGCAGAGCCCCATGATCCATTGTGCCTCAGTTTACTCTATATGTCCCAAACCACTGGAGACCAACGCAGGTGAATAAGGTGATAGAAAGAAGTGCATATGCAAGACTATGGTGAGCTTTTGAATCAGCCTTACATAGAATTGATCATGAAATGGGAACATTTGATCAGGATAGAAGAGACATACGGTCGAATTTTCTAAAATGATGTCAAAAGATGCTCTCAAGTGTAGGTTGTTGACCTGGTGGTCATGTCAGGCTGTGTAATCCATTAATTTTGTTTGAGTGGAATGAGTAGAAAACATATCAAAAGAATTAGCCTTTCAAGGGAAATTACAAATCACAGCCATAGGTCTGGTCAGCCACTCGATGGGGGGGGGGGGTCAATCGAAAAATTAGAAAAAAATGGTGATTGATAAAAAAAGTTAATTTTTCATTTTTGGGGGATGTGATCATAAAAAGCACAAATTTTCAAAAATCTTGTGTAAATTCTGCTGGACACAAACTAAGGGACCAATTCAGCATGAACTTTTATTGTAAATTGACCCCCACCCCATAAAAACCTATCTAGGGAGTGAATTTTCAAAAAACAATAAACATTTTCTCTACTCATTGAAAGGAGTGTGTTCAAGTTTTTATCAGGGCTGGGTAAAGTCTAGATTGATAAGGGAAGGGGACAACTTCTCCCTCAAATTTGAGCAAAACAGAGGTGAATTTTTGGAAAATCATGCCCTCTGTCTCCCCTTAACTGAGGAGTTCCCATATACCCCGGGAACAGAGTACACCAATGGATTGAATAATAAATAAAGTATTATGCAACACATAGGATACTCCAGATTAGGTTTTTCATTGTATAATAGATTTATATTCATTCTAAAGTTGCCTGGATCTTCAAACTGTGGTTATTCATAGATCCCAGACTTCACCATTACTGTTAAGAACACAAGGTAATTCCGGAGTGTGTTTTTGAAAATGTGTCCTATATGCTGTAAAGTACGGTACTATAACAACTAAGATGAAGATAACAGTTTGAATAGATCAGGATATGATACAAAGGATGAGATTGTCGTCATGGATGATGCTCTAACCATTAGGCTACCAAAGCTTTTATGAATAGTGTAGGATTCTTATCCCTAATCTTTTCAGTAAACCAAACACACAAAGGCTCACATAAAGTTTATGATAACTATGCTAAATATCAAAACTTTTAAAAAAACTTGTTGGATAAAAGTACATTTGAACTATTTGGTTAAAATGACCAGATGTATTGAATGTGCTCTAAAAACCTGATGTAGTCCTTGGGCGAGAGAATGTTATCCCCACAGTGAAGCATGAGAGAGGACGCCTCATACTGTGGGGACCTTTTGCTGCCAGTGGTACTGGTTCTCTTCAGCATTTTGAAGGAATTATGGAATGAGAAGTCTTCAATAAAAATCTAAAAGAAAACCAAAAGTCATCAGCAAAACATTTAAAATTAGTTTTAAATTTGGCATTTCAACAAGCACACGTTTGAATTAATGTCAAGTTGGCTGGATTGGAACAACTTAAAAGCTCTAGAGCAGGGGTTCCCAGCCTTTTTTGCATCACCGACCACTTTCACATGGAAGTTTTTCCACCACTTACCTGGATAGTAAATATTCAAAAAGATACCTAAAGATTTTCAATTTTTAAAAATGAACAGTTTCCTCACTACAAGATTCTTTAATGAAAGTAATGTAAAGCAGTAACATCAAATATTTGGCACGGACAAACTGTTTTTATTCATATTCAATGTGATCCCTACATCTGGTCTCCAGTAATCTTTCAAGAGTGTTACATATATATATGTACCTTGTATGAACTAATAGAGAATGCACTATAGATGTGTGCTCACCTAGATAAACATTAACTCATTTGTCTGCACATCTACATAATGTGCGGAACCACAATGATGCTTGGTAAATTAATAATAGGAAAAGTTGCTGTCGACTCATATTTTTTTGTCGATTACAGACTTCGATACTAAGAATCCTACCCCCCTATTTCCTAATGCTCACTATTTTCTACATTATTGCTCACTCCCAACTGAAGAGTTGAAGTTGACCTCCAGTGGGCAATATTGCTCAGGTTGAGAAACCCTATTCTTGAGTGACTGTCACAAAGTTCTGACCTTAACCCCCCAAAAAATATCCCAAAAGTGTTCATTCAATAAAGCTAACGGATCTTTCTCTATCAAAATTCAGTATAGAAGAATGGTCAAATAATACTTTGCAGTTTTTTCAAAACATGGGTAACCCTCTTTAATGCGAACGATCCGTTCCACAAAATGTCTTGTTAGATGAAAATTCGTGAATATGAATTATCAAACTCATGGGATTTCAGTAATTTGTTCCTAATAAAAATATCAGACCCCTAAAACCTTAAAAATAACCTTGTCAATAATGTATAATGTGCAAATTACTTTCTAAATGATATATGAATTTGAATAAACTGGTTAATAATGTAATAAATAGATAAATGAACTATAATAATTCACCAAATATCTGTCTGTCCGGAAATGAGAATCTAGATACGAGATATAAATGGAATTTAGATGATTCTGGATAAACTTATGAAATTTTGAAGTTTTTATTTCTCACAAAATGGAAATATTTTTCTATGATTTTTTTTCTTTTTGGCAGTTTAAAATTGAGATACTTTATTAAAGTCATTCGGTATGAGAGGTACCAATGCGTATAGTTGTGAACTACAAAAAACAATTGAAACCACTCTTATAGCTGCAAAACGACATGCAAACTAGTATTAAACTGGAAAGTAAATACTTTTGATCTCCGTGCGATAAGTTTTGTCAATTTTATATTGTTTGTATTTTACAAACTGAGCTGATAATATTTGAATTATTTAGTTTTTGACTTTGCATAGCTTTGTATATCCAACACATTTAGTTTTTATATTTCAGAAAAATATTTCAAAATGTAAATAAAACTGAAAATTATTGCACTGTATGTAAAGTTTTTGTGAAAGCTGTTACACCATTAGTCAACCAAAACAGAGCAAAAGAACACTTTTTAACTGTATTATTAAAATCTTGAAATTTCTTGGTGTTCCTACAAAAGAAGGAAATTTTTCAGTTTTTTTATAATCACTCCAAAATATTTGTACAAAAATTGAATCAATTTCCCTGATTATTTCAAGACTACACAGCCATAGAGACTTGGATAAACCATTCTTATTTTTTGACTAGTATTTTTTCAACATGATTTTAGTAGCTTTTCATTGCAGCTATGAAGACTCCCAGTCCGTCGGTATTATTAAAAAGTGCGGATCAGAAATAAAGTTAAGCTCTCGGTGAGACTCAAACTCAAATCCCTCTTGCTTCGAGGAGCCTAATAATCCACACCAGCTGTTCTGTAGCTTTAGCTATGAGAACCCTTCAGCTAGCAGAAGACTTACCCTTTATATTCTCCTCAATCATTCAGCACCATATTTTATATATCATTAATACTATTGGTCGGTCCACTCCAATAGTTTAATGGGTAGCACATCTGTTTCACATGCAGAAGGTCCCTGGTTTGATTCCCGATATGAGGTAAATGTGGAAAACTCTTCACTAGGACAAATTCCTCTGCACTCAGCACTTAATTGATTTTGCGATTTAGGTGGAAGTAAATGCTGGGCGGACTTGCATCCCGCCAAGGGGCAGGCCATAAAAAACTGAAGATCTGGTCTCAACTAGACTTAAAATTTGCACGGGAAACCAAGACTGAATCCCCAGCAGTTTATACTCCAATAAGAATTGTCCCTTCAGAGATGGACACTTTACTTGACTTAATACTACTGGTGTATGTGATAAACAACAGAAGACTGACAATCATGAAAAGCAATTGAAACTTAGATGAATGAAATACTGGTCAAATTTATGATGGTTGATAATTCTTCATCGAATGAAAATTCAAGATAATGTTACTATTAATGCTTGAAGAATGGAGGTTTGAGCTGTTACGATGAAAAGTCATTATAATTAAAATCAAATAGATACATGTCCCCATAAATAAAAATAAAGATAATTTTACAAATAGATTATTGTTATTTTCATTTGTTTACGTATCTCTTATCAATCACATCAAAGAGGAAATTAACGCATGTAAATATAAGTAAAATTGTAAGAAGAAAGAAAGAAAGAGGAAGAAGAAAAGTTGTTACCAAGACGTCCATCTGCAGTATTGAATCAAGAGGCACAGAGCACTTGGTATGAATCATCGAGAATAATTGTAAAGAAAGAAATCAAGTTGTTTACATAAATATTAGGAGAAAATACATGTATCATCATCTTTAGTCTATGTATTTTCTCACAAATCTCATCCCTTTGATCTTATTCAAAAATTTAAATTTTTACAAATATATATATATATATATATATATATATATGGTTGAATTTCAAGAAAAAATTTAAGACAAACTAATATGTAACAAAATATAGAAAATCCATCAAATCTCTGCCTAAGTGAGAAATTTGATATTCTCAATTTTGCTAAAAAAAGCAAAAAGCGTGAAGTAGATTTATTAAACAGGAAAAGAGAAATAGCTGTAAAATGCTGGCATCGCCCAAAATTTTTATCAACGAACATAACTCAACAACCCATACATTAGTACACTATAGGTAATATAGACAGCTTACCCTCATACCCATCATTACGAAAAAAAATCTAATCAACATTATCAACTCCCTCACATGTTTAAGTAAATAAAAAACAAGGCAATCCACTCTGGTCATGATGGACACTAACTTAGGCAATAAATTTAACGTAAAAATCAAGGTTAAGATCCAAACCTCCCTTAGAACATAATTCAGCATCCACTTATTGATAACTCCCTCACCAAGTTCGCACCCTTTGACAAGTAACTTATAAACACCAGCAAAACTCACACACTACAAAAAAAACAATAATAAAACAAAAATAAAAAATCCTACCACGGGACTCTCATCAAATTCCCCAAACAGGAATCAAAAACACATACAATCATTCGCCTGAAGAGGTCCAAAGAGGGTAGAAACATAAACATGTTTGTATAGTGAATCTACTTTCTACTATGTATATATATATATATATATATATTGTTCTTACCTAATAGAACGGGAAAATTGGGCTGGGAATGGAGATTCTCCTCTACTTGATGGTGTAAGTTTTGTCAACATTAAGGAAGGGAAACGTTGTTGGGACTGTGTCTGTGTGAGCATGTATATATGTGTCAGTTTAATATCTGTGTGTGTGTTCAAGTGTATGCGTGTATCTAAAGGTGAGAATTTTTTATTAAGTATATATATATCTACACTACATAATTTTTTTATTAAATATATATATATATATTTACACATGCATGTAAATGATGGCCGAAATCAATAGCATCTTTCCTTCAAGTATGTGTCTATAAATCTGTATATATATGTATGTATACAGGTGTATCTAACACCTAATACATTTCACTGAAACAAAATTTTTCTTTGAGACATTTTATAAATCTTATACAGTCCAAAATCATCCGGGTTAAGTAAGTTATTTTCTGATCACTAGTTAGCACTGGTAATGTACTGTGTTCAGAGTATTCTGTTTTTTTTTTACAGAATTCTATTTTATCACTATATTTCAAATTTGGGTAGTTATGTTTGATTTTATTGTGTGAATCATCAGCTGTTTTACCATGGATCTGTTTTGGGGATATTGAAAAACAATACAGGTATTTTACCATATATATATATATATATATATATATATATATATATATATGTTTGTATACCAAATCCATGGCAAATCATGGGCCTTATGTACATGGGTTTGGCCCATCTTATTTACCAGGAATGCATAAACATACACGCACACACACACAAAGATAAACACGCAGACACATTCACATAAGTTTATATATATATATATATATATATTATTTTCCATTGGTGCCTAAGAGTTGCTTCTTCTCTCCATCCAATCCATTATACTCTTTTGATCTTCATTGGGAAGGATAGATAATGTCCTGTTGATAAGTAATACAGACATTTTATTAAATATATAAATTGGCTCGCGATAAAAATGAAACTCAAAGCCAAAAAAAGTGAGAAATGATCAAACAAAATAAGAAAATTCTATTATAGCATTTAGAAATGACGGATATGAAAAAGTTTTGATTCAACTAATTAGGAAGATTATGCTAATGAAGTTAACGATTAACAGGAAAAAATGAGCTTGTTTCTTTTTCCCGGTGCCAGATTCAAATAATATGTACACATAATTGTAATTGATCATAAGCGAATGTTTCAAACTGCACTAGTATCTATAAATATTAATCACTTTTGACATATATAAATATATATATATATATATCTATGCATATGTATAAATACAGAGTATATATACATATACATGTACATATACATATGTATATGTATATGTATATCTATATATGTATATACATACACACGTATGTATGCATATATATATATTTGTATATATGCATGTATGTATATATGTATATATATAAATAAGTATGTATTTATATATATGTGTATATATATAAACATATGTATTTGCATATATATACATGACGTAAAAAAAAAGACAATCTAGAATTCAAGTTGAATATGAATATCAGTTATTCATTTATATCTGTTGATATTTTGCTGGGTTTAGCTTTATCGAACCTGGTATGGTGAAATGATGGCTTGAACTCCAGAGAAATAGGGCAAGGAATGGAGATAGTTGTCCATGTAGTGGTGTAAGTTGTGTCAAAATTGAAGAGAGGGAACATTGTTGAGACTTAGTATGTTGGATCATACGTGTATGTGTCTTTGTTTGAAGAGGCTATGATATCTGCGTGTGTATGTGTGTATGTGTGTGTGTATGCGTGTATGATCCTGGCAAATTATGACCTCAAATATGAAAATATAACTTATATTTGTATTTAACTTGGCTTCCTGATTGTTTTTTTTCAGTGTAATGTATTTGTGTATATATATATATATATATATATATATATATATATATATATATATATATATATATATATGCATATATCTGCAGTTTTATGTATATACATATATATATATGTATATACTTATATATGTATGTGTATATGAATATATGTATATATGTATTTATGGATATATATATATAAATATATTGTTGTCTTGATGTGTGGTGATCCAACAGAATGTTGGTAAAATGACAATTGGAAGGTGAACAAAAATTGAAGAGATAAACAGGTGTTACATGTCAAAAATTTTTATTATCACATTGGCATGTTCTGATGCATTTTGATGGTGGCGAACCACTTGCAGCGGTTGTAGAAAAAACTATATAATGTTTAATCTGTTTGAGATTTGAGGAATGAAAGTGATGATGAAGTGGTCTGTAACTATCGAAATGCATCAGAACATGTCTTCATGATAATGAAAATATTCAAGATATCGCACATGTTTTTCTCAAAAATTTCTCTTCACCCTCTAACTGTCATTTGCATATATACATATATACACACACAAACACATATGCATGTATATATACATATATATATGTATAAATGTATATATGATGATCCCAACGAGAAAGAATTACACATTGTACCATAATGACAAAGTATATGTAAAATAGAGGAAAAAACACTTAAGAAAATTACATAAATTGTATCGATAAATATTGAGAAATGGGTAACTGAAATGACACAAAAAATTTTGAAAAACTTATTCCAATGTTTAATGTTTAAAGCTGTAAAATTTTCTCGACTATACATATGTATAAAGCTCAGATTATAATGGTACAATGTGAAATGAGGGAGAAACGGGGTTAAGAAGATTGTGTTACAACAATCTTCTGAATAGTGAGGGTCTATCAGCCTTCAAAGCAGGCAAAGCAACCCTTTTCCAACAGCAGGCCTCATGAAATATTATTTATTATAAATTCGGACACACCACAAAAGGAGAAATTCATAATTTTCTAACAGTCTTGATACTTTAAGGGAATGAGATGTGCGTAATTAGTGAGCCAGAGGTGTATTATTGAATTATTATTACATTACCTTTGTTGGTCAAAATTGATAATCAGACACGGTTCTGAAACCAAAAGATACCCGGGAAATTGATGGCGTACATGCATTATTAGCTGATTTCAGTTGGTCTGGCAAAATGGACTATCGTGAATGGTTCTGCAGTGAATGGTATGAATGAACAGACTCAAATGAAACAAAGAGGATAGAATTAGAAAGAAAGAAAAATGTATGAAGAGATAGCACTTAAAGACAAAAACGGGTAAAAAAAAAAAAGGTCTAGTTTGTCACTCAATTGAAACTGTCCCATGACCAACCTAATTTGGCAGCATGCTTTGTTTGGGGGTGATCAATAAAAAATTTGGGTAAAATGGCGATCAACGAATACATTACTCCTCTCGCCTTTTGTGTTGCCAGTGTTCACTGGAGAAGTCAAAATTTTCCAAAAAAACAATCGGGCATAAAGTAAGGGATCAATCTTGAATAAACTTACATGGTACATTGAACCCCCACTAAAAACCTATGGGGGGGATAATTTTTTGAAAAAATTAAGGTTTTCTTAAACACTATAAAGATCAAATGTTCAAATCCTCAGCCTTTTAGCTCCATTGGTGCAGCCTGTTTTTGTGATACATACATACATTCATTGCCAGCCAGACCAACTTGAAAACTGAAAAAAAAAACCATCGACAGTTTAAGTGACAGTTTTTGGTGACAGTTTCTAAAACACACACCAGACATATCACATGCTTTGAATCCCACTTGTCTTTCTTTTTCTTTTTATTCATTTTGTTTTTGTTTCCTCCCCCTTTTTTCTTTTGTCCCTATCTGAATTTTCCTCAGGTCCCTACCCCTACTCAATTGTAAGATTTACCCTCCAGCGGAGACAGTCAGCTGGGAGTTGGGTTTGGGAAGTTTCAATGGTTGGGGTAATGCTATACCTTTAAAAACAATCCACAGGACAGGCCCCAGTTGCTCATATTGGTGGAACCCTTAAGAAACACAGGGACATGTACCAATAAAGGCCACACACAAAGAAAGAACAACTGTGTTTAAGTCCCTCTAAGGAAAAGAAAAAAATTAAAAATACTTTCCTTTCTGTTGAGGAGCTAGGGAATGTGAAACTTGATCTTGCGATCAGAACTTTGATTCTCAAACCTTTTCTCTTACCAAAAGATTTTTTCTCATCCAATCAAATCACATGAATTCTATTATATTATCTTACAATGGTTGATTTTTGGTTGAACTACTTCTTGTTCTCAACTTCTGACTTTACCCAATGCCTAGAACGGTACTAGTAGGCCCCAGATAGGTTATACATGTGTGCAAGATTTGCATATGGTTTCGTTTTTAGAAAGAAAATTTGTTGGGTCTTCACTCGCTCTCACTATGATGATAATTATCTGATTTTTAGCCATTTCTATACAATACTAAAATTTTGATTTGCTCAACCAAATTTGTCATGCATACTCAATGGACCTAAGGAAAGTTTAAAGTAAAATATACACAACATCACAAAGCTAACAAGTTAAGAACCATCAATCAAAACTGTCAGCATTAACATAGGTTTCTTTAGTTTTCAAGTTTGTCTGGCTAGCCATCTAGTTGACTATATGTGAGTCATGTGCACAGGCCTCATCAACAGAGCAAGAAGGCTGAAAATTCAAATATTTACTTCTAATTATGTTTAGATAATTTTTTTTCCCTTTTTTTTTAAATTCCTCCCCAAAATAGCTTTTTAGTTGAGGGTTCAATTTATAATGTAAGTTTTTGCTAAACTAGTCCTGTAGTTAGTGTCTGGCGGTGATTATGCTTGTTTTATTTTAAATTCAGATTTTTTAAGTGATCACCTGCCAAGAAGAGGTGAGAGAAGAAACATATCCATTAATCATTCCTTCTTCCAATTTTTCGATTAAAATTATATAAATATATGTTATTTATATAATGTTAATCCTTTTCAATTGATTGAACTGAAAATAGTTTATAAAATTCAGAAAAAAATTGATAAAATTCTCTTTGTTGCTTGGGTGTTTGATGGGCAATTTTGGAAATCTATGACATTTTGATAGGTAGGGTGGAGTTGGGAGAAGCAGGGGAAAGAGGTCAGGAAACTAGTTAGAGATTTATAGCAGGGATAGTGAAGGCGCATGGAAAGTAAAAACATACAGTATTGACAGAAACTAAAGATTTTGTTGTTTCTGAAGAAAAATTAAAGTATTCGTTTAACCGCATTCTCTCCCAGCAATTGTCAACAATTGTTGGTCTTTTGAAGGGAAAAATATTGACATATATATATATATATATATATATATATATATATATATATATATATATATATACCGTATCTGCTTACTAGAAGTGTTAGTCGTGATAAGTGTTAGTTTGGAGATAACAGGTTTTGAGAGTATGGCATATCAGATGTTATAATGCAGCAAAATCATATTTTTTCTATCAAAATGCTCTGAATTACTATTCTAGAGTCGACTCAGTATAATCATTAACACATCTGTTTCACACCCAGAAAGTCCCTTGTTCGATTCCCAGTTTAAGCAAAGAGTGTGGAAAACACTTCATTATTAGAAATTTCCCTGTGCACTCAACAGCTAATTGAGTATACTGAGCTGTATGATTAGGGTAGAGGTATCCCCTTAGTGGACTTGTATTCTGCCAGGGGTAGGGGTTAAAAACATGGGGTAGCAAACCAAAAAATTGTCAGAATAAAGTCCTGTGCTCGACTACACTTGAGACTTGCAAGGATCACTAAGCTGATACATGCAATAGAAACTAGGACTTTGTCACTGGCCATCATATTCCATTGGGAGTGTCTCTTAACAGACATACGCATTACCTTTCAAGGAATTTATGCTTTGTATTTTGTCAACAAATACACATTGGTGGATCAAGAAGTAATTAAGACAATAATACTTATGCCTATACATTATCAAGATGAATTGATTTAACTAATGAACATAGATTTTGTTTGTATAGTTAAAAAGGAATAATAATTTCTGAGGTTGATTGTCTTGCATATCAACACCTTTATGTAAGCTGTGACTAAACTCAATAAAAAATTTTTCTTCAATGTAAAGAAATCTTATAACTTAAAACCCCTAATAATCCTAAGTAATCATGGCATAACCCAAAGGACATTTTATTTTAACTGTTTATTTTTTGTTTATTTATTTGTAACATGAAAATTTCCACATACTCTCCCCAGCTGAAATTTTTTTCTTCATTTGGATCAGCCCAGCCTGTTCAATATTATTGATCAGCCCCTGATACGTGAGTTATTATCAACAGGTAAGTAGCTTCTCATAGTCCTAATATATGCAAGAGGGGGTCAATCCATTTTTTTATTAGATTTTTTAGATGAAAAATCATTTTACAATCCAGTAAAGATTTTTTAGCTGGTTTCTACGAAAGGCACGAAAAAAAATTATGGATTTGAACAATTTATTTATTGGATCATACTTAATTCAAAATTCATCATCATCATGAACCCTTGGACCAGATTTAACTTAATTATGTTTGGAGATTCCACAAAAGATAGGTGATATTCAATTAGATAAGTTGATAGATGGATGGAAGTGAAATCATTATTATCGATGTGAGTGCGAACGCAGACCCTTCAATATAATTTTGCTTTGGAATTTTGAAAAAACCAACATGCTAAAAATATGCCCGGGAATCCCTTTCAATACACAAAGAAAATTTCAAGGGGATATGTGGTATAGTTCCTGGATTGTACCGTCACATACACATGGACAGAGATTTGAATTATCAATGCATTATATATTGATTTATTCAAACTGTAGTCCTCATCCAGGTTGTTGAAGACACAGCATTATATCTGTAAACCCTCCGGCGTCTTTCAGGTAGTTATTTGGTTCTTATTTCAGTTATGTAGAATAAATGCTTTTTTTCATCATTAATCTTCCAACTTATTGGTGTACCTATATGTAATAATATCCGATGGAATATTCATGAAAAACTGGTTTTCCACACTAATTATGGCTATTCATTAGCTTAAAAAAGTACTACATCATCATATACAGATTTTTTTTTTGTGAATATTTCTCATAACAGAGATTTACAAAATAAATATTTGCCCAAGGACTTATAGCCCAAATTGTAAAATCATACATGCCACACTTATAGACTCAACCCATGATAGCTGCAAAGAAATCCATAAGCCTATGAAATGGATAAGCAAATGTTGTTTTTTTTTCCAGAAACCAGCTGCGTAAATGTCCATGCCGCAAAAGCCCGGACAAGGATAAATTGGAATTTGAAACCTGGTTGAGCTAAAATGCCTGTTACCTATGAAGAACGGGCAGGATAGGGTGTTTATTTGAGAAAATCCATCTACAAACACTTTCGGAACAGTTGAGGACCTGGAAGCTAATTAAAAATTGTATAATAGAAAACACTGCCGAACAACAACCCTATTAAATATCCAGTGTCAAGAGGACAATACTTATAACACAATAACTGCAAATGAAACAAAGTTCAAGCTACTAACATATCCCTATCCACCGTTGTTTAGGGTAAGCTGTCCAAATATCTACTCAGCTAGGGGTAAATAGTAAAACTAAGATAACAATTATTAGTCTTTTGATATAACCAGCCTTTTCATTCAGGGCTGGCTTTGAGCTAATCGGTCCTATTGCTCACAATTCGGCCCAGCACTTAAGGGGCCCCATGCTAGGATGATCTATTCTAGTCTTGTCAAACACGTACATACATCTAATTCACATTGTAGGTTTCACAGAGGACAGTGATGATATCCATTTTCCTCTGGATTCTTGAAAATTCGGTAGTGCTCATTTGAATGTCTGTTTTTTTGTTTTTTTAAATGTACTTTAATCAAATATTATGTTAGTTAATTGTGGAACAGAGTGAAAATTTATTTCTTTGAAATTTCTTAGTTCTTGTGATTGCTATCCATTCTACCATGGAGATATAAAGTCTCTAATAAACTTTATTTGTATTTCTGATATTCTACAGACTCTGGCTTGGGACCTGCAAAGCATATTTCCGATTACCATCGCAGCTCCTAAGGCCAGCCCCAGCTTTCATTCATATTATAATGATCAAATTTCAATTTGTTTATGGGTTCATTACAGTAACAACGCAGGAACTGTACACAGTCATTTCTCATCAAATTATTAATAGTGTAGCAATAAGAAATAAATACTAGTTATTATCTGGTGGATTTTGCAATTTTTGACCTGAAATTCATTTTAGCTAGCTTCAGCAATCAATCATTACACTGTGCCCCGGAAATAAAGGAGAAAAGGTGTTGTCAAAGGTCAGGAATTACTACAAGCATTATTGACAGAATAAGGTTATTAGAAACCGTCAGTTAAAACTGTCAATATAAGTCTCTTCAGTTTTAAAGATGGTGCAGCTGTCAAGATATATATGACACATGAAGGTCACACCAATGGAACTAGAGGGCTGAAAATTTCACTCCTCAAATTTACATCTCAAAAAAAGTGGTTCTTAATCTTTCTTTTATACCCCCCTACCTTAGATAAGACTTTAGTGGGGGGGGGGGTTCAGTTTGCAAGGTAAGCTTATACTAAATTGATCACATAGTATGTTTGAGCTAGTTTTTTGAAAATTCAGATATTTTTGTGAGGGAAACTACTGATCACCTTTTTTCCCAAGTTTTTAATTGATAACCCCTAATGAAACATGCTGCCAAAAGACATTGGTCATGAGACGGTTTCTTTTATATGACTAACCAGACATGTTATACATATAAGCAGAATGAATTGTAAAGGATTTTACAATAAAAATGCATCAGAAATCATTCAGAAAGGGATTGTTAATGATCAGAATTTTATACAAGTGTTACTGACAGAATATATAATGCTGATACAAAGCTAATGATTTTACTAAAGCAATGCATTGAAGATCAGATAGGAAGGGATTGTCAATGGTCAGGAATTCAACAAGTATTACTTACAGAATAGTACTATTGTATTTATAATTCATATCATGGTCGTAGATATATTCACAATTATCAACGTTTCTAATCCAGTCTGACCTGTGAATTTTCTTGACGAAGAATCCTTCCTCCAAACATAAAGTTGGTTTTGTAAACCATTGGTAGTGAGTCTGTAAGCAAGTTCTTCTCTAATATATCCTCAATAGGCTAATGGTTGATTCCTATCTAGAAAATACTTAGAGAGCACATATCATTATCAATGCCATTGACAGTTGAAACAGAACAATCTGTTGACAGATCCAAGACCATCTGAACATATCATTAGCATATATGCAAATTTCTTTTCTGTTTGTTTGTGTATTGATCTTATTGGTTTAATATACCTTCCTATGATGATATAACAATGAAGATTACATCAAAGAAACTCCAAAGACTATGTCCGAGCACCTTTCATTCAGAACTCTTTGGAATTTATGTCCAATCACCTTTCATTCAGAACTCTTTGGAATTTATGTCCGATCACCTTTCAAGCAGAACTCTTTGGAATTTATGTCCGATCACCTTTCAAGCAGAAATCTTAAAACCTCGTCTGGTCACCTTTCAAGCAGAACTCTTGAGACTTCATGTTCGATCATTTTTTAAGCAGAACTCTTAAGACTTTATGTTTGATCACCTTTCAAGCAGAAATTTTAAGACTTTATGTCCAATTACCTTTCAAGCAGAACTCTTGAGTTTATGTCCGATCACCTTTCAAACAGATCTCATAAGAATTTAGGTCCAATCAACTTTCAAGCAGAAATCTTAAGGCCTCGTCTGATCACCTTTCAAGCAGAACTCTTGAGACATCATGTTCGATCATTTTTTAAGCAGAACTCCTAAGACTTTATATCCGATCACTTTTTTAAGCAGCTTGTGTAGAGTTGAGACTGAAAAAGAATTAAAATTAGGATCTTGAATTATTATGAATAAATTACTTAATAAATCAGTTTTAGGCTCTTCAGTGTTAATCCATACATAAATGACACCTTCATTTTTGACAGGCCATTTCTAGTGTTCTTATAAAACCTCATAAGAATAATTATCATTATATATATCCAAGCATATACCCATAAAAAAATGACAGGATTATTTATGTATGAATTGACACCAAGGAGCCTAAAGCTAATCATATTATGTAATTTATTTTTGATAATTCGAGTGTTCTAATTTCAATATTTTTTATAACTCAACTTCTTAATTATTGTAATTAAAAATAAGCTGGAAATGAAAAATGAAATTATGATAAGACTTTCACGGAGCAATTTTAAACAGTTCGGAAAACATGGAATGGATCAACCATACTAATCAAGATATACCTGAATATTACTAATGCAGAATTTAGTATTGAAGGGGCCCAGTGCATGAGATTTCTTGGGGTCCCTTCTATTTTTGTATTAAGCTATTCTCAAACAAATCAATTCAAAAACTAAATATTCATAAAATCATGATGTTTGATTGAATATAAAGTCTTTTATAGGTCAATAATTTATCTCAAGGTAACACTGAAAGAAATTTAGTCGAGACATTTTACTTTTTTATCGACAAAAATACTTTTTTCTTGTGGGGGGGGCCTCTAAAATCTTGAGGCCGTGTGCAGCAGTCCTGTTTGCTCTGCTCTAATTATGGCCCTGCAACCTCAGTTCAATATCTTCGCCAGAGGCAAAGAGACCATCATTCTCTTGGAACTTTCTTCCTCGAAACATTAGAATTGAAACTCCACTTGTATCCTTAATGACCAGTAGTCAGTATGTCTTCAGACTTGTGTTCGATGGTCCGAGAAATCAACTCCACCAACAACAGACCGTAATTGAGTTTTCATTATAATTACATCAACATTGTCATTGTTGTTTAGCCATTCTCTCTGTTCAAACATTGTTCTGGGAATATATCAGATTGTGTAGTTTATTGACCAAAGGGAACCCAACATCACCCTATCTTTTGATCAAGCGAGGATACGCAGGCCATAAAATTCTTTGACCAATACAGAGATCAATCGCTGTGTTGTGTGAGCTGATTGGCTACGGTACTTTGAAGAAGGCTTGGCTTTATAATTCACTACAAAGTGATAGGTCTGATTGTGGACTATTATACACGCGAAAAGATTTAATTCTTCCTTTGGCATCTGAAGATTCTCAGACCAGTTATTCTTGGAAACGTTAAGAAGTTCTTTGGTAGGTTGATCTCTGATTATGCGTAGCTTAACGTTGATCATTTAGTCCTGTGTACTTGAACAATAGGTTCAAATTACTTACATTCATTTATTGTTGATATAATGAATATTTGATCAATGAACATAAGAAGGCAAATAAACACATTCGCTTCATAAAGACTTAATTGCATCAGCATCATTAATGTCAAAAGTACTTCAATGAAAAACTGTTGTGTCCTCTGAAATTGTGTGTATTCAGAGCATTGTGTGGACTTGGGCATTGTATAGAATACCTAAGCGTTCTATACTACACCCAAGTTCACATAATGCCAGTTACATACATTTTCATTTTTTGGCTAAATATGAAATGAGTTTACTCAAATCTGACCTTATAAACTTCAACATGAGATTTCAATTCAATGTCTGGGTATTCTATAGAATGTCTATCGTTTTTTGGCCAAATATGAAATAAATTTACTTCAGTCTGACTTTATATACTGTATCTTGGGATTTTAATGGAATGCCTAGGTATTCTATAGAATGTCTAATATCTTTTGGCAAAGTATGGAAAAAGTCTATCTCGTTCTAACCTTGTATACTTTACCATGAGATTTTAGTAGAATGCCTATGTATTCTATAGTGTGTCAAGCATCTTTTGGCAAAGTATGGAATAAGCTTATCTTGTTCTGACCAAATATATTTTACAGAAAGAATTCCTTGGTATTCAATAGAATGTCTAACATTCAGATGTGGAAATATTTTAGCGGTCATCATAGATGCCAGAGACAATGTCTATCAGTTATGCACGATGCAAAGGTTGCTGAAACAGTTTTATACCAAATTGCACTTTTCTGTGTGCAAGCAGCCTTTATTGGCATTTGAAGACACCCTGATGGAAAAACAAATCTCACTCAGGTCAGCTAAAACATAACAATCGACAAGAACTGGACAGAAATCTGTTAAGTGCATGTGCAAGACAAAGTGTCAAACTAAAAAATGTATTTGTGTCAAGAAAAATGTATAATGTAATCCAAAATGTCATCTAAGTCCAGTATGTTGTCAAACTCAAGGCCAAGTCGGAGGCTGGAGTCGACTTTTTACCGTAGCAACAAGAACAAAAACAATCCTCACCTAATTTAGGGAAGTACTCTTCACTGTTTGTGTGTCCAGTCACATCAAATTGAACCAATGTACGAAATAAACATTTCCCTATCCTGATTTGAAATATTGATCAGCAATAGACCATGATTGATAGGTAACTCTTTTACTGACAGAACCAAATGAACAAGTCTTATATATATACAAATATCTATGGTATCCTGTTTTATTCCTTATATATATATATATACATATATATATATGCAATGCTCTTCCAACTTAAGAACAGAGCACTCTGGTGGATGGGGAATATATGTGTGCGTAAATATATCGCTTAAATCCAACCTTATTGACTGTCCAGTTCTGCTTGGGACAGAGGAAGATGCCTCCCTCTGGGTTTGAAGCAAAGGTTTCGATCTTACCTTGTGGTACTGGATGGGATAATGGATAGTCTATAGCCACACTGAGGAGTTGTAATACAACGAAACAGCTACCTGTGGATGACACAATATATATATATGTGTACATATATATATATATATGATTAAAAAATTTCAGTAATCATCTTCAGTCAGGATAGAAATTTGAGTGTAGTTTAACCCAGCAGCTGTTGGGTTTGTTATAATCTAGTTTTTAGGTTTCGGATACCAGATAGCTACTGAAAAATACTCTTTTTTCTGTTGTCTACTATATTCATAATTAGTTTAAGTTTCACAAATTAAAATTTGATAGTAGAATGTCCAACCCTTGTAGTCTATTTTACCCCACATTGCCTAAAAAAGGCTAGACATTCTATAGAATAACCAAACATTAAGGTGTCATGTGTAATTAAGTGACTATTTCCATCATTTTCTGTCTGTCTTTGTACAAATGTAATTTGCCTCTAGGCTTTTTCTCCATTAAAAGAAACATATCTTACATAATATCTGTTGAGCATTGTGGATTTTCACCTCTATGATAATATATATAATCTGTGACACATATCTTAATCTATGTGATAACTGGTCAATAGAAACTGTCACATGTCCAAGGTCTCTAAGCAGCATGATGTGTTGGGGGTTATCAATTAAAAGATTGTGAAAAGGAGTGATCGATGAATAAGTTACTTATTTTGCAACAAAAAATCAGAGTTTAGTTAAAACAAGCATGAATTCTGCCACACAGTAATTAAGAGACAAATTTAGCATAAACACACAAAATTGCCCACTCCCGACACTGTAAATTGCCCCCCCCCCAATCTATTCAGGAAAAAACTTTCAAAAAGCAAAAAAAAGGTTTTTTCTTGACATAACAAGTAAATGTTTGACTATTCAGCCCTCAATCTCCCTTGGTGTGGCCTGTACGTGGAATAAATATACATACATAGCCAGCTAGACCAGCTCAAAAACTGAAGAAACCTACGATGTCTGTTTTGATTACAGTTTTGGTTTATAGTCTCCAATCAATTCACGCTGTCCGAATAGAGTATAAAAACTTAGTCAAAAGAATTCTGTTTTTTACCTGAAAAGTAATTGAACACTTTCATAATAAAGAATCAATGTCATCATACATTTAATAAATGATTCATCATTTCATGTGACCGAAAGTTTCCAGCAAAATACGCATACATGCACACAAATTCACACACGTACATACTCTCACACATACTCACACACATGCATGCATGCACACAGACACACTATACACACTTATATTTTAAGAGAGAGAATTTACATTTGTGGATGTATTCGTATGTGCAGGGGCTTACCTAATGATTTGTGTTGGGGGAGCAGGGGTTCTAATTTGCTGACTATCTTTGAAATGGTGAAAATTGGCTGAACTTTATATATTTGATGTGTTTATATATATATATATATATATATATATATATGCACAATTCAAATTAGGAATACAGTATGATATAAGTATGATACAGTATGATATGATATAATATCTGATGTGCTCAATACATTCAACATTGAATATGGAGTTGATTTAGAGTATAACTTGAAATAAAATGAAATAAAGATTCATTACACGAACTCAATTATCTTTCTGCCCTATTTGAGCTTCTTTGCCTGAAACGGGCAGAAACATAAACGTGTTACTTCCTTACTTCTCCATACCTATATATATATATGTATATATACATATATATATATATATATATATATATATATATATATATATATATATATATATATATATATATATATATATACATATATATATATATATATACATATATATATATATACATATATATACATATATATATATACATATATATATATATACATATATATATATATATACATATATATATATATATATATATATATACATATATATATATATATATATATATATACACATACACATTTATATATATATATGGATGATGAATTAATAGATTTGCTACACGGTTATACTTCTGTTTCTGCAAAAACGCCTTTGGGAGACGTTTATGTTCCTGTTGATTTTCCTAGGCGGAAGGACGTACACTATTTTATTTATACTTCCTTCTTTCATTTTGTTTGAAATTCTTCTATTCATTTAAACTTAACTTCTTAATCCTGTTAATTCCATTTGATTTTCCAATTTTTTGTTTTAGAATATTTACTCTGTTGTATCATGGGATTGTAGATTCTCTTAGTGGTTTTGGATATTATGAAGATTGATCCATCTGTTGGTAATTTTTGTGGTCTTTTTCTATCAATGTTTATTTATCAGTTCATCTATTTTCCGTAGTGCACCAACCTATCTATTTATTTTCCATAATGCTCTATGAAATGTTTTAGTACTGAGCATTTTTATGAAATAAACCAATCACACATCATATATTGAATTACAGATTTGTACTTTGGTATATATATATATATATATATATATATATATATATATATATATATATATATATATATATATATATATATATATATATATATATATATATATGCTCCTCTATTCAGGGTTGAGCACTCTTTAAGTGAGGTAACTCATCCACTGTAAGCTTATGCAATGCTCTACCAATTACGAATTGAACACTCTGGTGGATGAGGGATTTCTGTGTAAACAAAAATATTGCTTAAATTCAGCCTTACTGACTGTCCAGTTCTGTAGCCCAGAGGTAGGATATTGGCCTGTGGGTCTGGAGTGAAAGTTTCAATTCTGCCTTGCGGTACTGGATGGATAATGGAAAGTCTATAGCCACACTGAAGAGATGTAATACATGGAAACAGCTGTCTGTGGATGACCCAATAATATATAATATATATATACATATTTATGTATGTATATAAATGTAGGATTATAAATTACGTTATATAGAAAATTATATGAAATGATCCACGGTATTACATAGTGAATGGATCACTCACCCTAGATGACATGAGTAAAATAAAGAATTGAAGAAAAAAATTCTATTTACCCTGTCTAGGATCAGTGATACATTAATCGTGTAATGATGGGAAATCATTTCAAATAAGTTTCTATACGATATAACACAATTTATAATCACACTGTCGGATCACACGTATTCATTTTCTAATACACATATAATATATACAGTACAAATCATGGATGCAGTATGATATAGTATGATATAATACAATATAATGTAATATCCGAAGTATGATGAATTTATTTTATAGAGTACTCGATACATTCAACTTTAAATGTAAAGTTGGTTTAGAGTATACTACTGGAGGATGCATGATGACAATTTTAAACTAACTATAAAAAGGAAAATATTAGAACATAACATCACGTACCATAATATTGAAACTTGATACCATTAATGTTTAAATGAGAAATTCGAAATACTTGGTTTAGCTAATAAAATAAAAAACACAAAACTGATTTATTAAACAGAAAAAATGAAATAGCATTAAAATGCTGGCACCACTCAAAAATTCTATTAACAAAAATAACTCAATAACCCACTTACACATACATTAGTAATAGTTAACATAGATATTCCATTCACAAAGCCATCCCAAAGTACCTGTTCAACATAATTACTTTAGACAAGAGGAAGTAGACAAAACCCAAGATATTCACACAATCCACTAAGGCTCTATAAAAGGGATCCTAGCATGGGGAAGTAGATCTAAGATATCTAAGTAGAAATAAAACATTCCTAAAAAGAACACACAAAACCAGCAACCACTTACTGATAATGCAAACAATCATACCACACACCTGATTTATAATTTATAACCACCAGCAGAAATACACAAACTAAAGATCAAACAAATCAAATAAAATGAAAGAAAAAACTCCTCCCTCCTAGACACACCCACAAAAGATTTCCCAAACAGGAATCTAAGATATACCTGATAATTTGCCTGAAGAAGCCCAGACTAGACGGAAACATAAGCGTATTTGGGTAGCAAATTCCCATTATAGTATATATATATATATATATATATATATGTATAGATATATACATATATATCTACGTATGTATATATTTACTTATTTAATGCCCAATTATCAAACAAAATGACTTTTTACTAAGACTCTAGAACAAATTATTGATAAAAATTCATCATTTTCTTTTATTCAACTTATCGGAGCAATTGTAAATTTTTTTTAAGAATTGGAAAAAAAATCAGCCGGATCAAGCCAAAAAATTGCTAATTCAGCAACCCCGAATAAACTTACTGACTCGAAGAGCATTGGGGTAAAGGCACCATTAGTGCCACAGCCCCCATTTGGTACGCTTTATGTGTGTGTGTGTGTGTGTGTGTGTGTGTGTGTGTGCGTGTGTATACGTAATGAAAATTATGGCACCAGTAAATAAGATGAATAACTTTTCCCCAGTCACTAGCTGTTTCATATGTGAAAATTACAGAAAAAAAAAAATTATTTTCCTTGTGATAAAAATTTGTTTCTCGAAAGGAATTTGCACTTCAGGGAAAACAAACATTACTCACTCAGCAAAGATAAATTTGTCGACTGATTAAAAAACATAAAATTATAGTAAGCAAGAAAAAAAAGAAAATTCCTGGCAAATAAAATTTTTTTTACAGCTAGTATAAATTTCAAATTTCTTTCTTCCTCAGCAAAATTATTAGGGTGTATCAAAAGTGTATTCGTTTTTCTATTTCTTGAGAGCTCCTGTATGTTTCTTGAAGTGTATGTAATGCTCCACATATGGCAGTGTTGGTGGTTGGCATCTTACGTTTTAAACCATCATAATCAACAACTAATGGGTGGCTATTTCTGGGGCTGTATTTCAAGGAACAAGTTACCACCCTTAAAACACTTGAACCAGTTTGGGGTAGTATGGTCAGATATCGTGTTATTTCCTTCCACTTCCTGAATTCTGCGATCAGCTTCAGTTACTTCGAGGCCCAGTTTGAAATGATGTCTCAAAATTACCAGAATCTCAATATTCGTATCCGACACCATGATACTGGCAATTTTTTTGAGACAATACCAAAGAATGACTCTTTCTTTTATAAGCTGAAGATTTTCAAAAGGTATGATTCTTTTAACCAAAATTCTTACAGGCCTCCCCTGTTCCAATGGTGATGTTGAGATCCAATACAACCATATTATATCAGAGCTATGATTAATTTAACTATTTTTAGCTTGACTCACCTATTTTGGAGCTAGATGTAGCTATTTAGGTACAAGATCAATATTTTAAGATTCACCTGTGTTATAATACAAAATACATCATCGCAAAGCACATAACAAACTATCTGAGGTTTTCCGGGTAAGTGGTGTCATTATTCAATAACTTGTTGGGACTAGCATCTTTATCTTTGTTATTTCAATGTTTCTGCCCATCTGCTCTCGATATGTCTTAGTTAGTTAGAAACCAATCAACTGTCACTAAAACTGCCCGTGTAGGTTTTTTCAGTTTCTAAATTGGCCAAGCCGGCTAAACATATATGTATCATGCATACAGACTTCATCAATGGAGCTAGAAGGCTGAAAGTCAAATATCTACACAACACTCAATTTTTTTTTTGTTTTTAGAAAATCCCCCCCTCCCCAAATGAGCATTGAATCAGGTTTTCAATTCTCAATTTAAGTCTTCTGCAAAAAAAATGATCCCTTAGTCTGTGTCCTGCACCCTTCAAGCTTGATTTTTGAAAATTTTACTTTTTTAGTGAACACTGCCCAGCAAAAGGCAAGAGGGGTAACTTATTTATTGATCATCCCACTCTTTCCAGTTTTTCAGTTGATCACCCCTATCATATGTTTCAGGGAGGGGAGACATTGCTTATGTGATGGTCTCTATCTTGGAACTCCAGGCGATACCAGATAGACTGGCCCTAAAGTGCATATGGACACCACAAAGATGAATTATAATTTTTTTTTTCTGATCTTTCAAGTGACGAACCCAATTGGTTCAAACACGATTGGCTTATTCTGAGAGATGTTGATGATGTGTCAGGACAATTCAACACATAATGATCGACTTTACCCTGAGGAATTCGGAGGATCTATCTAAGTGTAGAAATTTAATGAAATAACGCCCTTCAAAAATCTCCAGGACATGAAAGAAAGAATGAACAGCTTAGTCACCTAATTGAAACTGTTATGTGACCAACATCCTTCACAGTATGCCATATTGATGGTGATCGATTAAAAATAAAGAAGAAAGGGGTGATCAATGCTTAAGGTACTTTGTTAGGCAGTAATCACTAAATAGATCTGAATTTTCAAAAATAAGCATGAACATTGCTGGGCACAAACTATGGAACCAATTTAGTATAACTTACATTGCAAATTAATTACCCATCTAAAAATGTATTTGGGGAGGATACTTAGAAAACAAAAATAAACATTTCTTGTAGACCTAATAAGGTGTAAATATTTGAATTTAGAACCTTCTTATTGTGTTGGTACGACCTATATGCATAATACATACATACATATATACATATATAGCCAGCAAGCCAGACCTGCTTAAAAATTGAAGAAACCTATGTTGACAGTTTTGGTCACAATTTTGGTCGACACCTTCTGATTTGAGGTATTTCTCAATTTGTTTACTGATGCAGGTAAGACGATTTGTCTTACCAAGTCATCAGTCGAGTGCAACTGATAAAACAACTCATCTTAACTAGTCAATCCAGGGTTATGAATAAAATACGTCGCCTTAAGATGGCGCGTTATCCTTTCTCTTCCTTACATTGTCAGATGCTCTGTTATACATATTAGCTGGATTGTATATAGATAAAACTATTTTAAACATGCAACCAAGACTTTCTATTTTCATCTATTATTTATGTGATGAACACAGCATAGGAGATACATAGGTAAAAAAAGACACTTGGCAGTGAACAGGTTAAAAGTGGTAGAAATTCATTCCTTTTATTTCCTAGCTGAATTCTTCATAACAATCAATACTAAAACTATGTTTCTTTTGAGTTTATTTGAACAAAAATCTCGTAAGCTGCTAATTTACTTCATTCGGAAAAAAAAGGATAAAGGAAAACCAAAGCCATAAAACAAACAGATCTGTTCTTTCTTTCCCTCTTTCCTTCCTCCTTCTCTCAGCTCGATTTTGTAAATATTGTGAATTTAAATTCGTCATTTTTGGCTGAATGCGTAATGTGAAAAATTCTCCTCTTCACAATATCCGACAAGATGACATAATTATTAGCTGATAGTTATAAAAAGGTATTTATGGAAAAACTAACTAATAAATCTTATGAAGGCTCTGTCAAGGCTTAAGCTTTTTCACTAGCAGATGCAATGGAAGAAAGAAAGAATAAAAGAAAGGGAGAGGAGGCAGAAAAGAGAAAAAGAAGTGAGTAAGAGAGAAAGGAAGGAATGAAGAAGAAATAATGAGCAAAAAAAAAGAATTTGGATGTAAAGAAAGAAAGGAAAAATGAAAGAAGTCCTGAAAAATAAAGAAAAACAGACAGAAGCAAAGGAGAGGTTGAAAACAAAGAAAGGAGTTAAGAAAGAAGTAAAAGAAGAAAGAATGTAGGAGAAAAGAAGTGGAAAAAACAGAGAGAAAGAGAGAAGACTTGAAAAAAAAAAAGATGAAGGACGAATAGGTGTAAAAATGAAGAAAGAAGTTAAGAAAGAGAAAGTAAAAGAAGAAAGAATGTAAAAGAGAAAAAGTAGAAAAAAACAGAGAGGGAGAAAGAAGACTTGAAAGAGAAAGATGAAGGACGAAAAGGTGTAAAAAAAAAAGAAAGAAACAGGAAAAGAAGGAGGGAAAAAAAGAAGAGGAAAGCAAAAGAAAGAAAGTGAATTTACATCAGGTTCACCAAGGTTCCACTAAGTGGAAGTTCACTTTCAGCATGATGAGGGTTAATAGAATTTACAGGCCTCATCATATTGGTAAAATTTGGAGACTGGAATACAATTAGAAATCTTATAGTAACAGAAACTTGGTTCAAATCTCAATGGATCATTTGTGAAGTATTTACAACTGTTAGAAAAATAATTTCCTGTATTAGAAACAGTCAACCAAAACTGTCAACCAAGACTGTCAATATAGGTTTCTCTCAGTTTCAAATTGGTCCAGCTGGCTGTCTATCAGACAAAGTACATATCATGTGTACCTATCATGCGTACAGGTCATCCCGATAGAGCTACAGGGCTGAAGATTTCAATATTTACTTATCATATCTTGGAAAAGAGCTCTTTTTTGTTTTTTTGAAATTCTTTCCAAATGGGTTTTAAGAGGCATATCTAATTTGCAATGAAGGTATCTGCTTAATTGGTCCCTAATTTGTTGTGCTCAATTCTTTTTCGAAAATCCAGACTTTTTAGCGATACAACAAAAGGTGAGAGAAGTAACTTATTCATTGATCGCCCCTTTTCCAAATTTTTTTTGCTTGATCATACTCCAACATAACATGCTGTTGGTCATGTGATGGTTTCTATTGAGTGACTAACCAGACCTGTTTTTTTTTTTGTCCTCACTTCTTTAGAATGAAAATTTGAATTTTGTGAAGGGGTTTCATATGATTTCAGACTAATGTTGTGTTGTTGCTAATGGATGATTCTTTAGGACCAGCATCCTCATCTTTATTGTCTTTACACTTTCCTAAGAAGAGGTATTGTGACTATTCAACAATTCTTTCAAGCCAAAATACTCATCTTTGTTGTTTTTATCCTGTAATGTCAGCTGCTGTACCATTTGGACTACTTCCAGTGTCTGTGGTATATGGTAACATTCAAGATATTTCAAAAGCAAAAAATAATCTATTGGGACCATACCTAAAAGCTCTGTTCTGGCATCAAATTGTGATGAGCTATAAAAGATGGTTACTTTGCGTGGGATGCAAAGAGTAGAGCCGAAAATTAATAATAATAACAATGTTATGTCTAAAAAAAACAGACAACTCAAAACTACTAAGTCTAATACTACTATGAGGTTTAAAGAAGCAACAAAAACAAGATGAAAGAAAATTTGGTCAAAAAATAAATAACAGTTGAGGGAATTCAGGGGTTGATGGTAATTTTTCTATGATCTCATCCAAAAAAAAAAAATGTTTAACACTTTCCCAGCTAAAATTATTTTCTTACATCCTATTTCTAACAGATGGTGGAATGGTTGAATCATTGGCATCTTGGAGTAAGGAAACTCTTTTGATGAATATTTTCTGCCTTGTGGATTTTCAAAGATGTCTGCAAAGGAATTAATGAATATACTTGTTGGGTCTCCCTGGTGGCAGGGTATTATGCACCAGCGCCGGAGGTTGGTGTTTCAGCCCACATAGAAAACTCACAAGAGATTGCATCTTTTTTGTAGAGATACATACGAGCATATGTGTATGCGAATGTACATGGGTGAATGGATTTATGCACGCATATATATGATATCTATATCTATCTCTCTCTCTCTTTATTTATATATATATGCATATATATATATTTATAAAAAATATGTGTATGTATATATATATATATACATACATACATATATATATATATATATAGACACACACAGATATATACATGTATATATCTACATAGATGTTATATTGCATTTCACATCATTCTGACAAAATGTTTCATTGTTCTTTCAACCTTTCAAGAGATTAATTCTTGATATTTATCAATATATATATATATATATATATATATATATATATATATATATATATATATATATATATATACATATATATATATATTTATGCATATTAGCATGATAATACATGATTCATGTTTATATGTATGTGTATATGGAGAGTGATAAAGAGATATGTTGAAGAGAATTCATTTAGACATGCAGTCATACCCCCATATATATATGTATATATATATATATATATATATATATATATATATATATATATATATATATATATATATATATATATATGTATATATATATATATATATATATATATATATATATATATATATGTATATATATATATATATATATATATGTATATATATATATGTTTATGCGATCATGTGAGATATATATATATATATATATATATATACATATACATATGTATGTGTGTTGATGATGATCACCTCACATCCACAAAGCTGAAGTATATATACATGACTGAGTCAAATAAATATCTCTTGCAGCCCTGTTCCTCCTTCAAGAATCTAAGCCATATGCATTTACAAATGCCATCTAAACTGTGAAAGCAAATTTTAATGCAAACAGTTTACAGATGTTTTGCTCTTTAAAAAACCGTTTTCTCCACATCTACATATTTTTTCTGCCTGGGTAAAATTTGGTGTTGCATTAAAATGTCAACTGATGAGTTATTCAAATCTGCATTGGTAAAAATGTATGGTAGTGTGTGCGTGTGCGCACGTGCGTGCGTGTGTGTGTGTGTGTGTGTGTGTGTGTGTGTATGTGTGTGTGTGTGTGTGTGTGTGTGTGTGTATGTGTGTGTGTCTTATTGAGTATATGTTAATTTAGGTGGTTGTGAATGTATGTTTGTGTGTGCAGGTGCCAGTGCATGTGAGAGTATGCGTATTGATGTATGTGTCTACAAATATATGCATGTGTATGTCTGTGTGTGTAAACACATGTGTGTGTCTGTACTGTGTATGCGTTTATATATGAGTATGAATGTATGTGTGAGTGTGTGAATGTATGAGAGAGAGAAAGAGTATGTGAGAGTGTGTGTGTGTGTGTATGTGTGTGTATTTGTGTGTGTATTGAGGGTGTGTGAGGGTGTCGATGTATGAGTGGTTGTATGTGACTATGTGTTTGGGGTGGGGTGTGCGTGTACGCAGTATTTGTCCGGATCAAATGTTCTTATGTTGCCAATCAGGAAATAGTAGATAAGGTTTCATATTCATAACATATGCAAAATACTCAGTTGAATAAGATACATAGATAGACAGATGGGGACAGAAAAAACAAAATTGAATAGAGATATTGATATAAATGCTTTGGATAGACAGAGAAAAATGTGACAGATAGATAGATAGATAGATGGATAGATAGATAGATAGACCATACTCAGAGAGAGAAAGAGAGAGGGGGGTAATGAATACTCATAGGTATGAATGGATAGACAGATAGATATGAATAGATATAGAGATATGAGCATAATTAGATAGATATTAACAAATAGATAGACAGATAGATAGATAGATAGATAGATAGATAGATAGATAGATAGATAGATAGATGGATAAAACACAGAGAGAAAGGGGCCATACTGAGAGAGAGAGGGGGGAAAGAGTGATGGATATTGATATGAGTAGATAGATTCATAGATATGAACAGAATCAGATAGAGAGAAGAACCGAGATAGATTGATAGATAGATAAATAGATAGATATTGATTGAATGATAAATATGAATAGAATTAGATCGATAGATGTGTACTGAGATAGATATGAATAGATAGATAGATTGATAGATAGATTGATAGATAGATCGAAATACAAACACATACACACACACACACACACACACACACACACACACACACACATATATATATAAATAATTGATAATTGTGTTATCCACAGACTACTCTTCCATAGAAATAGAGTAATCTGGTGGACGGGGAATTTTAACGAAATAAATATATCACTAAAATTCAGCCTTACTGACTGTCCAGTTCCCTAGCGGAGGTAGGATATCGGTCTCTGGGTCTGAACCGAAGGTTTCAATCCTGCCCCGTGGTACTGGATGGGATAACGGATAGTCTATAGCCACACTGAAGATTTGTAATACAATGGAACAGCTCTCTGTGGATGACACAATAATATATATATATATATATATATATATATATATATATATATATAGAGAGAGAGAGAGAGAGAGAGAGAGAGAGGATGAGAGAGAGGGGGGGGAATAGAATTCGATCCATAGATAAATATGTACAAACTGAGATAGATATGAATATATAGATAGTTATGCATAGACTGAGAGAGAGAAAAGGGGAGAGAGATGTATAGATATAGATAGATATGAATAAATAGATGGATGGATTCTAATAAATAGACTGAGAAAGATGAATACAACGCAATAAGATAGGTAAAAATAAGCATCAATTCAAACATATTGAAAAACCTAGCGAGATGGATAGGCTAATATTTTCGTGCTTGACATCTAGCAGGTCTGAGAAAATGGTTATCAAACATATTAAAAGTCTATTTATTCCCGTTTAAAAAAAAAAAACGAGAAAATATGCCCAGAACGTGAAAAGGTGGACTGCAGAGCATTGGTGGGTCTATGGTTGGTGTTGCTCGGGGCGGTAACACATGGTGTCACCGAACCCCTCGTTCCAGAAATTGCTCTCTTCCCAGGATATCTAGAATGTTGGTGATCTTTTTGTCCTCATACGCTATTCATTATTCATCATGATTCTCTCATATCTTAGAATGTGATGGCATAAGCCTACATTTACTGACAATCATATTCATCTTTAGTTTTCAATTTTCTCAGTTCCGGTCTTGTGAAATAATATGAAGAAAAATAAGTGTGGGAATTATTTTTATTTGGTGTCTTTAAAAAACTATACAATAAAACAAGAAAGCATGCAGATCGGATACCACTGCCAACGCCATCGTCCGGGGAAATCATCATCACCACCATCATCATCATCATCATCATCACCACCATCATCATCATCATCATCATCATCATCATCAGTCTTTTGATGTCTGTCGTTGGACGTAGACCTTCCCCAAGATTCGCCACAATTCTTTATCATGGGTGCCGCATGGCCAGTATTTCCTGAATCTGTCTAGTTTATCTTGTGTTCTGTCGGTCTCGGTTTCTTATGTGATCTCTGGGGATCCATGTTTTGAGATGTGATGTCCATCGGTTGTCTGTCATTCTGGCAACATCGCCCGCCCATTGCCATTTGGGTTTTTTGATAGTTTTTATGATGCCACGGACACCCGTTTTCTTCCTTATATACTGTGCTGTCTTGCAAACTCTCCGTGTAAGGTTGAGCATGATTCTCTCGTGTGCGCATTGCATACTTCTCAGTTTGCAGGTGTGTCTCTTGGTTAAGTTCCATGTTTCAGCTCCAGAAGTGACTATCTCTTCTTCCGAAGTTCGTTGCCCATCCCTTCGCGAAATTTCATTAAAATTCTTAGAGAACTTTCAGAGATATCGTGTGAAAAGATATGAACTTTTTGTGGTATTATGTTGTGTAGGCATATTACTGCAGCGAAGAAGTAAGTGTGCGTGAATCTGCCCCAAATTATAAACATTTCTCCCATAATCTCTTAATCTTTAATAGATTTACATTGCAATTCATTGAGAACTCTTTGGATATATGGTGTAGGCGGATATGAACCTTTGGCGAAATTATTCGATGTGGACAAATAACTAGGATGTAAGGGTACATTGATCCATTCCAAATTTCAATCACTTATTTTGTGGCTTACGGTAATCCTCCAACAGAATTTCATCAGAATCCGTGGAGAACTTCCAGAGATATCGTGTAGACAGGCATGAGCGTAGAACGGAAAAATATCTCTCAATCGAAAAAGAATTCCTGGGTCCACCCCAAAATTTAACCAACTGTTCTTAATACCATTTCTCAACCTTCAACAAAAATTCATCGATATTGAGTACTTACGAGGAGAATTTGTTTCATAAGATAAAATAATTACCGAGAAACTAATTGAAAAAATTCAGGCAGTGTCACCCTTTCTTATTGGTGTCATCTGGGGTGAGTCGCCCCCTGCTTGCTCTGCCGCTGCTTTTGAGAAATCCTCTAGTGTCTGTTGCTTTAATTCCGCGTATATTGCATGCCAAGAAATCTTGTTTTCAATGCTTCAGTTAAAATTTGTCTGCCTGTCTTGCTTCGGAATAAAAATGCTGGAAAATATGTCGAAAAGCATTAAAGCAAAAATGCCTAAAGCCAAAACAGAGAAAACATAGGACAAGCTTAGCTGCTGCAAGATCAAACTCTCCTTTCTATTCCGACTGAAATGATCACTGCAACGTTTGTACTATATATATATATATATATATATATATATATATATATATATAGAGAGAGAGAGAGAGAGAGAGAGATAGATAGATAGATAGATAGATAGATAGATAGATAGATAGATAGAGACATTCCTAGTATAAATGTATTAATACATTAATATTGAAATAATCCCTTGCGTATTTATAACATACATTTTGTTATATATGTAGGACTCGTCAATTTAGCTCAGTCGGTAAGAGACAGGACTATTAGTTGGTCATGATTTCAAATCACAGTAAAGGAATGTTGATTTCAATACCTTCAGATTCGATGAGGACAGTCCTTGTCGTTTTATTAAGGTAGAAAAACTAAGTCAAGTCCAGTTTGCGACAAGAGTTTGACAAAAAAATACTACTACTACTACTACTACTACTGCTACTGCTGCTGCTATAATATGCATTTATAGAGAGTTCCTACTTGGGAAACCTCAATACTCAGGTTCCCTCGGGACAAAAACGCTTGAAAACCTATGAAACCATTGCAGTAAAACTGTAACGCCTGTTGAAGAAGAGTTAGAGGAAAGTACGACTTGTCAATAAGTTACTTACGCAACCTAGAACAGGAGTCAAAATTACAAAGTGAGTCAATTACTGAGGTCGTATAATCGTAAAGTCTCAAAACAAGAAAGTTGTTCGTTTTTTTTTTTAAATTTAAAACTTCCTAATATTTGTACGTTCCGGATATCATAGGGTAACCGATTCCGGAAGTCAGGGACGGAATTGAAAAAATTAAAAAGAAATTTAAGTCGAGAGAAAAAAAATTGTGAGAGAATTAGAAAACATTCTTGATTCTCATGAATGTGCAAGTGCATATGTTTGGGTACATATCCGAGGGTGCTATCTATAAGTCCATAGTCTGATTCAGTAATAAGCTGGATTTCGATCTGAAATGTTCATTGTATAGTGTTAGATCTATGTGATTGATGGAGAAGCGTTGGGTTAAACTTGACAAGGAAATATAATACAATGAAAAATAAGCGTTTGTTGTGTGAAATATATGCCTCTTTCATTGATAAGTTACGGACTTTTACTCGCCTAAATATTGTATTTTTCATATATTTATATTTAGACACTTCTAGTGCATGTGTATATAAACATGATAGCATATATATATATATATATATATATATATATATATATATATATATATATATATATATATATATATATATATATATATATATATATGCATTTGAGTGTAGAGAGTAATATGTATTTACAAATAAACGTCCAAAAGTCCAAACTGAGAAAATAAAATAAAGCAAGAAGCAAGCAAAGAACTTCGAGATGAAACTGAGAACAATAGATAAGAAAGAAAAAAGAAGGATGGTTTACAAAACAAAATGTCGGTTTTCCGCGATTTGATTATTATGATGTCAAAACCTAAGCGACTCTTCTCGTTACTCAGCTAGTGTTGCTCATCTTTTGGCGATCTGTTTTCGACGAAAGATGGTGATTTCGAATTCAGAGCATGAAGTAGGCAGGGCTGATTTGAGCAGGTTTCTATGAAGCTTCTATAGAAGGTCAGAGTTCGTGCATCTTGCTGATATTGCGATGACACTGTTAACCCCACATTTTCTCGACAGCCGCTAAAAGGAAAAATTGAAGGACAGTGAAGAAGAAAAGAAAAGAAGAAAGAAAAAAATGAATGAGAAAAAGAAGAAGAAGAAGAAGAAGAAGAAGAAGAAGAAGAAGAAGAAGAAGAAGAAGAAGAAGAAGAAGAAGAAGAAGAAGAAGAAGAAAATGACGGATTTCCTTAAGAAAGAAAAAAATATCAGGATCTTTCGGTGAGAGTTTCAAAAGGTTATAAATCCGCACGGAATGCAAATGCCGGCAGAGATGTTTCTCTGGTTGAATCAAGGGTCAGAGAAAATCCCATCTTTTATGGTCCATGCCTTTCTAAGCTAATGCATGATAATCTATACCATAATAAGCTATGTGTCCTTCCGTCTGTCTGTCTGTCTATCTGTCTGTCCGTCCGTTAATTTTCCGACTGTCACACTTTCGTCTGTCACATCTTGAGAGTAATTTTTTTTTCTATTTGAAAGGGGTTAGGAGTTGAGGAAAGATCCTGAGAATGGGTCCTCAACAAAAGAACCTTGGAAAGAGGTGCTATGAACGGGAGAGAAGCACGGTATCGGTACCTGAAACATGAAGATTTCGCTGAAGGAGAACGAATGAACGCGTTGGTCGACAAAAGAAGTGAGGTAAGAGAGTAAAATGAAGAGGAATTGAATTTGTTTTCGATGATACGTGAGCAGAAGATTTGGTTAAGTGCAGGGTATGATCGCTTAAGGCAACTCCCATGAGTTTTTTTTTAGATCCGGCAGCGCTTTAGATTTCTTCTCTTAAGTATACCCTTAACAAAGCAACATAAATTTTACCATTGCATGATAATGAAGAAAAGTGTTGATATTGATAATAATATAATAATAATGGTTATCATCGTCAAACCTCTGTCCAGGAAGTCAACTTTGTTTTTGTACCAAAACAAAAAGAGCAAGATTAATCCTCACCTATTCACCGATTGAGCTAAATAGACAAGTCTTAATATCTACCAAAATTTATGCTATAAATACGCACGGGCTTCTATTAAACGAATAAATGTATAAAATTACCATTTCTTTATCATGATTCGAAATAACAAGTGATTGGTAACCGGCTCTCCTACCAACCCAGCCAAACTGACGAGTCTTACCTATTGGCGAAAATTTATCCTCTAGATGTGTAAAGGCTTATTTCATTCTACATAATACGCGAATTTATACGAAAAAAAAATATCATAATTTTTTATTATTATATGTAAGATATAGAAGTTGCGGTAATTATCTTCAGAGAGAATAGAGTTAGGAGTGGAGTGTTTGCCCTGCTACAGCCAGGCTGGTTATTTACCTCATAGCAGAAATATCCCTCAGTTTTGGAGATCTTTTGTTTCACATTGGATTATTTGTAGGAGTGAGCACGCTCGTGTATGTAAGGAAATGTTGAGCGGGGAAAAAACATCAGCGTAAGATGCTGTTGCGATCTTAGAGCAAAGGCATTTGTTTCCGGTTTCCATAACCTCAATATTTTCACCAATATCAACTAAGGGTTTTACAGCATTAGCTCAGGGACCTACATAATATCAAATGTCACTCAGTCCCTTCAGCAACTGAGTATTTTTTCTTATTATTCTCACCATCTTCAATTGGATTTCAGCTTGTGTACTTTTAATTTTACTCCGGGTGATATACCCAGCTAAAACAGAACGTTTTTGCAGCGTTGGTAACAGGTTACATTTTGGTTCGGGGATATTCGACATTGTGGGATGGATACTGCAAATAAGTATTTTTTTTTCTGAACACAAACTGCCCACCTATCTCAGACGTTGACACAACGTTATGGTGACGTTACAAAGTGCTGTAAGTGAAACTCTCGCTCATTCTGGGAAAAAAACCATCCAAATACTTTTTCTTTGAATTATATCCATTGAAAGAATAAAGCTTTCTTCAGTTGCGAAGCGCTAATTTAGATAATCTATGGAAAATCATTAGATAATGATAATTATAGATTCTGCAAAAGACTAGTCTATATATAATCATAGGTTGCGTTATATTTTAGAGAAACTTATCTGAAATGATCTACTGTCATTACACGGTTAATGTATCACTCATCCTTGTCAACGTAAATAGAATGAACGATTAAAGAAAATTAGACTGATACAGAAATCGACCTGCCACCAATAGGGTAGCCACTTCAACTAATTTTATGAACTACTGGTGATGCAAAAGGCTAAATAATTGCTTTTAACCCAAAATCTTGTCCCGTTTATTCTTGATCTATTTGCTCCTTTCAAAGCCACGGTTATGTATTAAATATAATGTAACGAAATTTTTGATTATTCTGTCGGATCACATATATCCATTTCTTTATATATGTGTGCGAGTGTGTATGTGTGTATGTGTGTGTATGTATGGTCCAGAAAGCTTTACAGCTTTAAACAGCTTTTTTTTTTCTTTTTTTTTCTCGCAAAATGTATTTAATTTCAAGCAATTATTTCAAAATATCTGTTAATGCAATTTATGTATTTTTTTCCAGTGGTTTTTGTTTTACACAAAATACGATATTATTTTTGTTGGGATTATCAGTTGTTCACTATGTAAGCGTTTCGGGGATTTAAAAACAAAACAGTTAAATGAAAATGGCTCCCTAGGCAGCGATGATCAAATACCCCCCCCCCCTCAGCTATGATTTTAAAGTATATCTATTTATTTTTGAGGGCTGTGTCAAACTATCTCTTAGGGTATCACATTACTGTTACAGAGGGGTGTGTCATAATACACATAGGTTATCATCGTAATGGATTGTATATGGAGGCTATTTTATACCACATATCTTTTAATTTTTGGAACAAATGGATTTCTCACGTAGTTCACCCCCCAAAACGATGACGATGAGGGATCTCTAAGTAGAACAAAAGACGTGGCTCATTTTTCGTATCACTTCTATTGAGTGTTTACCCATGTGAATATTAAATTGGTTTTAATCTCTGACTGCATGCAAACCAACTTATGACATGATCTTCAAGAATGCTAGTTACACAGAGAAACTTCTTTTGAGTTGATTTTCCATCGGCATATTCAATGGAAAAATTTGACGGATCTTTTCATTAACCTTAGACTTCATTTTTTTATTGGCAAGGATACAGGAAAATGAGATAATGAAGAAAACAAAAGAAAACAAAATAGAGCTCCCCTCCAGGGCAGCTCATAGAAACAACGCCGTGTTGATGAGGGTAAAAATGGAAGATACTAACAAAAATAGAATGAGTGGGGAATTGGTAATTAAGGGGTCCTTCATCGGCTTCAGCTGAGACAAAAATCAAACACTCTAAACTTTTTTGAAACCCAGTAAAGTCCCCAACCGGAAATTTTTACTAAAAGCTAAAAATAGTGCTCTGCAAGTGGTTGTCGATGTTGAAATGTTCATTAAATCCGCTTAAAATCATATTTATTTGTTTTTTAACAGTTTATTTCCACCTGCTAATAATGCACTCATCCTCGTAATACGCAGTCCTCAAAATTCCATTTGATTTATCATGTTATATATCTGAAATTAATCGTGTTACCGTCTAAAGAGACTGGCAGAGACACAAGAGAGATGAAATAGAGGAAAGAAGAAAACAAACCAAAATAAGCCCCATCCTGAGACAAGGAGAATTAGTCTGGACTTATACTGAGTTAAAACTTTATAAGTAGACAAGAATTTAGTCTCACCACAAGCTACACAACTGTCATGCCCTTCGAAAGAATAAACACTTAAGGGTCTTTATAGGGAGAGGAAGAACAGACTCGACAGGTGTACGCCCTTCCCTTTTTTCAAGGGTATGATTCGGATCTAGCCTCCAAGCTACAGCACTGTTGGGTCAATACTCTGATGGGTAGCAGACCGCTTAAATCAGCACACATCTGCTTCTATGGAGCGTCTGGGATCTTTGCATAGAGTTGCAGATAGCCATACCACCCAGTGTGTCTATGTATAGAAATCGCAAAGTTCCATACTATTCGGGGCTTCTGTACTGAAAGTTGTAGACAGCTGCATTGTCCAGATTCTCCTTCAAAGGGCCTGTAAAGAAAAACAAACAAACTCTATAGCCAGCTTGGCATCTACCAACTGTGGATTGGTCACGCCTTGTCAAACATACGACCTTAGAATCCTTCTCTTAACCGTGCCACCTCAGTGGACCATAGGATGCTAAGTCTTGGTTTAAAGGGTTGAATTGGCTCCATGCAAACTTGCTTCACCTTAACAATCCACTGCTCAGGCTGAAGGAAAAAAAACTGCACATAGGCCCACGTCTACGGTCATGCTGTTGTGGTAATCTCCCTATAATCTTCGCTCACAAAACTAAACCATTCATTCATTGTGTTTTTAGGCAGCATCCCTTCTTTTGGGCACTTGTTATTGTGAAAGGCCTACAGAGTTGACTTTATAATCACACTTAGTCATACATGGAATTTAAGACTTCTAAATTTAAGACAAGAATAAGAGAAATGGAAAGAAGAAGAAAGATAGATTCTATGACGTCATGTCGTGTGAACTCATGTTCCCATATTCTTGACTTTTTTTTTCTTTTTTGTAAATGTTCAATTTCTGTAAATTGAGTAGATTTGGGGATCAAATCCAGCTGGGAGCAAAACATTTATCCCTTCCTTTCGGGGTCAGTGGTTGACTAACCATGAGGCTGAATCAGCCTTTCCTTTCTGGTTCTCAGCACTAGTGGCTAATTAACCATGAAGCTGAGTAGCCTTTTTCAATCAGTCTTCTATAAAAGTTATTACTATTGACTTTATTTAGTTACCTCATATACATATATATATATATATATATATATATATATATATATAAATTGTGTCATCCACTGACAGCTGTTTCGATGTATTACATCTCTTCAGTGTGACCATAGTCTTTATCCCATCCAGTACCGCAGAATTGAAACCCTCACATTGGACCCGGGGGCCGATATCCTACCTATGGACTACGGAACTGGGTGGTCAGTGAGGCTGAATTTAAGCGATATATTTGTTTACGCAAAAACTCCTCATCTACCAGAGTGCTCTATTCCTATGGAAGAGACTTTTCTTCTGCCAGGTCAAAAAAGGGTTCATCCCTCTGGGTGTTGCCGTTTCATTTTCCTTTTCCAGCAGGGCGAGATGTAACGAATTAATTCTATTCTGCGTCAGTTTACCACTTAGCCTTATCCTGGATAGACTGATTTGTTCACAGAGCTTTTTTCCGAGAACAGGGTGCTACCGCGTTGGGTGATTTTTCGCGATGGCAGATAAAAAGAAATGAGTGTACGCGAAGTTTTGCCTTCTTTTGGTGAATCTGCAGCTGAAACTGTCATAATACGTGATGTCCAGCGGTGGTCTAGGATTTTTGCAATTCAGCCAGCCCTGTGCCATTTAAGTTTCAAGAATCTCTGACTCCTGTTTTTTTCCCCTCTGATACACTATGATGTCTTGTGATATCTCCCTGCGATGTTAAGCATGGTCCTTTCTTGTGAACGTCGAATGGTTCCTAATTTGAGAGCCAGTCTTTTGATTAAGTCCTATGTTTCCACAAGTGACTCTCAGGGAATGCATTGGTTGTAAAAATATATGATTCCAACTTTTTCTGATAAGTTTGAACATTTGTATCACTTTCGGCGAATTTACCACTTGATTAAATTTGATATTTTTCGTTCAACTCTTTTGTCAATCATTTTATCTGATTTATAGAAAAATTCAGCTTAAAGAAATAGATTTTGAATTTATCAAAATATTTACTGGCAATCAATTTTGAAATTAATTCCACTCTTAGATGAAACATATTTTTTTATTTGATTGGTATTCGTCACTTATAGTAAGGGCCAAATCATATGGAACACACCAGTTTTTGTACGATCACTGATGTCAAGCAATCTCGAGCCTGGTCAGTAACTAGATGGGTGATCGTTTGGGAATACCAGCAGGTTGAAATAACTGGAGATCATGTTGAAAGCCTGCCATGGCGATTCCGCTATTCCCCCAAAGGAAGAAATCGATCTCTGTATTACGCTCAATAAGGCAAGTACAAAACACACTTTCCTACTCCTCCCAGCCCTTTGACTTGTCTGGCTGCGAGTGACAAGAAATGAATGAATTTAATCATTGCATTTTATCACAGTTTTCGAGGTACGTGATTGAAAACTATAACTACGAGGTCAAACCAAAAACGTGAGTAAAGGTTTGCAGAAGACAGGTAGCAATATATGATTACTTTTTTGCCCTGTCTAGCCATACGCTCTCATGGCTGAATGAGTGAGATTGTTTTCTATGAAAGATGAACTATTGGGATAGGGGGTGCACGTTTGAGTCTCACTGGAGACAATTTTTTTTTTTGTTTCTATTTTACACTATATACTTTAACTGTTGAAAGATGATGATGATGATGATCATCATCATCATCATCATCATCATCATCATCATCATCATCTGTCTTTTAACGTCTGTCGTTGGACATAGACCTTCCCCAGGATTCGCCACAATTCTCTATCATGGGCGTCGCAGAGCCAGTATTTTCTGAATTTGTCTAGTTCATCTCTCCATCTTGTTTTCCGTCGGCCTCGGTTTCGTGTGTGATCTCTGGGGATCCATGTTGCGAGTCTTCAACAAGGTAAAGAGAAAAAAAAAAATGAAAAAAGTTGTAATAGAAAGCTACAACACTCACTAGAAAACTGTCACGTGAGCAACGTCTACTTGCATCACGGACTATTGGGCGTGATCAATTAAAAGTTTGTTAAAAAGAATGATCAATGAATGAGTTACTTTTCTCGCCTTTTCTTGGGTAGTGATCACTAAAAATTTCCAGATTTTCAAAAACCAATCATGAACACTGCCAAACACAAATTAAGGGATCAGTTTAGCATAAACATGAAGACAAACATGGGGGGGGGGGGAAACAGATAGAACGTTTTTTCACTCATAAGAGAGAGTAAAAGTTGAAAATTAGTGCTGCATATGCAGGATACATATATGCATGCATAGCCAGCCAGACCAACTTGAAAACTGAAGAAAAAATTGCAGATGGCTATTTAAACGAATAACCCCCCCCCGCTCCCCTAAAAAAATGAATATACTTTATAGTTCTCTTACTGTATTTTTACTGACATGATACAATAACAAGGATATATTTGTATGTAAATGTATTGCATAAATAATAATTCAGCCTTCATGATTTTCTTCACCGATTAAGTAATAGTGTCTATTTATTGCATATTCATCTTTTTCATCAAGTCTCACTGAATGATACATCACTATATTTAAGACTATTACTTGTAACAATATGGTGTGAAGATTTAGAGAAGAGTTGTAGCAATATGACTGTAGATTTATTCCTTGTTTATCCATATATATTTATGTATATTGGTTGTCCTTTGGATCCTAAGAAAATTCCTATTATACATGTATCTTTGGATTGTCAAATGGCTCTGCGACTCGACTCTAGAGGTGTACAGTCTAAAATAGTGCTGACATTGGAAGACAGTTGTTGGAATCATTGTCTAATGGTATTGTTCTCTTTACAGTGAAGAGTCTTTGACGCTAAGCTTTTAAAAATTTGCAGAAGCCTGATGAATAATTGTTATCTGCAGGAAATTATTTCAAAATTCACTAATATGAAAAAAGACTACAGAGGCATAGAATTTAGCACTATTCTTGCTAAATTTAGCATGTTTCTTGCTTAGATGAAAACTTAACATGTGGCACTATTCTTAGCAAATTTTAGTTATATTTTCCTGCATTTCTAACAATAGTCAGCCATTTTCTAGCTATCTGGACTAATATAGTCATTTTTTGCAATTTAAAATGGCTGTAAAAGGCTTATAGTGTTTTAAAGCTCATTCTGGCATTTTTAAGCTTTTCCAAAATCAATTAAGTGAAAAAAATAATTTGAGTTGGCAACATTGAATTAAGAATATTTTATGATCATAAAAGTAGGGAAGACTAATAATAAAAATACTTCACTCACTAATTTAAAAAAAGACTATTGGTACTGCTACAACTGGCTAGTAGAGGTAGCATTATGTTAGGGACAATCAACCAAAACTGTCACCAAAGGTTTCTTCAAGTTTTAAGTTAGTCTGACGGCCTGTCTGAGCTATAAGGCTAAAATTGAAACATTCATTTCTTACTAAGTTTATAAAAAACATTTTGTTTTATTCTTTAAATTCCCCCCTGAATAGATTATTAGTGGGGGGTTCAATTTGCAATGTAAGATAATGCTAAATTGATCCCTTTGCTTATGTCTATGTCTGTGTCTGTCATATGGCCAATATCTTCTCACAGAATGCCGTGTTGGGGGTGATCAATGAAAAAATTGGAAAAAGGGGTGATCAATGAATAAGTTTCTTTTCTCTCCTTTTGTTTGGCAGTGATCACTGAAATGTTTGGATATTCAAAAAACAAGTGTGAATGCAGCCAGACACAAAGATACCTATTGACCATAACCTTCAATTGCAGCTTGAACTCTCTGCTAAAAACCTGCTACGAGGTTGGAGGATGGATTCTCAAAACACAAAACGTGTTTTCTAGACGTAATAAGATGTAAATTTTGAAATTTCATCCCTCTAGCTCCATTGATACAGCATTTATATGTGATATATACATACATATATGTGTACATACATAGCCAGTCAGCCGGACAAACTTAAAAACTGAAGAAACCTATTGAAGTTTAGGTGACAGTTTTGGCTAACAGTTTCTAATAAGAGTCAAAATTTTTCATTATTTTTGCTTATCTGTCATTTTCAAATTCTTCTATGTATACTTTTGAAAAATTACTTATTTCAATTTTATTTTACATAATGCTTACCAGATATTCCTCGTCTTCATAATATCTCATGTTACATGATATCAAAATGAGAAAACATGCTCACACATTTAATTTCTTTTTAGGTAGAATAGAATGAAAGACGAAGCTCTAATCACAAAGTATATTTTAGAGGCAGAGCAACAAGTATTTCTTTAGAAAAATAGGCAAAATTTTACAGATGACATCAATCAGTAAATTTCACATGTGACACTAATCAGTAATTAATTTGTGTTTCTTTTCTTTTTTTTTCTCTCTCTTGCGGTGTAAAATTATCTATCCTTCTTATTGAATACATTCCTTCCCAACCAATGGAAAAAGGAAGGGAATCATATTCCCTTAAAGGAATTTTTTTTTAAAGAGGTAAAAATACATTTGATTACATATCCATGCATATGGTTCAAGAACCCCCTTCGAGTTAATTGGTGGACCCCATAGTGGTTAGCTCAGAGAATCAGAGTTAATTGATATTGTTCAGGTGGTGGAAATATCTTATTTGGGGTTTGCAGTGATGGAGAAGAGAAAATACATAAATAAATAAAATCAATCAATCAAAGAAAAAAATAAAAAGGAGAGAAATAATAAGACCTTGAGAGTTTTGTGCAAAATTGTTGCTGGGTTTTACCGCATTTCGCCGTTTAAAATGATTTTACAGCTGCAGGGTCAATCTGAGGTCAAGTATGTAGAGCAATATCAGATTGCAATCGTGTCTCGTTGGGTGACGGATGAAATTTTAAAAAATGAGTGTTTGACAAAATTTATAAATCCTACGAGGCAACTGCGCTTTCGATTTTAGACATGGGGAATCTAATGTTAAAGCCATGATTACATTAAAAAAATGCAAATAAGGTAATTACTTTAGTTGCACCCCTTGGCGTATGTCTAATTTTTTTTTGTAAAATTTTCTTTCTTTTTTTCTCATGCAATTTTTATTACATTTTAAAAGACTGTGCAAAATCCTTCATCATAGAGCCTTGGGACTGGACTTGTTTAAGAATGTGGAATTTTGTTTTTAGCTTTTGGAATGATGGGGTAATATTTTGCCATATGTTGATATACTACCTTAGCTGATGTGCTGTTAGAGCAAAAATCTACATAAGCTGATGAGCCAAAACATTATGACCAAGAACATATGGCAAGAATGACAGCTGCTGTCTCAAAACGATTTTGCTAGTTAGAATCAAAAGTAAAAAAGGCAAGAAAGCCGGCTCAAAGTATATCAATATGATGTGTTGAATACCACAGATATGGCGGAGAAAAAAGATTTGTGCGAATGAAGGCTGAAGCATTGTGATCAGAAGACTAAATCAGGGTGATTCCAGAACATTACTGTTTATGGGATGCTAATATTCAGCACGGGTCCACAGAAGGAAAAGTCAACAGCTGCTAAGAAGGCATCGGAAGGCCGACATTCATCTTTGAATAGAAGCTTTCCCACTAAATCAGAGCCAAATTAAGGGTTGGTTCTGAAAATCAAAATTAATTGATATTGTTTGAGTGGTGGAAATGTCTCATTTGGTGCTTGAGAAGGGAAAATAAATCAATCAATTAAAAGAAGATAAAAGGGAGAGAAGAATAATGAGACCTTGAGAGTTTTATGCAAAATTGTTGCTAAGTTTCAACAGATTTTGCAATTTAAAATGATTTTACAGCTGCAAGGTCAACCTGAGATCAAGTATGTAGAATAAGATCAAATTGCAATCATTTCTTGTTGGGTGACAGCTGAAATTTTTAAAAAAATGACTGTTTGACAAAATTATAAATCCTGTGAGGCGATTGTGCTTACGGTTTTCTAGACACGGGGAAGTCATGATTTAAAATGCAAAGAAGGTAATTACTTTAGTTGCTCCCTTTGGCATATGTCCTCTTTTTTTTTTTTACACAAAGTAATTTTTTTTTGCTTTTTTTTGGCTTGCATTTTTTATGATGTATTATAGAATTTCATCATAAAGCCTTGGGACTGGACTTTAATAAAAAGGTGGAATCTTTTTAGATTATTTCTTGCCATATGTTAATATACTACCTTGGCTGGTCTGCAATTAGGGCAAATATATTCATACATTTGCATAGTACCCCCACAAAATATGATGGGATTGTTATATCATCATCATCATCATCATCATCATCAAAGTTATTATTATTATTTTATAATCATTATTATTATCAGCATTTTTTCTTCTTGAATTGTCTGACAATGGATATATATACATATACATATGTATATATATATATATATATATATATATATATATATACACACACACACACGCAGGTATATATATATATGTATATATATATATACATCGCGCTGCCTTGGTGGACCACAGGATGCAAATCTTTGATTTAAAAGGTGGGGTTGGCCCTGCACATGTTGCACTTCACCTTGAAACTCTATGGAAAACCCTTCCAAAAAATCTTTGTTTGTGGAGCCAAGCCATCATATAATGCTGTGTATTCCTGAAGCAATCTTCAAACCCATTTTAATGAGGATTTTTAATTAAGTGAAAGCATTTTGCTGTGTTTGTTAGTGTTTGTACATCAATCATTAATGTTTTCATTTCTGTTGAGTTGTTATGCACTCGCCATCCAGTCTGTATCATTAAACAGTCTTAAAACCAGAATAATCACAAACACTTACTGACCTTCAATTTCCAATTACTCATACCATAGCCGTTAATCCTCATAACCACAATGCGTATCCACTCACACACACACACATATATATAATTATATGTATATATACATATATAATTATCATACATATATAATTTTAAATGTATATATATATATTTATATATATATATATATATATATATATATATATATATATATATATATATGTATACGTATATATATACATATTTATATATGTATATATATATACATATACAAATAGATGTATATATATACATATATATATATATATATATATATATATATATATATATATATATATATATGTGTGTGTGTGTCTGTGTGTGTGTGTGTGTGTGTCTGTGTAGCAGGCCCGTTATACATGTGGGGCAGTGGAATCTGGCCCCTCCAAAACTGACTGCAGTGAATTTGATAAATGCTTTTATGCCAATGTTTGACCGGTGAGAATGATATATTTTATCATCTCAGGCCGCTGAAACACGAAGAATTTTGGTCCTGAGATGCTGAGAAATTCAAAATTTTACACGGCTCCATCCCTGGACTCAATAGGGCAGCTTACAGAACCTACCTAGACCAAGATCTGCATTTGGTTCGGTTACCCTTTAGCCACACAGAACATCTTTCCCATTGTATGGGCCTGTATGTATATAAATTTTGTCTGTATCCAATACTTTTCTATGTACACTCAGATACTACAATGATCTGAAGCAGAAGTGCCCAGAAGTGTAATTTTGATTATAGTTACAGTGAACAGATACAATTATCTGACAGAAGTCCCAGGGAGCAACACTTTGATCCTAGACAGAAGTGCCAATCTATACGTAGCATTCCAATGGAAATTATGAATCACCACAACTCATATATGGTGTTTTTTATCTCATAAACTAAGTAGTGGTGAACGCAAAATTGAGTTACCTTCATGAAAATACTACCAGTATGGTTTGAATCATAAATTTATAATAGAATAAGAACAGGTCTGGCCAGTCACTCAATAAGGTGATTGATGAAGTAGATTAGAAAAAGGGGTGATCAATGAATAAGATATTTCTTTTACCTTTTTTTTGCAGTGATCACTAAAAAGCGCAAATTTAAAAAAAAATGTCTGAATGCTGCTGAATATCAACTAGTGGACAAATCTAATATATTCTTTCATTGTAAATTGTACTCTTTTAGGGTGTATGTATATGCAAAATTTCAAGTCCGTACTATGAACCATTAGGGCTATGCAAAATCCTGATCCATACATAGATATGTATAAATGTCAGGACAATTGCTCAACCTAGACCTAACAACAGTGATTAAACCAGTCTGCTTTTGGTAGCAGTAATCAATGATTAAATAATATTTGACAGAGATATTATGCTAGTTTCTTTATAGAACATTAAACTAACAAACCATCTCTGTCTTCGATGTTGTCCTCTCATTAATCTGGTATTTTTTTTTTGCCATTTCACATGAAATTCATTGCCGGAGCTCACATCACTGTTGATCTCCTTTGAGATGCCTTTAATGTCATGGCTATCTACTGCCACTTTTCCTGGAGAGTGTGGGCAAAAGCATATATCACAGTACCTGGGGGACAAAAGCATATGTTTCAATGGGGTGGGGAAAAATATATTTCCAGGGGGAAGCAAAAGGGAATGTTCGAAATATATCTTAGTGGCAACCTATTACATGATAGGCATACCACTCGCCATTTGTTGTGTGAGCAATTACAACCCATTGTATGATTCAGATGTCAGATGATGCATTTGACCATTGATGGAGACCCTCGCCTGACCCAGAGTGAAACACTAACAAATAATTATAAAGCTTTTTTTATACGAGAACAGTAAGTTAGGGTTACATACAACATTTTTACTGCATCATTATGGTTTATTGAGTATAAAGTTCCAACTTTTAAAACCTCTTGTCCTTGGTGAGGAGGCCTGATTGGGGTGGGAGACATCTCTTTCTCCTTTAACTATCAGTAAAAGCCTATATTTGCTATGTTGAGCAGAATAATTATTCCAAATTCAACTATTGCATTTTTCAATTTTAGCATCTTTTACTCAGACACTGAAGATCAAAGAATTGATGAAATATATGTGGGTGGGAACATCTGTCATTGCATCTATGAAAAGGATCCAGAATCAGGAGCAGTTAATATCTAATATTTAAAATTTAAGGTTAAATGTATTCGAGCATTTCATGAAATGAACCCATCATACATTAGATATTGTATTATATCATGATATATTATATTGCATCCTTCATTACAGTGTATGTATACATATATATGTGTATATATATATATATATATAATGATGATTAGATAATTGTGTCATCCACAAACAGCTGTTTCATTGTACTACAACTTTTCAGTGTCGCTATAGACTATCCAATTTCCCATCCAGTGCCACGAAGTAGGATCGAAATCTTCACTTAAGACCCAGAGGCTGGCATCTTACCTCTGCCCTATGCAGAACTGGACGGTCAGTAAGGTTGAATTTAAGCAATACATTTACTCACCCATGAATTCCCCATCCACCAGAGTGCTCTATTCCTAAGCTGGAAGAGCATTGTATGTATATATATATATATATATATATATATATATAATTGTAATTATAAATTGTGTTATATCATAATCCAGAGAAATTGGTTGTAGATTTGATTCCTGAAATATTTGTATTTGTGAGTTATTTAATTAGTTTGGCAACTCGTCCAAATAGCCATGTTAGTCAGCATTTTCAAACTTATTGATTGATTCTGAATAAAACTTTTGTAGGATAGAAGAAAAAAGACTTAGTTTGGTTCATTTGATGATTCAATTCTATTGGAAAAAACATTTTCCAGAAGTTTAGCATTCAGAACTACAAAACATGGATAGATGCATGCCTTGTTGTGCTAATTGCAATACAATTTGGTTCCTGTTTTTCACTCTCAAAACCAAGCTACACAAGCAAAATTTCTGTTTTATTCAAATACTTACAAACAGTATTCTGCATATACATACTTACAAGCAGTACTGTGTTTTTATATATATATATGTATATATATATATATATATATATATATATATATATATATATATATACACACACACACACACACACACATATATATATATATATATATATATATATATATATATATATATATATATGTATATGCACCTATCTTTCATTAAAAATGATGGACAAGAAACATCTTTTAAATTTTTGACTAATCTTTTCTTGTTTTCATACAAGTGAACCAATTTCTGGTTTCAACGTAAATAATTACTTCCCAAAGGTTAGAGCACTTTCAACAGCATCTTCTGACATTTTTAATATCAGAGTGTAGAATTACTGTTCAATTTCATGGTAGAGTTGTATCTTCTTTGATGTTAATTTACGATTTAATTTTACCATTAAATTTGGCATTTGCAGTTTTCTGTTTGTTTTTACCAGTTGCTATTACTTACATCCAAATATACAATGGCAAACAAGAGCATTCGACCCCATTGGAATGTTTCCTATTTTGTTGCATCACAACCTGTAATCTGAATGAATTTTGTTTTTTTTTAATTATGCCATCGACTCACACAAATGAGTCCAAAACAGTGTAGCGAAATTTTTGAAAAATCTGGGTCTGAAAATTTTCCAAAGACCTGAAAAGTAAGAATTCGACCTCTTTGCGATAGACCCCTTTGCAAGTCATACAGTTGAATAAAGTCCTCCTGCGTGCAATTTGAGTGATGTGTGATATCAGTATATATACACCTGCCTTGAAAGGGCTAAGAATCTGCAACACTTCAAATCAATTAATACCATTAAGTAAGCGCCATCACGAAGACCAAGAAACTCTCCAAAAAGGTCAAAGACAAAGTTGCAGAGAATCAGAGATCAGGTTCGGTCAAAGAAAAACAGCTAGAACTCTGAACGTCCCATGGAGAATTATTAAATCTTTTAATACAAAATGGAAAGATTATTGCTCTATGATCAGCCTGCCAAGAGAGGGTTGCTCTCCTAAACTCACCAGCCAGTCGGACATTAATCAGAGAAGCAACAAAGAGACGTAACATAACCCTGAAGGAACTGGAAAGTTCCATTGTGGAGATTGGTGTATCTCTCAATAGTACTGCTTCAGGTGTAAAACTACAGATGTATGCAAAAATATCCAACCAACTTGGTATTTTGTTGCATTACATCCCGTAATGAAAACTAAATTTTTCTAAATATTTGTCATAGACCTTCACAAAATAATCCAAACTGATGAATTTTTGAAAAATTAGATAGATAAATATCATCAAATCAATTCTGAGATAATTATTAATTGGAAAAAATAAGAAAAATAATATAGCGGTTGAAGACTTATGCATACTCTACTTTTCAGATTTTCATTCTCTAAAATTTTTTAAAACAAGTTTGTTTTTTTCAAATATATACCTGTATATATATATATATATATATATATATATATATATATATATATATATATATATATATATATATATATATATATATATATACATATATATATATATATATATATATGTAACAATTGAAGATCTCATTCTTTTGATATCATAAGTACATTTCTGAAATCTATTTCATCAATTTTGAATTTGCTTATCATTTATAAGGACCTTAACTACCTGGTAAGGTTGCTTGGGAAACAAATGAAGGTCAGGGATCAGAAAGAAAAAAAACGGGCACAATAACTTGTACAGTCAAGATCTTTAAAAAACAGGGAACTGAACAGGTTTTTCTGTACAATGACATAAGGAGCTCAGAAAAAAATATTAGGATTCAAACACATCCAGACTTCTTTTCACAGCAAAAACAGCAAAAAATTATAGATTATCACATACCTATCCACTAGATATTGACTGTTCATCTGAGATCTCCTCTGTTGATTCACCATTTAAATCTGAACCAATTTTGTCAATTGTTTTTTGTGCCTTAAACTGATCACTATCATCATTGTCATCATCATCATCATCATCATCATCATCATTGTCATCATCATCATCAGTAGCATCATGATCATCATGATCATGATCATCATGATCATGATCATCATCATCATCATAATCATCATCATCACTAAAGAAAGTCTATCTTTTTGATCACCATCTTTTGTTCCTCCTTGTCACACAGGTACTCTTTATCATCCTCATCCTGGATTTTTGTCTGCATGATCTGCCCCCCCCCTCTGTCATAGGCGTCTTCTTCTGACTGCTTCCTTAGCCATTATTTCAACGAGGGGGAGAAAAGAAAGATAGGAAGTAAAAAAAAAGCCCAAACCTACACAAGCAGCCGTGTTGATTGGGTAATCCTCATGCAGGGTCTGCAGGCCTCTCCAGCCAGTGCTGGGTGTCTGCGTCAATGGTGTGAAACTGACCTATGCTCCAAATGCACAGGCAGCTGTACTGTCAGGTCATTCTTATGATCGTGCAGCGAACCTCTTCAACCAGCTCAGGAAACTGCAAAATCAGCGGTGTCATTCAAACATATACTTCAATATATATATATATATATATATATATATATATGCAATATATACATATAAATATATCTGCATGGGTAGCCATGCTGTTGGTTTACTTCTCTGAAGGGGCAGCATACCTCTAATTCCAACTCAGGCATCTCCATATACAGTGGTATCTCTCTGACCTGTACCCAATATTTATAACATATATCTGCACAGGCAGCTATTCTGTCAGGCTATTCTACTTAAGGGGCAGTAGACCTGAACAGCCAGCTCTGGCATTTGCTTTAATGGCATGTCTAATATATATATATATGTAGAGAGAGAGAGATATATACAGATTTCTTTCATTATCCAATAAGAGTATTCCTAGACACATCTTTTATTAACCAAAATCGCATAAAGCAAAGACGCAATTACTGATAATTTATATGGGAAAAAATTTTTGAGCATTTCCCCAGAAATTGTGACAATGTTATGTTTGACTGAGTTGTCAGAGGTTGGAGTTGTGGGAAGTATAGGAGACTAGGGTGTAGAAGAAAATAAGGTGGAGTGCTGCCTCTAAATGGCTCACTACAAAATAAATGCTGAAGCTTCAATCTGTAGTAAGGGCAAAAAGTATCCATTTCAAGAAGTTTATTTTCATGGTCTTATACAACTTCAACGTTGAAAGAATCAGACCAATTAAAAAGAATAGAAAAGAATACAAAAATCATAAAGATATTCATACAAGATAAAACATTGAAGAGTTACGTATAAAAATCAGGGTTGGTGAAAATTCTTTTAATTTTGAAGGTGTGTAAGGATGTTAAAATGAACTTTTGGAGATGTATTGGATATTTTTTGCACTCACTGTATGTAATTAATTTCCATAACTGGATGAAGTGCATCAACAAGGAAGGATATTATGCTGAAAAATGAATATTTCTTGAGTAGAAAAAATGTTTTCTTCCTCGTTAGGCTGCAGATTCAATGACTGACCCACTTATATTCCAACTCATGTAAACTTACATGTATGAATGATTAAATGACTTGGCTTCGTGGACAAGGATTTCAGAAGGGTTTCCCACAATTATGGGATCCTTACATGATGGAGCAATCATATGCAAAATAGCCACCACCCACCAACCAACCTATGCAATGGAGTTTTAAGGCGGAGTATGACCCCACCCTTTAGTGAAATGGAAAATTTTAAGATAAACCTATAAATGCAAAAATATGGAAAATCTGTACTACTACCACTGTTTAAATGAGAAATTCAAAATAATCAGTTTTGCTAAAAAAACAAAAAAAAAAAAGAGATTTATTAAACAGGAAAAATGAAATAGCATTACAATGCTGGCATCGCACAAAATTTTTATTAACAAATATAACCTAATAACCCATACATTATTACACTAAAAGTAATATAGACAGTTTAACCATAAAAGAGAAGATACAAAATGCCACTCGCAGTAACATTTATTGATAAAGTCATCTCAAAGAACAACATTGTCTACTTCCCCCTGTCTAAGTAAAATAAGAACAATACAATTCACCATGGTCATAAAAGACTCTAACATAGGTAATAAATCTAATATAAAAATCAAGGTAAAACTCAAGATATCCCCTTAAAACATACAGTCCAGCATCAACTTATAGATTACTCCAACACTCACAATTTTCCCCTTGACATGTAACTTATATCCACCAGTAAAACACACACAATACAAACTTAACAAACAAAATAAAAATAAAACAAAACAGAAACTCATCCCACCATAGTAACACCCATGAAAATTTCCCCAAATTCCCCAAACAGAAATCTAAAACATGCATAATTATTCGTCTAAAGAGCCCCAAACACGGCAGAAACATAAATATGTTTGTGTAGCAAATCTACTTTCTGATATATATATATACATATATATATATATATATATATATATATATATATATATATATATATATATATATATAGGGATGGATATTAATTTGGGGAACTAGGTATATGATATGGCATAATTTGGGAACTAGGTATACAGCAGTATCTTTATTAGTAGATTTCAAAAATGGAAAAAAATGGAAAATGACAAATAGGTATAAATATATGTGCTCCCCCATTTCTATCCATATATATATATATATATATATATATATATATATATATATATTTGTGTATATACAAACGTTAAACAACTGATGATCACAACAAGAAAAATTTGCATATACTGCTATACTCTATAACTATGTGTAAAAGATGTTATGCTTTGAAAAGATTATATAAATTGCATTAACAGATATTTATAAATAATAGATGGAAGTGACAAGAAATTTTGAAAAATTCTTTTACCTCCCTAGAGTTTGAAACTGTAAATCTTTCTAGACAATACATCTGCATTCATGCATGCAAATACACATAACTACCTATCTATGTTCACTTGAATATTTGTTTTGCTTACCTTAAGATAATCCCTCACCCTGCAAGTGTTAATCTATCATTATTCAATTAAGATTGAACGAGAGAAAAAATATCTAATCCTTGTGTAATCAATCTTTGCAGGAAGAGAGATTATCACCAAGAATCACCTGATTCAGACGGAAAAGTATCAGGTGATTTTTACCTACACTTCTGCCCAATTATATCGGCGCATTGTTTTCTAACTATTGAGTAAAAGTTCTTTGGAATCGAGTGTACACTATCTCGGCTCAGGTAAAAATCCCTCCTTTTCTTTCTCTTTTTTATTGATTCAATTGAAAAATTATTTAACTTAATCCTCTTAAAATTGATGAGTTGTTTTTTTATTTGTCTTTTGAAAAAAGAAAAAGCTTACGGATAATACCAAAAGTTTTTAAAACAATTGTTTAATGTATGGGACAGGATTTTTCTCTTTTATGATTTTTTTGAAAATTGTTTGCTTTTAATATTGTTTTGAATTTCTGAGATACAGAATTTCCATTATTCCATACATATTTTGAACAACTGTCTTCGTGTTTGTCTTTAATTCATTTCATATATTTTTAAGTCTCCCTTGTGTTGTGAGAAGTTTTGAAAATTTTTCATTGTCTTCTATATAAAACAATGGGCTCTGTCAGTCACTGTTCTCCCCCTTAAACATTGGCACAGCTCAACCAAATTTGACTCAAGTTCCACATGAATACTCGATGGACCTAGGAGAGGGTTTTATAGAAAAAAGTTTAGGGAAAAGTTTTTGAAGGGTTTTAGGGGGATTTTATTCGCCACGTAACTATAATGCTAAACTGAATCCTTAGTTTTTGTTCAATATACATTTATGTATTGCCTGGAAATTGCCTGATAAGGTTGGCTTTAACTAGCTCCGAATGTTTTCCGGGCTATCTTCATCTTTGTTGTTTTGATATAAACTCCCAGTTCATACATTCTGAGACCTTCCGAGTTTTTTCTTGAGTTCTTTGATGAAGTTTGATAATTCCACCTTTTTTCATCATATGTTTTCATCTGACTTGTCTCTAACTCAATGTTTAGCTGATTAATTCTATGGAAACTCTGAATCGTCTGAAGCATTTCCTTTGGCTTTCTTCGTGCATATATTGCCTCTAGTAATCTTCGAAACTATCAAACAAAACAGTCACCAAAACTGCTCACATATTTTCCTCTCAGTTTTCAAGTTGGTTTGGCTGGCCATGTATGCATGAATGTATTTATCACCTATACAGGCTGCACCACTGCACCGCTGGAGGGCAGAAAAGTCAAACATTTATTCTTTATTAAACCTTGAAAAAATTATTTTTCTCCCCCCCCCCCCGATCTCTTTGGAGGGGGGTTCAGTTTGCAATCTAATTCTCTGCTAAGTTGATCCCTTATTTTGTGCCCACTTGTTTTTTTTCGAAAATTCAGACTTTTTATTGATCATTGCCCAACAAAAGGTGAGAGAAGTAACTTATTCATTGATCTCACCTTTTTTAAATTTTTCTAATTGATCACCGCAACATGGCATGCTGCCAAAAGATATGGTTTGCAGGATGGTTTATATTGAGTTTTGTCTCTCTTTCAACCAGAGCACTATTGAATCATGAGACTGAACGTAAGCATCTTGTGTTGGTACTCCTTAATAGCAAATAAGATAAGGGCAGTAGACCTCTAAAATGAATGTAAATGATATCTTTTATCGTTAATTTTTATCAAACTTTCTAGATCTTAGAATGCTTCTTATCACGTCTTTCTTGGTCAAATTTCCTTCAACAATTAAAATAAGTTGTGTGAGGTAAGAATAAAGAAGTACCTTTCAATAAGAATTCACATCCAATGCCAACATACTAACTCACTCACTTTTTTTTCTGTCAACCTTTGTGAGACAAGAATTATTCATCAAGATATCTGGTGAGGGAACAGAATGCAGGGAGAAGTAGATTCATGCCTTTATTAAAGCAATAGTGTTAAGAGAAGAAGCAGCTTCAGCAAATTTTGTTTCCTGTTCTAATAATCCCACACCTCCATTTAGAACATATACAGAATGCAGGAAATATACGGCCATATCATGTTTGATACTCAGGTCCTCTTGAGACCACTGATATCAAGCAATATCAAGTCTGGTCATTACCCTGATTGGTGACCATCTGGGAATATCAGGTGCTGTATATAGCAACAAGATTGTTCTATAGGCATTTCAGCTTACACTCTGTCACCAATATATACATCTTACCAAGCCAGAACTGGATTGTGCATCCAGTCCTTTCTTATTCACATGCTGCTCCATAAAAGACGCATGACATTGTGTTCTCCTAAGAACCGCCATTCTAATATTGAGTGGCAGTGATTCAAAATGTAGGGAGAGGTAGATTCATGTCCTTCCCTAGTGAAGCAGCTTCTGGAAGAATTTGAGTTTAGTTTGCTGATTTTTTTTTCTATGTTGATAATCTTGCACTCCCATTTAGTATAGACGGAGAATCAGTGCCAGATTTATAAATGTGCTGAGTGGGCTGTCACCAAGGGCCTCATAATCTAAGGAGGGACTCGGCTCCTGCTGAAAAAAAAAACTACCTATTCTTTAATTTCATTTGTAATGATAAAAATCTGGGTTATATATTGAGTTTTAAAGTATTTATCGAAAATAAATTAAAAATAAATACTATGCAACAAAAACAAAGTCAGCTAAATATGTGTCGAACTGAGCTGAACTCAGAACAGACACCCAGGTAAAAAGCTCCTAGAAGATTGCTCGAAATACCTCACAGATACCATCATCTGTTGCCACAAGTCGTCTGTCCGATGACGTGACACTGGCAATTTGCCGACTTGATGCACTCTGAATTTCTTCTGCTCGCAGTTCAGCGGCCATGTTCCTTGCCTCAGCGGACATGCTTTTTAATCCAGCTGTAAACTAACAGAAGTTGGTCCTTCTTGACAAGCAGGGAGGCAAGCTCTGCCTTAGCTATTTTTACTTTGGTAGAGTCCGTTCTATCCACCAGCGGCTCTATTTGTGATTGTAATGTCTTTTGTGCCGCTAATCTCTCAAAGTCTTCTGTTATGATTGGCAGCAAAAGACCTAATTTAATTTTCCAGGTGCCTCAAGAATTTGTTACCTCACTAGCCTAGAATTTGTTCTAGCCCAGGATTTCTGATTGCTTTAATCTGGCCCCATAGAGGAGTATATTCATGCCTTTCCCAAGGCCATGCTTAATGAACAGAAGCAAACTCAACCAAAATTAATCGCAGTTTGCTCTATTCATCTTTTATGTTGATAACTGTTCTTCATTACCCGATATCTATACAGTTTTCTGCAGTAATGAATAGCTATCGATGCTGTCAAAATTGAAAACAGAAAATCTAATATATATATTTAATAAGATAAAGGCTTTCTTAATTGGAGTTCTTATCAATTTCTCATGAACTTGTAATGATTTCTTCATAGTTATCTCTGTTTGAGACAAGCTTGAAACGGTAGAAGATATGTCAAAAGGAGGAGTCTTTTAACGACTTTTGATAATTTTTTTTTTTAATGTATCACTGGTTTAAAGATTCCTGAGGTTGAAATCTTGTTAGAAAGGGTCAACCAGAACTGTCATCAAGGATTTTTACAGGAGTTTTTATAGTTTTCGAATCAGTCTGGCTGGCTGGTTATGTATGTATGTATGTACCATGCATACAGGCCACACCAATGGAGCTTGAGGGCAGAAATTTTCAACATTTATTCTTTGTAAAGTCTTCAAAAAATGGAAGTTTTTCGTCTTTGCCCCCCCCCCACCCCAAATAGGTTTTTAGTGGGCAGAGGGTTCAATTTGCAATGTAACTTTATACTAATTGATCACTTTTTTTTGTTTGCTTGATTTCCTAAAATTCAGACTTTTTTTAAGCAATTGCTGCCCGACAAAACGCGAGAGAAGTAATTCATTCATTGATCACCTTTCCCATTTTTTGATTGATAACACACTGCAAGGCATGTTGCCAAAATATGTTGTTCGCAGTTTCTATTAGGAGACTAACCAGACTTTTCTTTTTTACTTCCTTTTACTTTACATGCAGAATAAAGTGTCACCCTTTTGTCTACCACAATTAACTTTTGACTAGTATTTCTTTCATCTTAATATAAGTTGCTTCTCATCATAACTGCCGACATAAGTTGTATCGGTATCCATGAAATAGCTCAGTATATTCATTATCAGGCCATTTTTTTTTTTACCCTAAGCTTCACTAGTTCAGAAAACCTGCTTGTGTGCCTCCTGTCAGGTCTGGCAATTGTGACCTTTCCAAATGGCCGTCACTCCAGCTGTAGAGTGGCAGGCGCTGACGGCGAATTTAAAATCAAAGAAGCAGTTGACACTAATAATGATGCTTGAAATACTAACTATAACCCTAGAAATACTAACCCTAACACTAACCTTAAAAATACTAACACAAAAAAACACAAACCTTACAGTTGGAGCAGTGGCCAATTTAAAATGGGAAAAGTAATAATGTATTCTGGTCCCAAGCTTACCAGACTAGTGAGGTTCAACCTGTATCAGATTCAGAGGCCTTCATGTCTTCACCAGAGACAAGACATTAATAGAGCAACCTCTAAGAATTAAGTACCATCACCCCATCAATAAGCGAGTGACATATTTTTCTGTGTTGAGTAAGAAAGATTAACAAGCGTAAAAAACAAATGAAAGAAGTAAAAAAAAAGTATTAACGAGTAGCAAAGAGAACTTGATTCATATTGAATGAAAGAAAAGAAAATGAAATCTTTCTCTTTTGATTTTCTCACTTGTATTAGAAAGTGCCTATCAAAACTCTCATCAAAACAATCAACATAGATTTCTCTCAGTTTTTAAGTTGGTTCAGCTATCTGGCTGCCTGGCTTTATATATATCACATGTATAAGCCACACTTATTGAGCTAGAGAGCTGATAATTCAAACACTTACTCATTATTATGTCAATAAAGAAAGCTTCTCTTGTTTTTCTTGAAATAACCCCTGAATAGTTTTTTTGTGGAGGGTTCAGTATAGGAAATTGCTGTCTAACAAAAGGCAAGTGAAGTGACTTCATTGATCACCCCTTCTTCCAATGTTTTAATCAATCATCCCTCCAAACATAGCATGCTGCCAAAAGACATTGGTCACTTGAAGGTTTCTAGTGAGTGACAAACCAGACCTATTTTAATAACAAACTGAAAATCAGTGATGGAAATGGGTTCTGAGAACTGGGTATACAGTGTAGGTATACGGTGTAGGTATACCGGATCAATGTTGAGTGTGTTGGGAATTGGGAGGGGGCAGGACTAAGGAATTGATCGAAGCAGAGTGATAAAAGCCAATGATTTTTGACATGTTGGGGATGAGCAATTAAAAAATGTAAAAAGGTGTGATCGATGTCTAACCTCCTGCAGGACATTAGAAAGTCCAAATTTTCACAACTGGAGCGCGAAAGCTGCTGGACACAAACAAAGGGATCCATTTAACAAGAACTTACATTGCAAACTGAACCCCTACAAAAACCTATTTTTGCAAAAAAAGGAGTTAAAAACACAAAACAAACTCTTTTCAATGAAACATATTGAGGAATGTTTACATTTTCAGCCCTTTAGCTCCATTGATGGATACTGTATGCAAATACATACGTACATACATTGCCAGCAAAACCACCGTAAAAAAAATGAACAAAGCCATGTTGATGGTTTTGAAGACAGTTTTTGTTGATGGTTTCTAATTGAGTATTTAAACTTTCTTTATGTAATTGCTATCACTTTATAAATAATTCGATCAATGATAATAGAATTAAAAATCATCATCATTGTCATTTCCCTTTTGAAGTCCGTTATTGTATGTAGGCCCCGCTCATGTTCAGCCATTTTTTTCAATTCCAAATGTCACTTTGCCAAATCATTCTGGATTTGTCTGGATCATAACACCATCTAACGTTTTGTCCGCTACAATTTTTTTTCATAGTCTTGAGGGATCCATGTTGTGATTTGTGATCACTCGCAGATATCATTGCAACCTGGCCCACCCACAACCATTCGAGTTTGCTAATGACCTCTGGGATATCTTTGACACCAGATTTCTTTCTCTAATACATCGTGCTGTTTTGTGATCTTCCCATGTGAGGTTTAGCATAAATTATGTTCTGTGCTTGTTGCATGGTTCTTAGTTTGCATGCAAAAATCTTGGTCGAGTTCCAATAAAAATCTGAAGACGAGCTGTTTTCTTTTAAGGCTACAATTTAAAATACCTTATCGATGCAAAGTCAGTTGGGATTGAGAAGCTATGAATCGATCCAAAGAGATCAATGATAATGTGCCTTGATGGAAGGGAAATTTATAATTCAAAAAAGAGATAAAATTGAGTTTGCAGACTTTCTTTATATAATTGTCATTTAAAAATAGATTCATTGATATAATTAAAAGTAGACATGGCTGAGAAGAATAAGTTTGAATACTTTTCTGTCTGTATTGAGTTGCATTTCCCAACCTTGTGGTTTTTATCATATCCCATTCTCTTCATGTATATCTACCAATCTATCGCAGTTTGTTCCTATCTATCTATCTACTTATCTATCTATCTATCTATCTATCTATCTATCTATGTTCATATTTATGTATCCGTCCAAGTCCTTCTGTATCTATCAATCAATCAGCGACAATCAGTTCATACAACCATACATTATTATTATTATTATTATTATTATTATTATTATTATTATTATTATTATTATTATTAAGAGGATGGTGATGAAAAAGGGAAAGATAATGATATCAGTAGTAAGATACACAGTTTCATGTCTTGTATAGACAAAGGATGGACTCCAATTGATGGACTAGTGAAATAGGGAAATCATGATGATGCACAAGGCACTACACCCTGGAGATGACACAGGTAAACTCTATCTGAAGGAGAAAGAAGGTGGTAGAGGACTAGTCAGCATAGAGGACAAGTTGAGAAAAGCATTTGCAAGCAATCAAGCAGTGAAAATATTATGCAATGTGCTCGAGGAAGCAGTGAAATGAACAAACAAAAAGGAATCAAACTGGGGATAAGCAAAAAAGACAACAAGGAAAGATAATAGGAACAGAAAAAACTACAAATTCAAAGGACGGATTGAAAATGGATGCGGATACACTCAGCAAACCTGGAGAGAGAAACAGAATCATGGCAGCCTGAAACAAATGCTCAAGAACAAACAATATTGAGGCAAATGTGGATGGAAACTTGACAAACAGCAAAGTGGAGAAAGGAATGAGACCAGTGAATGTAATATACTAGCTCAGAAGGAGTACAAAAACAGGCATGATTTATTAGGAGGATCCATGTCATGAGTCGTGATGTCCATTGGTTGTCTGCCATTCTTGCAACATGGCCAGCCCATCGCCATTTGAGTTTTTCAATGAACTATATGATTTCCCTGTCTCCTGTCTTCTCCTGGATGTATTGTACTGTCTTGTGGTCTATCCATGTGAGGTTGAGCATAATCCTCTCACGTGCATGTTGCATGGTTTTCAATTTGCAGGTACACAATTTATATTCATTCTGTCGGATCATATATCCATTTCATATATATATATATATATATTCATATAAAAATTAATAACCCCTTACAAAAAATGTTGCAGAAGCTATTAACCTCTTTTATTTTCTTATCTTTTTTACAGAGGATTTTTTCAACTCACAAGGGAAAGGAGAAATATTCATACTAGTACAATTTATAAAAAAAAAAAATGGATTATATTGATTTTTTTCCTTTTACTCACGCAAGAAGCAAATAAACATTCACAAAGCGAAACATATAGGTAAGTAATGTATATATATTTATTGTTTTTGGTTTACAGAAGTCTGAATTCATTTGCTTATAGCTCACTGAACCTATATGTGATTTTAAGGGTTGTATTTCAGAGGGATTTTAGTTGTATAGGTGACTGCAACAACAAAACCAAGTGGCTTGACTCAAGTTATATTTTCATCTTGCGTCATTTAACATAGGTCAAATTTTGTTTAGAAAGTAATGTTCCCATTTTTTCAAAAAAGGAGCAAAAATCCATTTCAAGTTCATCATCATCATCATCATCGTCGTCGTCGTCATCATCATCATCATCATCAGCAGCAGCAGCAGCAGCAGCCGCCTTTTAGCATTGGTCGTTTGACTTCCCTATGATTCAACAGACCACTCGACCACGAACCAATACTTCCTGAAATTGTCTAGCTCGTTAAGCCATCTTATTTCATTATTATTTCTTGATTCTTTTTCTTTTTTTATAACTTTTCTTTTCAGCAATTATTCTTTGAATCCTCCATTTTTATTATCTTATATGTTATCAGAGCATGAATGAAATTCAGTTCTACTAGGTCAATTGCATTGCTCCTTTGCATGACAGAAGACATCTGCACATTGGTAATTATTGTGTGTGGTTCAGTAAAGCTCACTCTGGAGCTGATTCTTTTATTCCTATTTCAAAGAATTTGGGGTTCTAAAAGAATTTGGACTTTTGCCAATTTCCAAAGGGTTTGCCTCAAAGAAAGTATTTGAATGATTTGATTAAAATCTTGAGATGCTAAACATGCTGAGTGAGGACCATGTGGAATATATTTATTATTCTCTATTTACGTATGACTGAAGTCATATATATTTTATCTTAAAACTTTCTCCTAGGTCTGTTGAGTTTGCATGACAAATTTTATCTGGCAAATTGGACCATGCAAACGAATGATAAGTGTACAAGCCAGGAGAAGCTATCTCAGAAAATTTTAAAAAAACTTACTCTACTCATTCATAGGCAGCTTTAAAAGGTGAAAGGGATATAAGTTTGAATGAAAGCTGGAGCATGTTCTTTAATATTCTTCAATTCCAGTGTACATGGGTGCACTTGGCATTTGCCCAGAGGCCCGATGTTTTCAAGGACCCTGAAATTAGATTTGAAAAAAAATCGAGGTTCATATCATTGAATAGAAGACAGGGAGCCTTCTCTAAACCCATTTCTATCTTCATGCTGAAATAAGTTCTTAACTCTCTATTGAATCCATGTAATATATCATGGTTGATTCTATGGTCCATGGACCAAATCCAGTGCACTGATTTGCCTGGGGGCCTCAAATATTTTTAAGATAGTCCTGTCGGAAAGATAATACAGCGTAACAATTTGATTTTCTTCAGAGTTTACTCTCACAGAGTATGGGCTTGGGTCGGCATTTTAAAGAATCATACACTTCCTGTTTCCAGCTCTTTTTTTTCTTTTCACTTCTTCACTTCGTCAATAAAGATCTGTTGTAATTGTCTTGTTTTGAAATCTACTATATTCCACCATTTTCTTGCCAGTACCTCACAGGGATGAAGTTTTAGGTAAGTTGCTGACTGATTCTATTAACAATGAATGAAAGAATTAGTTTCAGTATGGGTTTTATCATTAACAGTCATCTATTGTATTATAATTTACAAAGATCAACTTTTGGTTGAATGACTTTTTTTTTAACTTTCGACTTTGCCTTGTGCCTAATATAGTTCAAGTCAGCCCCAAATAAGCTGTGAAAATATGCAAAAATCACATGTGGTTCCCCCTTGCCAGGCATCATGGGGTGATGTTTTTAAAATTGTTACGGATACAACTATTAATGGACTCTTGTCAATTAGATATAATGGTTCATCATTTTGGACTTAGCTACCAATTCATGTGCGGGTTGCTGATACATTTGCTGTATTTAGATCAAAATTGAAAGCACACTTTCTTGAACAATACAATTGGTTTTTTTGAAGAGGCTTTCAATCTGGTTTTTGTGCATTTTTTAAATTCAATTTTATTCTATTTTATTTTACGGAATTTTTTTCAGATTAGCTACTTTGAATGGGAGACTCTCTTTTTTGATTAGTCAACAAATTTTGCAAGTTCCTCATCAATAGTATAATTTTTTAACACAACTGTATTGTTTGATGTAGTGTATGTTGATGTTTTATAAATTTTATTCTCAATTTTTGATGTAGTTCATGTTTTATGTGTCTTAAATTTATTGTTATGTATTTAGTTAAGTATAAATTGTCTTGTATGTATTTGAGAATTTTGAGTAAAATATTTTGATACTTTGATAACTTTCACATAATAAAATTGTGGGGTCAGCATCTGCTCTCCCTCTGATAATAATTATCTAATTTCTATCTATTTCTATATAAAACTAGGAGTTTGATTAGACCAACCCAATTTGGCATGCATACTAAATAGACCAAGGGGAAGGTTTCAATGTGAAATACATATGATGTCACAAGGCCAAATGATGAATGTTCTGTGGCAAATTTGTTACCTTTGAACGGGTTTTTATTTTCTTCATTCATTTCTCATGAGATGAAGCCTAGTCAACCGGTATTAATTTTTGACAAGCAGTTTCTATCAACTTTAATTTGTAAGTTGCTTTTTATTGCAACTCTATCCTGACAGTCAGTCCACTGCAATCGGCAAATGATGCAGAATGGAATAAAAGCAAAAAGAATAAGCTTTAAGTGAGACTCAAACTAACATCCTTTTTACCTTGTGTAGCTACCTAGGGAGAGCATTGCTCTATCTTCTGAACTGCCAGAACTGCCAGAACTTTAATGGCTGGCAGAAGATCGAACCTAACCAATAAACTTACTCTTCATCCCACCCTGATCATTTGGTCCCATATTTCTTACTGCTTTTTTGCACATTGGTTTTAGTTATTGTAATATTGTGATCTATTTGATAAAGCAAGATCGATCATTATTCATTTTTGTTTAATATTTTCATTCATTTTTATTCTTATTGCTTTTCATGTCGGCTTCTCTGGCCAAGATTAAGGATAAGATTTTGGTAAGAGCGGTTTGTTTGAAAAACCAGGCTTCCCAGAGGCAAGAGTGGTGTGATTTAAAGTTTGACAGAGAGCTCATCCTTTATTTTCAAGCAGTACAGTTTACAGAGTTGTGTTGAGTGATCGCCAGGGCTGGTGCGAGAGTTTCATGGACCCTATGCAAGATGTAATATTTGTGCCAGGGTTTTATGCACCTTTTATGATACATAATAAGCACTTGTTTCATCTTCTTTCAAATTTTCCACCTGAAATGTCAGTACTGTGTTCCTCTGAGGTCTCCACCCTGGGCGGCTGTCTTGTTTGGCCTAATAGGTAACACCAGCCCTGCTGACAGCCTGAGTAATTCTGATGAGAGACAACTAACATTAAGATGAAAGAAAATACTAATCGAAAACGAATAAAAGTTTTTATTCCTTCTCCAAAAAATTCAGTATTTCTGAACAACCTAATGTTTTTTCACAGACTTTATTGATTTCCAAATAAGAGTTCTTTCTTGCTTTTTTGTCAAACTTGTGTCGGGAAGAGTCTGATATCTTATCTTACACTGTATTTAATTCATTTTTTTTCCCATTTTTTTCTACTTTTTATTACATACTTTTATTTTGTCTCAGCGGAGATCTTGTCTCTAAGTACTATTTTATTGTTCCTTTCTCTCATCTTTAAATATTTCCCATCTTTTCCTATTTCAATGTGACATCTTTTATTTTGTTTGAGTGTTTTTATAAAACATCTCTATTAGATACTATCAACCAAAACTGTCACCATAGATTTCTTCAGTTTTTAAACTGGTCTGGCTGGTTTCATGCTCACAGGCCACAATAATAGAGCTACAGGCTGAAAATTTGAACATTTACTCCCCGTAATCTCTTGAAGAAAGTTTTAAAGAATGGGTTTTTAGTGGGGGTCTAAATTTCAATCTAAGTTCATCCTAAATTGAACCCTCACTTTGTGTCCAGCAGGATCCACACTTGCTTTTTGAAAATCAGACCTTTTTAATGATCACTGCAAAACAAAAGGCGGGAGAAGTAACTTATTGAATGATCACTCCTTTTTCCTGTTTTTAATTGATCAGCCCCAATACAGCATGCTGCCAAAAGACTTTGTTACAAGACGGTTTCTTTAGATTGATTGACCAGACTCTTTTGCTAATTCAAGTCCAAAATTGCTGTAGTGGGTATCTACCATTAATGTTCACCTAATCAATAATTAGTCAAACGGTTTCACAAAAAATTCGTTTAGTGATATTTTTAAATCTATCCTAGTACGCTGGAATTGAATTTTTCGAGAAAAAAAAGGTTAAAAACAGGTCTGGTTAGTCACTCAAAGAATGACTTATGACTCTTGGCCGCATGCCGTTTTGGGGATGATCAAATAAAAATTGGAAAAGGGCGTGATCAGTGAATGAGTTACTTCTTTTGCCTTATATTGGACAGTGATCACTAAAATTGTTTCTAAATCCTGCCAGACACAAACTAAGGGATCAATTTGGCATAAACTTACATTGCAAATTGAACCACTCACTTTGAAACTTTCTAAGTTAAAAAAAAACAGAAAGAATGTTTTTTTATAGACAGGATAAGAAGTAAATGTTTGAATTTTCAGCCTCCTAGCTCCATTGGTGCAGCCTGCATGCATGGTATGTACATAACTATAGTCACAAAGCCAACCAGACCAACTCAAAAACTGAAGAAATCTATGCTGACAGTTTTGGCAGAGAGTTTTTATTAGTTCAATATGTTTCTTAGTCTAGATGGTAAAAGATAAAATAAAGTGTCATGTCTTCTGTAAAACAATCCTGATGGAGTATGACAGCTGGTGACAGAACCCCAGTTTTTGTTTCATGAGTCAGCTTTGTGATCCTTGCAAATCTCAAGTTGGGTCAAGACCAGGACTTTATGCCTACAAGTTTTTATGACCATCTCCTTTGCAAGATACAAGTCTTCTGAAAGGATACCTCCACCCTTATCGCACAGCTCACAGTGTACTCAATTAGCTGCTGGTCACAAAGGAAAATTTGTCCTAATGAAGATTTTCCACATACTCCTCTCATACCTAGAATCAAACCAAGGACTTTTTCTGTGTGAGACAGTCATGCTTACCATAACACTCTCCAAGAGGACTTAATCTAGATGACAAAGTGATAATTCTATACTTAAAGTAGGAAATCTTTTAGATTATAATTGTCTGTTCTTTTTATTATAACGTTCAAAAGTGATATATTCTTTGACAGTCTTGCCTCCTTCTCTCTCTCTCTCTCTCTATATATATATATATATATATATATAGATAGATAGATATAGATATACATATATATATATATATATATATATATATATATATATATATATATATATACATATATATATATATATATATATATATATATATATATATATATATATCTCACTCCGTTCAGAACTATCTATCTATCACATAGTGAAGCTGGAAAGTAAAAGATTAGCATCTATGTTTTTGAACAATAATGGTTTTATGAAGATGAAAACTCGCTTCTTCAAAAAAAATTGGAAGTTGCTTGCTTACAGTTTTGAAGAGAAAATTATGATCTCTTAGCTGCATTGCAAATTGTATTCTGAATAGTAACTGCAGCCTGCAGAGATTTCTGAGAACAGAATTTGACCTTAATTTGCCCTGGGAATCCAACATTAGATTTTGAAACGTTGAATCAAATTCTTTAACCCACGAGCTGAGTCACCATTATTGATTGTGCAGCGAATCTTACTTAAATCCAATTCTTTCTTGGAATAATGGTACGGAAGTTAAATCATCCCTGGAACTAGTGTATGTATTAGAATTCCTGAACCAAACCTATTGAACCAATGCCAAACAGTTCGCACTATTGCAGTGGACACTCCAAATGTGTTGTTGACATCATCAGCAACTTGATTATTATGTTATAATTTGATTTTGTACTTGAAATTTCCAGGATGCTCACCCATGTAGGAACTGACCAGACTTAACATTACTTAACTACAGTGATCGTACAAGAACCAGTGTGTCCAATGCAATTTTGACATAACAAATTTCTTTATAAGTACATTTTTCCAGGGAAATTTTAATAGTTCTTTGCTCAAGCAAGGTGGTGAAGTCCCATGGACCCACCCTCGAACTAAACAATGGTTTCTAAAAGATTGGCTTATAAAAAGAAAGAAAGAAAACTTTGGGGTTCAAATCGAATTGTGGAAATTTTGAACAAAGAAATAGCTTATATCAAGACTTGAAATTGCTTTCCCTTTGATGGGAACCTGCTATATCATGTAGCAATGCCACAACCATCCTGGCTATTAAAGCTTCTATATAGAGTCTCTGATTCAGCTGCCCATATATTTATTGTGATTTTTTTTCTTGCCTTTTTCTTGACTTCTGGTAGACCATGAAATTGTGAAAGATAGCATTAAATATGTTATAGATCCTCAATATGTAAATATCTTTTGATGCCGAAAGAGGCTAATAATTGGTATCCATACTAGATCTGTCTATTTAACCAATGCTGAACAGTTTGCATTGTAGAAGTGCCAATTGCAAATGCTTTGTGAACATTATCAGCAGCTTGAGCGGCATTATGTCCTAATTTGAATTTATCTTCTTGAGTAGACACCATCACTGTTAAGGGCTCAGAAATTCCTAATAATCATGAATAATGTCTTAATTTACATTGAAACTGTAAGAAAAATTCAATTACATCGATAAATCTTTCACTTGTAGCATTATTTTCTCTGTTTTAAAAATCTTTGTTGCATAAGTAATAACCAGATATTTTATTGATTCAGCTCTAAATCTTGCTTCAATCCAATTCTTTGTTAGAATAAAGGTGTGGAAATACAAAAATGAAATTGTTCCAAGAACTTGGGTATGTACTGGAATTCAACTAATGCAGGTTGTCCCAATTCTATGCCAGGGTAGAGGCAGTGTAAAAAAAATCACCCCCAAAACAATCAACCAGTTATCTTGACAATACAGCACTTAATGCAACTCTTACAGACTTAGCCTGGAGGTGATTGGCTGAAATTGCACTGGCAGCGCCACAAGTGGTGAACCCAGGAACTGTAGCTAAACTCAAGTAAATTTTGAATTTTTTAAATAAAATATTTAGGCCAATTTCAAACTACCATTATCATCAATCAGCATAAATCGAACAACGTAAAATCAGGACTGTCTATTCACGATTTGCATTTGGCTGTCTTCAACAATGATATGGAAATGACATTTGAGGAGTTGTCCCGTTTTAGTAAAAGTGGCTTTATTGAATCTGCATACTTTTCGTATGCTGTTTTAGAGACACAGGAAAATCACCGAAAATGGTTTGCATTCAAAGAAAGAAGCACTAGTCTGTAAGATTAGGTTAGTCATGGGCAGTGGCAAAAAGTCTTTTTTAAAAGCGGCTATTTAACCCTTTGAATTAGAAATCCAAGTCAAAGGATATTATGGTGGAGTGATTGATGTTTATTAGTAACATTAAGCCAAAGATAGATTTGAATAGATTCTCATAAGCTTTGATATCATATACAATTTAGTTCTTTTTGGTCCTTGTTATGTATAGATAATAATAAGACTAATTAGAACAATAATAATAATGATAATAATAATATAAAAATCTTATTTAATGTTATGCAAACAATAGTAATGCTAACTAATTTCAGTTTTACATAAAGACCCATTCAGTCACACAAAGATACCTTTTTAAGGAAACAAAAATGGTCACCACCATTCACCCCATCCTCCCACTAGAATATCACAACCACAAAACTGAGGCCTGACATCACACTCAACAAAAATCCCCTTCCATCATCCACCCAGAACCCATTTGAGCACCAGTTGAAGCAAACACAACCCCTTGACCCCAACACATATACATAGGAACAGAGAACAATAAAAAGAAAACAACTATTTAAAAGAGGAGAAAAATCCCTTAAAAGCAGGACTTTAGTTCATATATGGGCACTCACCTACCAGCAGGCCAAATCTGGCTCACGGCAACATTTTTTATGGCCTGCAGCCAATGTAATCATTTATTAAAAATCATGTATGGTTTTTCGCGGAAAGTCAATTTCATAATTAATATCATAAAATAATTATTGTTTTGTTTTCACAAATCTTTTATATGAAAATCTCTGTCATCAACATGGTTTGCTGGTCTGTCTATCAGCTTTTGGGGGGAGGGCAAGCTAGAAGAAAAAGGAAAGAAAGAGAAAGAAAAAAAGATGACCTACACAGCTGCTTTCCAATCAACTCAAAACTCTACACCCAGTATCCTTATCTCTCACCTCAGACATTACTACCCGAACCCCATCTGCCACAAATGATCAGGGATAAAAGCTACAAGTAGTCAGTCACCAGTCGCCATGAAAGCTTGTTCATTCGCACATAGATGTTGATAATTCACCTTCACACACGCACACATCTCAATTAATTTGCAAAAACCACAGACCCCATTTTTTATGCGATAGATCTTGTTTGATCATTAATTTTTTATGGGTAGGCCCTAAATATCTTTGTCAAGTAAAGAAAGGTTTCCTTACGAAAGAGCATTTCAGGAATGCAGTCTAGATTAACTTTTTTTACTGAATTTGATAACAAACTGATGTTCCTAATATGTTCCGAAATGATTTCTGTGCGCAAAGAATACAATATCAAGCCTCATTATAAAACAAGCAACTTGAATAGGCGAAACTTGAGAGAGAAGTTAGAAAGATAAAGATGAAAAAATTATTACAGTAGACAATAGAACTCTTTTTTTCAAAAAAACAGAAAATGTCTTATGATATCATTCTTGCAAGTTATATTGTATGTGAGAAAATTATGAAGCATTCTAAAAACTACTCAGATGGAGAATTCGTCAAAGAGTGCACAAGCTCTGTTGTTAAAATTGTATACCCAGATAAGACGAAAGAGTTTGATATCAGCTTGTATTGAAGAACAGTTACAAAACACATTGAGGAGATTTGTGAGAATGCTCAAAAAAGCTTAGCAATACTAGCTTCTTTGAGATATTTTCATTGGCCCTCGGCAAAAGTATAGATATATCAGATGGCGATTTTTATTTGATGAATTATAAGTTTTCTTTTACTGAAAAAAGGTTTTGCCTTTGGAGTATGAAGGATGCAATGAAAGGTGATGATATTTTCAATGAAGTAAAGCCAGCCATGAATAAATTTAGCCTATCTTTTGATAAACTCAAAAGCATGAGGACTGATGGGGGTTATGTAATGGTTGGAAGTAAAGTAGGCCTAATTTCTAAAATAAAATCTAAGCAAAAATCTCTCAACTTAGAAATAAAATTTTATTTCTTATCACTGTTTAATACACCACGAAAACTTGAGTGTCAAATCTCCTAGGTTTGCAAATGTAATGAAGGTATTTGTATTTTTCATCAATTTTAAGAAATCAAAGGGGCTCAACCATCGCCAGTTCAAGCCAGTTATTGATGAAAAGAGAAATGATTATGGCACAACATTTTTCTTTAAGTGGAATTCATTAGCAAAGCAAAAGAAAAATGATTCAGTTACATAATCTGAAAAGGAAATCAGTATCTTTATGAAGTTTAAAAGTAAATCTGTTCTTCCGGCTGGACATTAATTTTTCCTCCTTTTAAGGGTCTGACTAAAAAACTGCCATGGTCAACACTGCTCTGATAAACAGCTGTGCATGAGTCACGTTGCCAACATAGCTGGGGTCACTTGGCCTAAAGTCCTTGTTTTTAGTCTGGAACAGTGTATCTCAACTTTTTTAGTACCAAGAACCTTCTAGATTCAATTTAAATGTTTTTGAGGACCCAAATCCTGGTTTTGATCTAAATTTCTAGATTTTTCAACTTTAATCCCCCAAAAATATTTTGTTCAGATATTCAATGAAGGGGACCTACTTGCTAAATTTATCAACTTTAATTACCTAAAACTCCTTAAGTAATAAAAAAAAATCAGTAGTCTTTCTTTAAAAAAATATACTCATTTCAGGCCTTCTAATTTATTTTCAAAGTTATAGAAGGATGAAAGTTTACTTATAAAATTGAAATGAACTTATTTCTGCTAGCATATTTCAAAATTAGGAATAAATTGAAATTAATATGAGAAATGAAAGGTCAGTCAATCTACCATAATTCCAGATGTACAATCCATTGCCATAGATACCCCATGCCTCCATTAATTGAATTTCAAATTTGAATTAAAAATGCATGATCCATGTATACACTGCATTCCTTTCTTTGATCTTATCAATACCTCCAAAGAGTCTGCTGCAAGTCAGAAAATGTGAATTTTAACCAAAGCCTTGCTAAGCAGTAAACATTACTTGTCCTCAAATGTATGCTAATCATAAACAATTGAGTGCAGCAAAGTACTGTAATAACATAAATAGTCATTGTCAGAGGTGTAACTGACTATGGGCAAAGTGTTGGGAAGGAAGAAGTAAACAAGTTAGTTCAGTGGTTTCTTTGAAACTTTGAAAGCTCAAAGACCCCTTCTTTGGAGAAAATATTCTGGCAGGCCCCTATTTTTAGAATTTAGTTTTTTGACTGTAATCAATGAACTACAATTTTTTGCCCTTTAAAAATCACATTTTTTCTAATTCGATTATATTGATTTGAATTAAAAATATGGTATAGGTCTATGTACAAGAACTTTTTCAATAGCTGCATAATGGATGATAACACCTCACTGCCACAAGATTCGAAGTTTAAGGATTTGAGGAAAGACTGGATTATTTGTTGGAACCCCAGATTATTAGTTGAATGAATGAATGGAAATTTGATTCAGCGTGTAAAAAAGTAATGTACTTCCCTTGCGTCAAATCAATGTGTTACATCGTGGGGTGATTGTATGTATATGTGTATGTATTTTGAAAAAAATAACCATAATGCTTCATTATTATCGTGTCGGCTTCTTGAATATTTTCATAAAACAAATAAAAATAATGAAAAAGGTAGTTTCAGACAAACCTACGTTTTTATAATTCTATTATTTTAATTACCTGAGAAAGATGTGATTGAAAGAGTAATTTCATTGTAAATTACTTGCGCGTCTGCCATCTGGTGAGGATGTTTTCAGTTTTCTGTTTTATTGATCACCATCACGACATTAATGGCACTCAAATGACCTTTTTACACCTAACGAACAAGTGCTAGAAAAAATGCCCCGCAATTTTTGTTTCTTTAAATAATACACATCTGGATTATTTGTGGTTAATTCATGGAGAATAACAGTATTCAATTTTTAAATTAAAAAAAATAAACAAAATATAGATGAATAAAATTGTTTGGTGTTAACGTTTATAAGGAATATCTTACGCTGTTCAGTCATTGTGGATTTTAGCCCACTCTACAACCAAAGATTTTAGTAACAGGGTTGCTACGGAGATATATGCCAAATATTTGATTTAATCTAATTCAATCAAAACAAGGATGCCACAATCAAACTTTGATGCGATTTAATAAAAGCAAAGATGGAATGAAAAATTCACACCTCTTTAACAACGTAACAAGAATATTGTAAAGAAATAGTAAGACAAAATTTAAAAAACTTAAATCAAAACAAAGAATGTGTAATAAGATAAATGATGAATGATGAAGACTGAAAAATGAATATTTTGAATGGATCAATTTTGACCACAGACCAGAGGCTTTTCTTGGTCAAGGATGTCATTTTTGGAAATGGCCACCTTAAATGTATGGCCTGAATAAAAATGTCTTATGTGGCCCGCTAGACCAAAAAGGTTGCTCATGCCAGCTCGATTGTACATAAAAGCAGAATGGAAACAGAAAAAGACAGTTGTCCATCGATAGCGATGACAGCTGGAAACTGATCAGTAATAACAAATTTGAAAATATCTATCAATTAGCACTCTATTTTAAAAATATTGAAGACAATCACCATGGATAAAACAACCCCTAAAGGCAGTAAAGACATATATATATATACACACATATATATATATATATATATATATATATATATATATATATATATATATATATATATATATATATATATATATATATATATCCATACCTTGCATAAATAAATCATCATAGGGCGCATATGTACCAGAACTAATTATCTAGGAAATTATCTAAAAAGTACCAGCGCAAAATTTATATAAATATATTTATATATATATATATATATATATATATATATATATATTGTAATATAGTATGAGGGTCCTGAGTTGACACAGGTTCCTTTCAAGTTTAATCTGGCCTTGACAAAGGCATGAATAATGCCCAGCTGAGCAAAATGCAAGAAGCAAAGAACCAAAAGTTGCCACTTTTATTTATTTTTTCTTCAACTGGAAAAGAATGAATAGAATTGTGGCACATGGCACTGAGTAAACTTCATTATTTTCAAAGCGGTCATTTGCTACTGCTATGATAACCAAATTCCTCAAATCTTTCACCTCGAAATGACACAACAATTTTTTCCTAAGCAGTCGAAGGGAAACCTCACTAACCTCTGGAAGCATTTTGACAAAATCCTTCATCGGTAAATCTTAGTTGTTATTGTACTCTATGGCCCCTCAATCTGAACTTCAGAGAAAATCTGTGCTTACCAAATCATGACTTTCGGGGATAGACCTGGATGATGCAATGTTCTGCAAAAAGAAAACCCTGTTTGAGATATGCAGAATGAGTAGGTTCAGGTAGTGTGAACCCGACTGTGCACTACAGGGGACTGTCTGTTCATGTATGCATAGTAAACTGA
>OY735232.1:20716393-20743893 GCA_963457665.1 Thysanoteuthis rhombus | reverse complement strand
ACGATTGATCTGACTGAAAAAAAATCCTATAGCTTGGCAATTACCAGAGCTGGTCTCAAGCCCAAGCAAGTGAGAAGGGTTGGTGTTAAGGATAGCATCTCCTCTCTGTAAAAACTTACTTGCAACTGGAACAATAACAGAGAAGTCGCCGCCTGATGCTCGACAAGGAATCTACAGGATAAAACAAATGATTACAGTTCTGCAGAATTTCAGAGAAATTTAAAATCTATTCATTTTTATTTCTCAATAAAAAAAAGAAGAGTATTTTTCTTGAATTTTTATTTGATGAAACATTAAAATGAATTAAGATGAAAGGGATATTAGTTAAGAAAAATACTTCTTTGTCTGTAGATGGAGACCAGATATGAAACCAGAATCTTTTGTACTCAACTGTCGTCTGCTTAAAGAGGACTGATTGACCAATTCCACAGAACGGCATAAATGAGTTGGTGCCTCAAAAGAGAAAGATATTAAGAACAGGATCTGATCAAGTTAATTTCTAGCCAAAGTTTAGATTACAAAACAATAAAGGAAGCTGTTAGTCATGGGGTTCGGTGGGGAAAGACATTAAAGTATAATAAAGGAACGAAAGAAGACCAGATATTAAGAACAGAACGACGTGCGGGTGGGGAAGGAACCGAAAGATCTAATCTTTCAGAGCCATATCTTGGCTATAGCTATTTTTGTCAACTAATTTGTTCTTTTAAATCCTTTGTATTCTTATTCAAGGACAGAATGGACAATTTCGAATCTCAGTCTAGAATTATCTCCTAATTTCTCTTATATCCTTCATTTTTTCATGTCTCGGTAATTTGCTGCTTAATGTTCCTCGGGAAAAAAAAATGTCACCATTCCATTAAGAAAGGTTTTGTTGTTCTCTTTTAGGGTCTTTAGAGAAAATACAAACAAAACAAAGAGAAAAAATATCATAGAATGAAATGAGTATTTGGAAGAATAAAAAACAAACCTACAAAATATATGTAAGATTATAAATGAGATCAAAAAACAAACATGAACGTCTCTGGACCCAAAATAAGAAACAAATTAGGATAAGAAGACTAATTTAGGATAAATTTACATTGTCATTGTGAAAAAACTTTTCGACCAAGGTAATTTAAAAAAAAAAATCTGGAGTTAGTATTAAATTTTCAGTCTTGTTGCTCGTTGGTGTGGCCTGTACACATGACACATACATAGTCAGCCAGATATATTCACTCAGAAACTGGAGAAAACTATGTTGACAGTTTTAGTTGATATTTTTTTAGAAATCTACTATCACTTCACAATGCCTCATACTCCAGGAACATAGGAACTGACAGATTTTGAATGGCGGTAGGAAAATTGAATGAGGCAGCATCAAATAGCAATGAAATTTTGAATTCAGTTTTTTATTGTGGATAGACTTGAACACATACATATGTATCTATCCATCTATCTAAAGACACCATACAGTACCAATCTCCAAACCATTTTATGTACTAATTAAAATCTACTAAGAATGTTTTCACTTAAATCCATTGCCATGATTTTAGTACTTGATACTCTTGCTTTTACGGGGCTTTAGAAAACAGATTATAATAATCCCTGTTTTTCTCTTTGGATACAAATCTACCGTTTATCCCTGTGGAGAAGATTAAAACCATGAGAGCCTTTTTTTTAAAATCACTATGATTTAAATTTTTCTGATTATGTTTTTAGAAAATTTAAATCCGTCTATCATACCAAAATTCCTTTAATCAGTCATGTGACCAAGCTTATCCATTTTTCTGATATTGTTTTTCTTCGATCTTGCCAGATTAATATCTTTTTTTATTGATTTTCAACAAGTATTTGTTCATTACACTAGCAATATTGGATGTAATAGTATCCAAATATTTTAAGTGAAGCAATGTCAGTCATAATTAACTAGTTAATACCTGTGGAAAAATTTGCAGATATGTTTGATTTCCTATGGGATGATGTTTTTTGAAGAGAAACTGCTGGTATACCTTGACCAGTGCTGTTAATTCTTTCCAAAATATTCCATACTGTTCAAAACGGCTCTGTTCAAGCTCTCATTACCATTTCATGTATTTTTTCTTCAGCTTATACATTAATTTGGACGACAGCACCTTAACCAAACTAAGCCAAAACCAGCACAAATCAAAATGATATATAGATATATATACATATGTATGTATGTATATATATATATATATATATATATATATATATATATATATATATATATATATATATATATATATGTAGCACTTACAGTACTAATCAGGTTTGCAATATAGCATAATATAATGTAATATAAAGCAATGTTTGATATGTGATGAATCTATTTCATAAGAGCTCGATACATTAAACTTTAAACTATAATTGTCAAGTTGGTTTAGAATAGGGCTGGAAATATAGTAGAAACTAGATTTGCTACACAAACATATTTATGTTTCTGCCCCATTTGGGCTTCTTCAGGCGATTCTGATATATATATATATATATATATATATATATATATATATATACATATATATATATATATATATATATATATTTATGAATATATGCATTAGTTATCATCAATGTGAACAAATGTTTATCTTGTCTATTTCATCAGAAATTTTATCAAAAAGTGACTGAACTTAACTAAAAGAATCTATGGTGATTGTTGGGATAATTTTTATTTATCTATTTTTAAATTTTTCTTTTTTATATACGGCAATCACTGGTTTGCCAAAGGTAAACAGTCATTTTGGATGGCTAAAAGTGGCTAGACTCATCATTTCAAGCTAATTCTATTGCTATATTTGTTGCAATAATGTAGCATGAAGATAGCTTTAAAAATGGCTAAAATTGGCAACCTATTGTTTTATTGCCTTTATTATGTAGAAGTACTAAATTTTGCATCTGTAAGACCAACTAAGGATTACAATGAAATGAAGGTGAAAAAAACAAATTAATGATTTTTTATCTTCATTATTGTGTTTTTATCTAATCAATATATTGTATAATTATATTCTAGTGGGTTTTGTATGAGTTTCCAGAGTGTGTACAGTTCCCTAGAGATGAAATTTAGCCAATATTAGTCAGTCATTGAAAATCACTTTTTATCTATCCAAAATGGCTGTTCTCTTCTAGCTGCGTCAAACCAAACATTGGCTTATTCAATTTTTCAAAGTTGTGCAATGCCGGATGTAAAATTAAGTATACCCAAGTAGACTTCAAACATCTTGACCCTTGGAAAGGTCAATTGTGAGAGGCCAAAGAACAATCAGGTGATCCTTAAAAACTCGTCTCTGCGTCATTAACTGACTGGTCTTAGAAGTAGAAAAAAAAGCAGCTGGATGTTTTCTTTATTCTTATCTTCGATGAAAAGTTTTGACTCTTTTTATTTTATTACAAGCAGAATTACTTTTTCAAATTGTTGTGTTTCGTGGATGAGTTTATTCAAACAGAATCATCATCATCATCATCATCATCATCATCATCATCATCATCAGTCTTACAACGTCCGTCGTTGGACATAGACCTTCCCCAGGATTCACAACACTTCTCTATCATGGGCGACACGGAACCAGTACTTTCTGAATTTGTATAGCTCATCCCTCTATCAAGTATTCTGCCAGCCTCAGTTGCGCGTGTGATCATGGGGGATCCATGTCATGAGTCGTGATGTCCATCGGTTTTCTATCATTCTTGCAACATAGCCAGCCCACTGCCATTTGAGATTTTCAGTGGATTCTACAATGTCACTAAAAATTAGTAATAAAATGATAGCAATTATAGAAAGTATAGTTTTACTCCATCTTATTACTGCTATTGTCAAAATACTCTGGCTTGACACTTTTCTTTCATGCAAATATTTATATTAGAGGTTTTACTAATAATCTTATTATAGTTGCTTTTTATCACACCAATTTGGATCATAATACTCTTCCTTGTTTCTATAATTTTATGATTAGTTTCATTCCATTTTATTATTACAACTGCTTTTTATCAAAGAATTAACCAATTGAGTATTTATAGATATATATTTATACTAGGTGTTAATCCTGGGGGTGGGCTAGGGGTCTAGACTCCCTCTCACCCCGCTTGAGCAAAGCACAATGAATTTTTTTTTTAAGTACCTAGATAAAGAAATTTCATGAATAAAAGAAAACCTCACGTAGTCCTAATTAATAATTAATTAATTTGAGCAATAAAAAATGTTGTATCCATTGTCTTATTTAGATAGATTGAACAAAAAGAAATCTGACATTCTCTTCTGCTCTAAATAATGGATCCACAGTATTGAGTAGTGATTGACTCACGAGTATGATTTCACTCTTTCATGCTCCCAAGCTTCTGATTGTGGGTGTTGATGAGTGGGTAATTCCATGCTGACTGAGGGCAAAGGTTGGAAACTGGAACTACTCGTCCCACTTGTTACAAGAGCATCTACCCTTCCCTTACACTCATTGACACCTCTTTCACCCTGACACCAACAGCCCACAACAGTCATTGTCCAATGTCCACCTCGGCCACCTTGTCAAGTGACATGCTTCACATGAAAAAAGAAAAACAGAAACATTTGCAACCCTCTCTCACAGTCCAATAAGTAGTTCGAGTAGTTCTAGGTTGACTTCTTGAGAACAAGAACAAATTCTGTTGTGTGATCAGAATGAGTTCTCTTATGACATCATGGCACTCTATTATGTCATGAAAAATAGGCCAGGAAGATAAATATTGTACATCTTTCTCTCTCTTGAGTCCTTTGTCTCTACATTAGTATTCACCAATGAAATAGAATGCATACACAAGGAAGGAGATAGATATTTCATGTATAAAGTAAATGCTTTTTACATCAGTAGGATACAGACCTATTAGTTGCCACATATATGCACATACACACACACTTTCATTTATATATATATATATATATATCCCCAAACAGGGCAAAAACATAAACGTGTTTGTGTAGCAAATCCTTTATATACATATATATATATATATATATATATATATATATATATATATTTATTTATTTTCATATATATATATATATATATATATATGTATATCAAAGAAAATGTGGCTGCTGCTGGAATCGAACCTACTACTGATAGGGTAGCCACTTCAACATTGCCTGGCTCTTATCATTGATCTAAACAACTTCTGATAATGCAGAGACCCAAATAACTGTTTTATATACATGCATATATAAGTGAGCATCTCTCTGTTTGTCTCTCAGGCAGAAGACACCAAGTAAACATGGGCGCAGCTCAACCAAATTTGAAATGTATACTTAATGGACCTTGGGGGAAGGTTGTTAAGCAAAAACTTTTGGGAAAAAGATTTTAGAGAGTGAGTTCTATTCACAATGTAACCATGTAAGTAAATAGAAAGTAAATACTTTCTGTTCAATATTCAGTACATATATATCATTTCTTTTGTTTATGCATAGTCTTTTTATCCAAACTCATGGGAAACCTTTTCCCTTTTCAAAGGTTAAAATTGAAGCTAATCTTTTTTCTCATTTTTAGTTTCCCTTCACCTTTGAACCCTTGAAGAGAGAAAGGGTTTCCTTCCACTTTTGACCCCTTGAAAAGAGGTTTTCCCTTCGTTTTTTAACTCCAATATTGACCTTTTTCTGTTATGGATTGAAAAGTGGTGGGGAACTTTTTCCTCCACTTGGAGGGTCACAAGTGAAAGGAGATTCGTTTCTGCTTTGCAGGAGTCAGAAAATTATGGAGACCCTTTTTGTCACCTCCAGTGAATCAAAAGTGAAGGGGAAACTTTTCCTCTTCGAGCAATGAAAAGTGAAAAGAAATCTCTTTTTACAGTCCCTTTTTTAAATACTTATCCAATATTTAACCCGGCGTAGATGGGTACTTTAGCTATAATATATAAATTTGGAAGGCCTATTGTTTCGAAAATACCGTATTTGACGATATATAAGATCCCTTTATGGTTCAAAATGTCAATATAACGCTCATTAAGTCCCATATTAACCAGAACTTGGTGAGTTAAAAAAAATGAGTATCGAATTAGAGAAATTCAGGAAAATATACCATTTCTTTATATTCCTGGCCGAAGCTAGAGATTTGGGGGCCTGCGTGGCAAGGTCCCCTGAAGGGTCTCTCCCAACATTTAGTGTAATTCGATGAAAAGGGAAAATTTGCAATAAATAGACAAACACATTCGCTAAATTGCTGGAAAACAACTCCAAAGGCTGAATATCTATTTTGCAATTCATGTATGCACAAATATAAACTTGTTGAATAATATCAGTAGAAACACAATCGGCGAACTACTACTTATAAAGCTCTGGGGAGCTACCCTCCAATGAGGACCCAGGAGGATTTTCAGATAGCCTCCCCCCCCTCTCCTCATCGTAGCTACACTATGGATCTTATATGCCATTAAGTACGGTAATTTTGTTCATGATTCTGTTTATCCGATTAGCGTTCTGTCATCTCAAAGAGTCGGTTCCTTCTCAAAGACCCTGTAATCACGAAGAACCAGGAGGAACAAATACGGTTCGAATGGCAGAAAGTGGCGTAAGTCTCGAAAACAACAGCAGCAACAATGTCAATAGCAAGAATAAGGAGGGGGGAGGAGGAGGGGAAGGAAGAGCCACAGAATGAGGGGGAATAAGAAAAGAAAAAGAATGATTAGAGAGAGGAAAAAAAGAAAGGTGAGATGAAGAAGTGATTGTAGAGAGAAGAAGTGTAAAAGATAAAAGAGGAGAAGGAGTGGGGGATAAGGAGGACAAGCCGAACATTGAGGGGGAGAGGAAAAGAACAAGAATGATTTGAGAGAGGTGAATGAGAAAGGTGAGATAAAGGGTTCGTTGGAGAGAGAAGGGGCGTAAAAGATAAAAGAAGAGAAGGAGAAGGAGGAGGAGAAAGAATCAAGAGGACGAAGAAATGAGTTTCTCGCAGGAAGTCGTTTATTTTCGTTGTTCAGTTGCCACGAAAGAAATCGGGAGAAGTCGAGCAACATCCTGAAAGCCATTAACACCGTCACAATCATTCCCATCGCCCGAACCCTAGACACACCTCCTTATCTAATCGAATCCAGATGATTGTAGAGAGAAATCTGAACCACAGAAAAAAAAATACGTTAACAACAAAAGTGAAAAAAAAGGTAAAAAAAGAAAAAAAAGAAGAAAAACTGGAAAAAAGGTATATATATATATATATATATATATATATATATATATATATATATATAAGAAACCCTGGTCCCCAAAAATGAAACCTCTCCCAACGAAACTAGAATTTCATTGAAGATATAACAATTGTTGTTATCACTTGATCGGCCTCTTCGTAATACCTGCTTCTATCTTAAGTAGCCTGATATTCTATCTTTGTCCCTATCTACTTTCCTGTTTAAGCCATCTATTATAATTACAGTAGATGGCGAGGATATCTCACAAGCCATTAATTTTGATGTTAAATAAAAATACCGAAAGGGAATGAAATAAAAACCGCGCAGCGTGAGGATGATATTGCTGTTCAACAGCATATCATTTCGTTGGTGGAAGTGGGAAAGCAAGTTAGATTTCTTACAGGGATTACTCGAGCTTTTTGTGACCTTAAAAATAGAGACGAATTCGTTCCGTCCCATCGCCACTCCTGCAGTCGTTTCTGTCACTGGTACACTCTGATGACGGACAAGGGAATGCATATCATGTGCAGATGTGCAAATGACACCAGAGATTTTGTAAAGATCGTCAGTTTGCCGAGCAAGATGAGCATTGCAGACTCTCATACACGCCCAAAAGATGGAACAAATCGTTCGAAATGATAGACTATTCAGCGCAAGAATGATTGCAAAGGCTGTCTCCATCGATAAACAGAACGTTTGTACGAAAATCTGATCATGACAAATGTTTGTGCATAGATTTTTCCGATTGTTCAAATCGATGATAAAATCACGTGTTCACGTCGGTGGCCTTCTTCCACTTGAAGTTTAGTTGGCTTACAAAAAGATGTTTGTAGCCGTTTAGCTCAATTTCGCATCAGATATAAAATTGACGGGTTGCTCAGTTTTTGAACTGACTTTCTTACGACATGGCAGAAAAATATATCTACTTCAAGCAATACCTAACAGAGTAACTGTTTAAATTTTGGGATGCATCAAGGAATAGTTCTCGATTAAGAGATAATCTTTCTTTTTTTTATACATTTATATATTCTCTGATGTTTCCCCATCCAATATATCCGAAGGTTCTCAATGAATTTTAATAACAAATGATGGAAGGGTGAGCCATAAGCTGAGCAAGAATTGATTACATTTTGGGTCTGATCGAGGAATTTTCACAGTTACCTTTCCTGTATTGCGGATATATATAGAGAGATATTCATTCAAATTTTAGTGTCACTGGTACTGATGGAACTATGCACTCTTTGAATGCTTTCTAGTTTCACAGGTTTTAAAGAATGCTGACAAATCACACAACATATGCCTGTATCGACAATGGTGTAAATCTCTGGCTAAGAAGAAAATCCAATGAAGGGAACCACGGGTACAGCTGGTAGGTGGCCCCCAAATGTTCTAAGAATGGTTATCCACCCATTGCAATTCTACTAACATTTTGCAAAAATAAATCTTACTTAATGTTGAAGGGGAACCTTTAATGGACCAAGCCCTGGGAACCACCCACATCTTTAACTACGTCACTGGTTTGGAAAGGGCTTCCCACTCAACAAACTAAAAGATGTATACATTCTCTGGACCCTCAAAAGGTCTGCGTACCCCATATTGGGAATGTTGGAAGAGTAGGCCTCAAGAATCTAAGCCCAACAGTTCCCCAAATCTACAGCTACACCCCTGTTGATGTTTACATCAGTGTAGATAAATATTGACCTGAGAAATTTATCTGTTCTCTCTATTAGACTTTCTGCTTGCTCAATTAACATGTGTTCGGCGCATCCTCGAAACGTGTTGGCCAAATCATAACCACCCCTTTCCCTAAATTCATGTATGTGAAAAGTAATTACATATTTATTTACTTACCATATTTTTCTACCGAGAATCTTGAAATCCTTTTGTCAATATGTGTATACCTACAAATTTATTTGCTATGTATGCTTATACATCTCCCCGCTTTTTCTCTGTACTCATTCACACTCACACGAGTCTGCGTGTGCGAGTATATATATATATATATATATATATATATATATATATATATATATATATATATATATATACACGCATATATATATATATACACGCATATATATATATATATATATATATATATATATAACACACACACATATATATATATATATATATATATATAGATATATAGATATATAGATATATATATAGATAGATAGATAGATAGATAGATAGATAAATAGATAGATAGATAGATAGATAGAGACGGAGTGAGAGAGAGAGAGGGTACTATAAGTCAAATTCTATGTAAAAAAAATGAATGAATAAACCCCTTGGAAAATCTTTTGAGTAACAGTTATTTGTGAATAATTGATTTGCTTAATACAAATGAAGTAAACTAATGAAAAGAAACAAAAAGAATCTGTAAGTAAGATCTTTAGTTGGAATTTATGTCGTAACATTTACATTGCTTTGTGACTGAAAAACTTTTGAATAAATGAAAGAAGATATCTTTTCAACGTCTTAAGGGCATAAAGCTGTGAAATTTTCCAGACTATAATGGTAAGAGCAACGCTACGTTGAAGCGGCTACCCTATCGGTCGCAGGTCCGATTCCTAAAGCAGCTTTATTTTCCTTACAAAGAAATTTACTTATATATATATATATAATTTGTATTTCAACTCTTTAAAATCTGAAAATTATTTTTAAGACAAGAACCACAAATAATTGAGAAAGATGCTTTTGAACTGTCCAAAATTTTACAACAGGTCTTTAAAGTGATTTCCGTTAACCTCAATGTTCGTATCTGTTTCATCGCATGAAAATTGTTTTTTGTTTTTTTTGTTTTTTTTCTACAGGAGAAATGCTCAACTGACTCGAAATAATGTAGGCTCGAATGCAATATAAATTCGTATTTAAAACCTGAAATGTTGATTTTTCTGAAAGTTTGCATCATCTATTATCATGAGTTCTTGGTATTTATTTAATCTTATTTCCGTTGCTTTTTATGGCAGCATGCATATCATCATTCCATATTCATTTATGGGAATCGATTTGAAATGAAGAATGAGCCTCTGGTGGGACTCGAACTTGCTTTCTTTATCCCCGTGAACCTGCATTTTTAGAGCAACTTTCTCAATGATTAGACCACGATGATCAAGCAGCCATGGTCATTTAAACCCAACACTATAACAAAAGATCTATGCAAATACTCCAGTATATTGCCTTGAAAGAATCATAGCTGAACCAAAGCAAAGGATTTGTCAACAGTTGTAAACTTAGGCTATCCTATGATGTCCCTAAGAAGCAGAGCTACAGAGCTCCAAAAACAGCTAAAAATAGAAAAAAACAAAAATAAAAACAGACTGATTGATAAACAATCTGTCTTCTCAGATGCACAGTTCTTGGTGCACTGACACCAACCTTGCCTTGGCGCAACGTCTAGAGGCGTGGGCGTCTGCCAGATGTACGATGATTCCCTTCAGCTTATTAGTTGGCAAGAGATCAGCCCAAACACACTTTTACTTGTTTTATTTCATCTCGAGTTTTGGATATATAGATTTCTTTTGCAGTCAATGTATGTTTTCAGTCAAACACTGAAACAGGAGTTGACTTGATGTTCCTAGCATAACAAGAAAAGAACAAGAAGAACAATTCTCACTAAAATAAGACGTATTTACAAATATGTACAACTCACATCGCCTACCGTGATTTGAACTCACGACTAATCGATTGTCAGGGGGCTGTCTTACAGATTAACTAAAATCGATAAATCTTAAATACTAACGAGAAGTCATCAAATAAATACATTAATACAAAATATGTATATTTTACATATTTTTCATTCCATATATGAACAATGCAAAAATTAGAGTGATTATCTTCCGTTGGAATAGAAGATGTAATGGAGTTTGACATTTATTCTTTATTTTCTACAAACACCTGACACGGCGTTATTCATATTTACAAACACTTGGTATTATTTGCAGTATTTCTGAATTTATAATGAGAGCTAGTAACACATGGCACTCTTGTTGAGTAGATATTTAGAGATAGTTATATTTTAGTAGAGACTGGTGACTACACACTTACATGTATTTTATGCAGAGTACTACACAAATGCTTCAGGAACCTAAGGCTCGAAATAACTTCTTCAAATGAACGATTTCCTTCCTTCATTTGAAGAAATAGATAGATAGATAAATAGATAGATACGAAGAGATAGAAAATGGGGTTCTACATTTCCTGGGGTATAGTGATATCAAGGGATGTGGGAATGTCCGTCGAGACACAGGGAACGCTGGAACTTGACAGATTAACTGGTTAAATTACCCCAACTTCTGGGTAGCACTTCAATATATATATATATATATATATATATATATATATATATATATATATATATATATTATGTTATCCACAGACAGCTGTTTCGTTGTATTACAACTCTTCAGTGTGGCTATAGACTTTCCATTATCCCTATACATATATATATATATATATATATATATATATAGAGAGAGAGAGAGAGAGAGGGAGAGAGAGAGAATGAGACAGAGGGGGATAGAGGTAAATAGATGAGTGTGTGTGTTTTGGTATATATATAGAGAGAGAAAGAGAGAGAGCGGGAGAGATTCAGACATAGTGTATATTTTAGTCTCTTTTGCTCAGACTATACTTACCTTTGATCTTCCAGCACAAATATACGTTTTCCTTTGATAAAATTTATTGTTTGATGATATGATTCGTTCTGCGGTTTTGTTTTGGCTTTTCTTTTGCCCAGAAAACATTGATAACATTCTTTAACCACACCTTTCTTGTACCTTCCCAATACTCTTACCATACCTTACCATCTCAAAATGGACACAAGGCTGGCAGATCTCACACAGGTGTTTAAAAAATTAGGAACCATATATCTGCTATTCTACCTACGACTATACACGCTTCTGTGTGTCTTTCTCGTTCTTGATCAATACACGGGTTTAGTACGAAAAGTATTCTACCATTTTGATTATCTCAAGAGCCGGTTGCACGATCTTGATGTAACTCGGTAACCAATCAGAGGCGACCTTAATGTGCATACGTGAACAGATATTCTTTCGTGGAGTTATTCTAGGCATTGATCGCGCTGTTGAATTCACGAAGACTGAGCTAGACTTTCTTCATGTTTCGCGCAGATTTTTTTTTTTTTGCTTATTCGTCAAAACATCGCATCATTCTGATTTATCAGTTCCCTACACTCCAGATTTGGCTCCCTATTATATCTGGCTATAAGCAAATATATATCAAACTGTGGCTGTCAAATCTCAGATAGATGCATCAGAAATCAGGAGCCATATATCTACTGTTGAACCTTCTACTTCACACAACAGTGTGCACTGTCGTATGATCTTTCACTCACTCTCTATACAGATATTAACTAAGCTTAGTCAAGTCACAAACAAAACTAAACGATCGTGGTAAGAAGGTCGTGTTGCACCGATATCCAAACTGAAGAAGGCTTGTCTATAAAAATCAGAATTTGTGACCTCTCTCTCTCTCTCTTTCTCTCTCTCTCTCTCTCTTCATTCATTTCAATGGTATCTTTGTCGAAGTATTTAAGGCTGTGTAATTTTCTCTTACTTTCTTTCTCCACTGGTCTCATTTTGACGATATCTTATTCCAAATGTTTAAACAGGCTATTTTTTAAAAATCTGCCTCCTTTTTTCTCAATGAATAATTTTAATAATGTATTTGTCCAAGTGTTTCGGCTATTTTGAAAATGTTTCTCTTTCCATCTGTGCTGGGCTCATTCTAATGATATCATCATCCTATAAACTTTAGAGATTCGATACTTTCTCACACACTCGAAACACTCGAAGACAAACAATTCTTTGATTCCCCAGTTCTGGCATTCCAACATCAACTTTGGAAACCTGGCTGATGGCAACTTAACCGATTCCACAATCACCGTGACTGCAACAATTTTCCATTTTGCTTTCAGCATCGATTTTTAAAGAACAGAAATTCTTCCTTTTCAAAACCTTCTGCTTTTTCCTTTTTCTCCGGCGGCCATTTTGTACGGCTCGTCTCTACCTACGTCCTTGTTTTTATTTCCAACCTCACTGAATAAATCTCTCTGCTCACTTTATTTCTCGCAGGATGGAATTTAGTAATTACAATTTTATTACGTCTTCCTCCAAAGGGAAGATAAATGAAATTAGAAAGAGTGTATTATGAGGAATTTGAATTCCTGATTTAAACATTTTAGTAGATATTCTTCGAGAATTTCAAACATGTTTAGCTTCATTTTCGGTTGGGTTCAATAGGGGGAGGGTGGGCTGGTGGTGAGGTTCGCTAATGGCATCATTGTTGAGCAAGAAACGGTGGCTTGGTGGTAACATCCTTGAACACAGGGCTATGAAGTATGCTGTTTCATTCCTGTTGTACATACCCAAAGACAATCTTTCATACTGAAACCAAAGGAAATAAAATTGTATATAATCTGAATATTTCATATATATTTATATACATATGTGTGTGTGTGATTTATGCATGTTCGTTGAAAATGAAATATGCTCAATATTTTAGTAAATGATTTAATAGAATAGAGCTTACAATTATTCTTTATATTTGATAATAGATTCGCTACAGTTTGACAATTTCTACAATGTTTTCATATCTTTTCAAGCGAGCATCAGCGAATCGAACAACTATTTTTTTCCTATCTATCATTTTGCAAACATCATTATCTCGTCTCATTCTATTCTTAACTTCGTTATTATGTCATTCCAATTTTTGGTTCTAACTTAGCTATGCATGAATAGCCAACCTTCAAATTCAATTTCAACTTTATTGAACTTCAAAGGTGAAAGCTGGGACTTCAAATGCTGATTCTCAAAGCTGGCATACTCCTCAGTTGGAAGAACACAATCTTCCTAATCTCATACCCCCTGGATATTTTTTCATATAAGCTAAGTTTATTAAATGTTTATCAAAGGGAACATCACCGTGGAGCAATGGCTGGCAAGCTGATCTAGCAAACAAATGGTAGTGAGATTACATTACTGGGTTCTTCTCACAGGTGGCGTTGTGTCAGATCAAGCTTACATGAAACATTTCTCAGAGGGGACTTCACCATAGAGCAATTGTTTGAAAGCTAATCTTGCAGATTATTACTACCGTTGTGAGGTAAGTCCTCAATTGGTACATTCTCACTTGTGGCTTAGTTTCAGATTACGTTAACAGAATAATACCATCGGAGGAGCCTAGCTCGTAATTTAACTTCACAGACCATTACTATTTTAGTTAAGTAAGTGCATACCCCAGTTGTAGCCTTCTATCAGATCAAGATAGTTAACACCCTTACGCTGGCCATGAAAACAACCTGGGCTTCACATATCACCAGTTCGAGGTTTCTGTGACATGCAAAAATAGACTTGAAGTTAACAAGCGACCGAAATGGCGTCACTCATTTCAACATTATTATTCTACCCATAACCCGGAATCGTGGAGTCTGATTCATGCTTTTCTCAAGGGCATAATGCCGGTGCCAGTCCCAGTCAGAGTTTTAACTTGGCTCACCCAGTCCATTTTCTGCACTATTAACTGGCCACTGATACTTCGTACTAAGATTGTAAATGTGAATTATATTTGGAGGATCTAATCTAATTTGAGAATCATATCAGCCTTTCCTTATCAAATTGCTTAACTATCATGTGACCCGTTCGGTCACCCATTAAGGGAAAATTAGTGCAATCCGATGTGTCAAGAATGAGCCCAGATTTTTCTTTTATCAATTTGCGAATAGGTAAATAAATAAGGGAGAATATTGTATAATTAGCATTTGATAGTTATCTCCCTTTACAAATCGGTCATTATGATATAGATATGGTTGAGTGCATATGCAGTCCCTACAATATAATTATTGAGGTGCAAATCACCAAGATTTTTTTTGTTCTTCAAATTAGTGCACTTTCCTCAAAAAGGAGTTATTTTGATTCAATACCTCCAGCTAAAACGCATTGTTTTGGACTTTTGATATCATATAGATTTTACTGAATTGAGAAAAAGGATAAGATATTTGTTCCTTAAATAAGTGAATCACCATAGCCAGCACATGTGCCGGAATTAATTCACCAAAATAATTACCAAAATTATCTTTAGAAAGAATGTAGATCTTTTATCTGAAAGTATCCTTAAAAAGATGGATCTTTTATCTAAAATTATGTGAAAAAAAAAAAAAAATAATAATACCAGCACAAGATTTGGGTATTGTTGGTCCTTAAAATGGCCATAGAGACAACGGCATTTTTTTGAAAAAACGAAAACAAAAATGTTTTTAGATGGTACCTACCGAAATATTCATTCTGATTTCAAGGTTTTAGCCCACAAAATGTGACCCTGAGAACTCAGAGATACACAGAGACAGACAGACACATGAATGCTCGAAGGAAGAAGAATCTGTAGCACTTTCTATTGGTTGTCAGTCCTCAGTGATTCGATAGGAGTGCGTGCGAACGCAATCCCCACACTATTATTATTGGTACAAATCACCCCGTATTCTTTAACTGAGTGCACTTTCCTCAAAAAAGGAGTTTCTTAGTTTGATCCCTCCAGCTAGAATGCATTGTTTTGGACTTTTAGTATAATATAGATTTAACTGAAGTGAGAAGAAGAGAAGATAGGTGAGATTGTGTCTCTGAGAGGATCAGAAAACCGAGGGAAAATTAAGTTAGAACTTGTAGAGTCAAACCTATTCCCCCCCCACTTTTTTTTAAAGATCTTTTTTTTTTTTTTCTTACTGTGAGCCATTCTCAGGAAAATAGACTTTGACATGGCAATTTCTTTTTGGTGCGAAAAAACTGGAAAGTCAAAATGAAGTGGGCTAATTGAGAGGCTGTGGAGAAGAGTAAAAAAAAACTATTTCGCTTGGAAGGTTCCTGGGTTCTTTGGCTTATTAGGAGAAGGGAACAGGTTCGGTAAAAGAACTTTCGAGCAAGAAGGGGTACAAGAAGAAAATAGTTGAAATCAGCCTATAAAGTTGAAGAAGAATGAAAAAAAAGAAAAAAAAAAGAAAAAACAAACAGGATAACAAAGCAACCAAAGAGGAAAAGGAGGAGGGGTGGAGGAGAGGGAGAAGGAGAAAATCAAAGGAGGAGGAGGAGGAGGAGGAATGAAAGTGAGGAAAAGAAAGAAAATAGAAGATGAACAGGTTTGGATAGTCACTCAATAAAAACTGTCACACGACAAATGTCCTTTGGCAGCATGCCGTATTGGAGGTGATCAACTAAAAACAGGTGAACTGTAGTCAAAATACCATTCTCGCCTTTTCTTAAGCAGTGATTACTTAATTTTCAAAAAACAAGCAGACACAAACTTGAGGATCAAGGTAGTGAAAACATACAAAGAAAACTGAAACCTTCACCAGAAACCTCAGGAGGAATTTGAAAAAAAAAAAAGAAGGTTTTTCCTTGACTTGATAAGGAGTAAATGTTCAGATGTCTTACCTCTAGCTCTGTTGGTGAGTTCTATACATGTGATACATGCATAACCAGCCAGTCAATGGGCCAGACCAGCTTAAAAACTGGAGAAACCCATTTTGAATGTTTTGATGACAATTTTTGTTGAATGTTTCAAATTATTGTGGAGAAAGAGTAGAGGGTGAAAGTAGTGGGGGAAGAGGGAGGAATTTAGAGCGGGGTTCAGTTTGTAATGCAGGTTATAGCAAAATTAGTCCCCTAGATTGTGTCCAGCAGTATTCATGCTTGTTCAGTGAAAGTTCAGACTTTTTAAATGATCACTACCCAACAAAAGGCAAGAGAAGTAACTTATTCATTGATCACCCCTTTATCAAATTTTGTAATTGAAAACCATTAACCAAAACTGTTAACATAGGTGTCTTCAGTTTTCAAGTTGGTCCAGCAAGCTGGTTGGCTGGCTGGCTAGCTATATATATATCATATGTAGAGGCCGCATCAATGGAGCCAAGGGGCTGAAAATTTAAATATCTACTCATAATCGTCTTTGTTTGATAGAGGAGAATCCCCTCTTCTACATAGGGTTTTATTTGAGGGTTCAATTTGCAGTGTAAGTTTACGCAAAATTGATACCTTGGTTTGTATCTGGCAGTATTTGCAATTATTTTTTGAAAATTCAGACTTTTTTTTAGAGATCATAGCCCAACAAAATGCCAGAGAAGTAACTTACATATTGATCACTCTTGTTTCAGTTTTTTAATTGATCAACCCCAATGAGGCATGCTGCAAAAAGACTGTTTTTATTGAGTGGGTAACCTGACCTATGCTATATTCTTCCTTCATTATGATTTGTGGCTTCTTTCATTCTCTCTCTTTCTTTCTTTCATTCTTTCTTCCTTTCTTCAATTTTTTGTCACTTAATTATGTTGTTTTATATGTTGTAAATTGGCTTCTTTCAAGTTACCTACTGCCTATTCCTTTTCCCCATCTCTCACTCTCTCTATCTCTCAGCATAACTCTCTCCTCCCATGTTTCACTTTTCCTCTCTTTTCTCTTTTCTTTTCATTCTTCATCCACTCTTTCATTCAACTCAGTGATCTCTATTCATCTTTCTCCCTTTCTGTTCCTTATTTCCTTCATATTTTTCTTTTTCATTTTTTCTCCCAAACTTTACTTTTTTCTTTTGCTTTTCTTCTCTTTTTTTCCCTGTCTTTCCTTCTTCCTCATTCATTTCTCACTTTTTTTATTATTCTTAATTTTTCTGTTCTTTTCTTCTCCTCTTCCTTCTTTATTCACTTTTTACTATCTCATTCTCATCTTCCATCTTTACTCATTTTTTTCACTTTCTCCTTTTCTTTCTCTTTCTCTTCCTCTTTCTTCCTTTTTCATGTTTTGTAACTCTACCCCTACAAATTCCCAGTAATTTCACTTCTTCACTTTCCCCTTCTAAGTTTTCTTCTCCTTCCTTATTCTTCTTCTTTCACTTCCCTCTTTTTTCTCACTCCTTCTCTTTCTCTTTTTTTCATTATCTCCATCTCTCCCTTCTTCTCCTTCTCCTCTTCTTTTCTCTTCCTGTTTTGAAACTCTGCCACCATAGAATCCCCAGTAATTTAACTTCTTCAATTTCTCCTTCTTCTTCATTCTTTTTTTTTCATTCTCTCCTTCACTCCCTTTTTCTCCTTCTCTTCTTTTCTCTTCCTGATTTGAAACTCTGCCATCACAGAATCCCCAGTAATTTAACTTCTTCACTTTCTCCTTCTTCTTCTTCATTCTTTTTTTTTCATTCTCTCCTTCACTCCCTTCTTCTCCTTCTCTTCTTTTCTCTTCCTGATTTGAAACTCTGCCACCACAGAATCCCCAGTAATTTAACTTCTTCAATTTCTCTTTCTTCTTCATTCTTTTTTATTTTTCCAATCTCTCCTTCGCTCCTTTCTTCTCCTTCTCAACCTCTTTACTGTTTACATCTCTGCCACCACAGAATTGCTAGGAATTTCTTCACCAACCTGAAAGTCTCGAGAAATTGACAGAAATTTACCAAATTCCATGAATGCAAGCTGAGAACTTTTAAAATTCTTTATTGCACCTCACACCAAAGACGAGGGAACGGAAGATCGAGGCAGACGTAGGAGAGAATTCTAAAGACTAAAATGCCAAATCTATTATCCCAACATTATTGACATGGACTATTTTAAAGCATTTCTCAGATCTTTACTCTTATCCCCCACCCCTGCCTCTGACACACATTGTGATTGTAATTAGTCTTTCAACCATGGGGGAGAGGGTCAATGGGACAGACTCCCTGGCCTGGCTTGTCAACAATTTTTGTTACTCAACATGCCAACCCCACCCCATTAAGACTGGGTTAGAAACAGTAAACCAAAACTGTCAACATGGATTTCTTTATTTTTTTCAAGCTAACTGACTGGCTATGTACGTATTTATGTACACATGCATTTAGCATGCAATCAGTCCACACCTATAGAGCTAGAGGGCTGAAAATTTCAACAAGTTGAGAAATTAAAAAAAAATCCCTCTGAATAGGTTTTTAATCGGGGGTCCAATTTGGAAAGTAAGTTCATGCTAGATTGATCCCTTACTTTGTGTCATGCTTGTTTCATTTGGAAATTCAGACTGTTTTAGTGATCACTATCCAGCAAAAGGTGAGACAAGTAACTTATCCATTGATCATCCATTTTTCAAATTTTTTAATTGATCTTCCACAGTATGCTGCCTAAAGATTTCAATTATGTGACAGTTTCTACAAAGTGACTAACCAGACCTGATTTTTTTATCTAATGAAGTCGATCGGAAAGCTTAGGAAGCTAGGGGATTTCTTTTAAAATGAGAGGAGAGGGTATATTTGATGACCTGATCACAATATCAGATTCTCATCATGAGTTGATTAGGTGGGAATTTTCACAAAAAGATAATTCAGTGCCCGGCAGATTTAAAAGTAGATTTAAAATATCAGTCAAGGTAAATAAATTTAGAACTTTGATTATTCCTCTGTGAGTGCAAAGCTGCGGCAGTTATTTATATTGTTGTATAATATGTTTTGTCGTTCACAAATAAAATGTTATATGCTGGTTGTGTAATGGATAAGAATCTTCTGTTGTGCAAGTGGTACTTTCACATTGATTACTTGGACTCAGAGATGAAGTTGAAGAAATGTAACCATGAAAGGTGGCGGATGATCTGATCCTTTTTTTTATATATATTGTGTGTTTGTTTATGTGTTTGTCTTTTTCAATACTCATTGCCATACCATTTTGTCTACAGACTTAAAATTGGCACAGTACTGCACTAGACCCGTCTTTGTTTTCACTTATTCTCAGTTTTATTTTGACAGGTTTATCAATACTAAAAGATATAGATGTTTTGAATATCATTCACTTTTGATTAGTCATCCCCTTCCAATAATTAAGATAAGTAGCGAGAAGTCGGAATGAAGATGTACATTCTGTTGAGACTTGAACTCAGATCCCATATCCCAAGAACTCATCTTTCATGAACAGCACCTTAACCAATGAATCCAGGGAAGCCTGTGTTTACATGGAACACGAATCTACAGTTACATTGCTTTGTCTCTCTGTCTCTCTGTCTCTGTAATATCCTGGGAGTTCTTTTCTCATGGACAATGACTTGTTAAATTCAACTTTGAAACCCCATTGGTAGATGGAGCACAAATTTATGGTCTTATTGCTGCCTCCATACTCCAAATCTTTACATCATATAATGACCAAGTGATGGTTCAGTATACATCTCTCAAGGGACACTCCTGAAGATGAATGATGATCCGTGACAAAGCACCAGTTTCTGCTACATACATTAGTTTAGTGATTTTTGCAAGTCTCAAGTTTGGTCGAGACCAGGACTTTGAACCTCCAAGCTTTTATGACCACCCTCTTAAGCAAGATGCAAGTTAATCAAACAGATACATCTACTCTAATTACACAACTTAGAGTTTACTCAATTAGCTGCTGAGTGTAGAGGAAAATTTGTTCTAAAGAAGAGTTTTCCACACTCTCTGCATGTACCAGCTATTGAACCAGGGACCATCTGAGTGTGATGAAGACGTGATAACCATTACTCTATCTGAGCGGACTTTATGACCTAGAAATAGTCTTAAATTATTTGAACTGGTCAGATAATTGTTATTAGTTCCGTTAATCATTTCCTTTATTTTATTTTCCCTTCGTTTACCACTTGTTTGAATAATTCATAGAATGATGCCAATTTTTTCATGCTTTGCTCTTCCTTCATTTGAGAAATTCAGGGCCCAACGTATCTATTCGTTAGGAAGTCCTTGAGAATTGTGCAGCAGAACACAGACTGGAAGGTTTTACCAAAATACCAACGGCGCCACTACACAACGGTAACCTCAGCAATTTGTCTCTATCAAACATGACAGATTGTCAGCGGTGATACATCGGAGATGGAGGGAAAAAATGTAACAATGACGGATTGGGCACTTTAGCCCCACCCCTTTGCGTAAGCACGTCCACTAGCAGACATAAAATCTTGTTGCAAATTGAATTTTATTGCAGAACATGAGAAAGTAGTCTCAAGTTTTTTTTTATGATTACGACTCACCCTTCACCAGAACTTTTTTTGGTAGGAGGGATTGATGAATCTCTCTTCTCACCTTTAAATCTGAACTCTTATATGCATCTGCATATATATATATATATATATATATATATATATATATATATATATATATATATATATGAAACTGAATATAAGTATATGCATGTATAAAAATATGTACCATTAAGAGAGTTGCTAAGAAGCGCGTGTGGGTAAAACCTAAAAATCCAACAAGAAAAAAAAGCTATCTATCTATATATGAAACTGAATATAAGTATATGCCTGTACAAAAATATGTATCATTAAGAGAGTTGCTGAAAAATATGTGTGTGTAAAACCTGAAAATCCAATAAGAAAGAAAAGTTATCTATCAATCTAACAATATATATATATATATATATATATATATATATATGTGTGTGTGTGTGTGTGTATATATATGAAACTGAATATAAGTATACGTATGTATGAAAATATGTATCATTAAGAGAGTTGCAGAAAAGTGTGTGTGTATATATATATATATATATATATAAATATATATATATATATATATATATATTCATGATTGTATGTATGCATGTATGTATTTATATAATGAATTACATGTATACAATATATAAGGGTAGATCCACAGCCTGATGTGCAGTTTTTAGCTGTGTTTTGATCTGAAGTTTCCTCTGTATATTGTTTGATCTTTTTGATTAATACTTACAACTGAATTAAAAGCATGGACAAAGGATACTATGTTTAAAAATAAATATTGCAATAAGGCAATCTTATCGAGTTATCGTGGCCCCACAAATGGCATCCCCGACAGAACCATCTGAGAAGACATTTTTCTCTCTTTGCTCGTGTGTGTCTGAATGTGTCTGGGTCTGGGCGTTCATGGTCTCATTTTAGGGGCTAAAACCTCGAAAATTACGAAAAGTACACCGTTAAGCACCATCTAAAAATGTTTTCCTTGTTTAAAGAAAAAAATGCTTTTGGAGTCTTTATTGTCATTTTGGACCAGCAATGCCGAAATCTTGAGCTGGTTTTTTTTCTAAGATAATTCTAGATAAAGTATCTATTTATTTTAGATAATTATCCATGGTACATGTGCAAGCTACAGTGATTCATTAATGCAACATACGGATGTATTCCAAGTTCCTTCTAATTTTGGCTCTGAGACTTATTGATTGCCTTTGAATGACATTGAGTTTTTCACCTTCTGTGTAATCATTATTGGATCAGTGGGTGGTAAGCAGAATGACAAGTCATATTCTTTAGGTAACGGAGGAATATTGTTATGAGCACAGTAGGTAGGTAGGTATGATCATATTAATGAATAGATTATTATGGTATTTCGTAAACCTTTATGCAAATATTTTTATTTTTACATTTTCTTTTGTCAAACTGAAGTCCAAGTCAGACACTGGAGGTGATTTTGTTTTCCTCCCGCCTGTAACAACAAGAACTACAACAACAACAACAACAACTACAACAACAACAACAACAATCTCCACTAATTAAGGGGATTTAACTCTTTATTGTTTGTACCGTCATGCTAAACCAAACTGATTTATGAAATCAACATTCCTCTGCCATGATTGAAATCATGACCAAGTGACTGGTAGGCGGCTTTCTCACCGACTGAGCAAAACTTACAAGTTCTACACATCTACTAAATTTTTTTCAGCATATATGCAAGCGCTTCTTTCATTCTATTAAATAAATACATTTATTAAATCAACAACAACAATCCCAACTGATTTAGCGGAGTAAACTCTTCACAGTTTGTTTGTGTCATCAAGTTAATCCAAACTGATATATAAAATTAACATTCCCCCACCGTTATTTTGGAAAAGGTGGTTGGTTCTCTTACTGACTGAAATAAACTGACAACTCTTACATATCTACCCAAATTTTGCATCTAATATTTTGGGAAACATTTCATTCTGATCAATACTTTTATACTGAAAAATGAACATTTTTATCATTTCTATTTATCATGTACATACAATGGAAACTTTTCAGTAATCATCTTCATTCAGAATAAAGATAGGAATGTGATTTGACCCTGCAGCAGGCGGGCATTTTACATTTTCTTTTACCATTGATAATTCTGGATCTTTTGTACTTCCTGCTGTTACATTGAACTAAATCCCAGATTACCATTATTCAACACAAATCAAACACAACACTATCTCTCTCCACATTTCTGTCTCTGATTGCATTTAGGGCAGTCGCTCTAATTAAAATCAGTTATGATCAGTTTTATAATTGATGTAAGGCAAATTATCATATTGTTAATAACCAAACACTAATTACACCACAGTTTAATCAGTTCAAAGCTAATGGAGTCAGCATTGATGTTACATGTAAGGGTTTTCTAAGATCAAAGTAATTTCTTGTAGAATGAAACAGTATAGATACTAAGATAGATAGATAGATAGATAGATGAAGATACTGTGATATATCTATAGGAAGAGCCTGATAGATATGAGAGAGAGGATAGATAGATGGATAGATATATAGATATATAGATTGATATGAGTAGATAGATATGATTAGACTGAGATAGGAAGAGATAGATATGAACATAGACAGATAGATAGATAGATAGATAGATAGATAGATAGATAGATAGATGGATAGAAACAGACAGATAGGAAGATAGACTGATAGATGGACACAACCAGATAGACAGGTATGTAGAGACTGATAGATAGATATGAACATAGATAGATAGATAGATAGATAGATAGATAGATAGATAGATAGATAGATAGATAGTTGATAGATATAAACAGACAGATAGAGAGGAAGATAAGGTTGATCGATGGATACGACCAGATAGATTGGTATGTAGAGACTGATAGATAGATATGAATAGATAGATAGATAGATAGATAGATAGACAGATAGATAGATAGATAGATAGATAGATAGATAGATAGATGGATAGATAGATAGATAGATAGATATGAACGGAGTTTGATAGATGAATAGATATGACAAAGATCCCACTGTGCCAATTTCCCATTATGAAGACATTAAAATAACCTGATCGAAATTACCTGATTGAAATCAATACTGAGATCAATATGACCAGTCAACAACATAGTGATAAGCCATCGCTTCATATACGTTTACAGGCAGGTAGAAAAATCGATGCTAGTTTTGCCAAAGAGAGAAAGAGAGAGATGTGGGGGAAGGGTTATTTGCCTAACCGTGTGGGCGAATTTTAACATTATGTTGGTTTGACGTGGTTGTCCCATTGGTGTAAGTGATGGCAAGGACGAAAATTGCCCTCTAGTCGCGACCAGTCTCAAAAAAGCATCAGGGCGACCAACGACCCGCCCCTCTTAGTGCAACGGAGAGGTGCAACCGCGCAGGTAGGCGGATTCTTCAGGACTGGACATAATGAACTGAATCACAGGATGATGAAGAGAGGAGGACAGATGCCACTGACAGCTCCAAAGTTGAATTCCGCTCTGAAAGAAGCTTGTAAGTTTTGAACAAAATTCGACTTTCGTAAAATCAAACGCAAAGGAGAGAGAGAGAGAGAGAGAGAGAGAGAGAGAGAGAGAGAGAGAGAGAGAGAGGGGGGGGACTGGCAAATGAAGGGAGGGGGAAGATGAGAGAGAATTGTGGCTGCAAAAACTGTAATAGAAACGGTAAAGGAGAAAAGGATACATGAAAAGAAGAAGAAAAACAAAAAGGGGGAAGGAGAATAGAGAAGAGAAACGTTGATAAAGATAGAGAAAGAAGGGGAAGGAAAGAGGGAAGGAGAAAAAATGGGAAGGTTAAAAGAGAGGAAGGAGTGAAGAGAGTAGAAGAGAAGAAGAAAAGGGAGAAAACGGAAAGGGAGAAAAGTAGGTGACACGAAGGAAAGAGATAAAAGGAGAGAAAGAGCAGAAAAGAAGGAGAAAGGAGAGAAGAGAGAGAGAGAGAGAGAGAGAAAGAGAGAAGACAAAAACCGAGAGAAAACGAAAACAGAGAAAGGATACAACAGAAATAAAGTGAAAAGGAAGAAGACAAAAAGTGAGAAAAAGAAAAAGAGCAAGAAAAAGAGAGAAAAGAGAAAAGGGGAATAGAAAGAAAAGAGAGAAGAGAAAGGGAGAGAAAACAGGGAATTGAGGGTAAACGAAAACAGAAAATGAAAAGAGAACAAGAAAAGAAATGAGCAAAGACGAAGAGAGAGAGAGAGGAAAGGGAGAGAGAGAAAAAAAGAGAAAACGAAAAGAAAGCAAGAAGAGAATTGAGAGAAAAGAGAGAAAATGTAAAAAAAGAAGAAAGAGAGGAGACGTGAAAGAGCCAGAAAAAGAAAAGAGCGAAGACGAAAACAGAGAAAAGATAGAAAAGAGCGAAGAGAGAAAAGAGAAAGAGAAGAAAGTGAAGAAAGGGCGAAAACGAAAAGAGAGAAAAGAGAGAAAAGAGAAGAACGAAGTCGAAAAGAGAGAAAAGAGAAGAAAGAGAGAAGACGAAAAGAGAGAAAAGAGGAGAGAGAGCGAAGATGAAAAGAGAGCAAGAAGAGAGAAAAGAGAAGAAAGGGCGAAGACAAAAAGAGAGCAAGAAGAGAGAAAGAAGAAAGAGAGAAGACAAAAAGAGAAGAAAGAGAAAAAAGAGAAGAAAGAGAGAAGACGAAAAGAGAGTAAGAAGAGAATTGAGAGAAAAGAAAGAAAACAAAAGAAAAGAGAGGAATGATAGAAAAGAAAAGAAGCAAACGATACAAACTGATCCAATAAATGAACGACTGATTGACAGAACTTTGATTCTTTTCGCATCTTTCATTGATCGTCTTCTAGAAATGACACGTTTTAGTCTTGGACCAGAAAAGTTAATCGAAGTGCCTTCGTGCTGAGCTAACTCTTGTGTCGATGGAGGTGTTTGTCTAAATCCTTCTTCTTCTTTATTGAATTCTTCTGGGGTCTACAGGCTTGTTAGTATTCTTCCAACACGAGAGGAGGGGAACTAACATTGATGATGTCAGGTTAGGTGGTATACTGAACCCAGCAGCTGTCGACAGTCCCCGCAGGGTCTCTCTTCTCCGTGGTTCGGTCTTCCCTCTGTGTTCTCTGTGGGGGTAAGTCACTTGGAAAGGAGTATCGATGACACCTGAATATATGAGAGAAGAAGAAGAAGAAGAAGAAGAAGAAGAAGAAGAAGAAGAAGAAGAAGAAGAAGAAGAAGAAGTGGAGAAAGAAAGTCGAAGAAGGAGACGAAGAAAATAAATGAGGTTAGAAAGAAAAAAGAGGGAAGGGGAGGAGAGCAACATAAATGACGGGGAAGAAGAAGCGCAAGAAGGGAGAGGAACATATTATAAGGGGGGAAAGACAGTGGTAGATGAAGGAGGGGGATAAAGGGGATCGATGAAGAAGAAAAAGAAGAAGAGGAAGAAGAAGGAGGAGGAGGAGGATAAAGTAAAAAAAAACGGTATGAAGGATAGACAAACAAAAGAGCAATAAATGAAAGAAAAATAATTCTTCTTCACTTGCCTCTTTATCTTTTGATTTTTTCATTCTTTTTTCCATTTTGTCTGTCTTTTCTCTTCCTCTTTCTTCTTTTCGTCTCCGTTTTATCTTCTATCGTTCGATCACCGAAGTTAAGCAACATCGAGCTTGGTTAGTACCTATATGGGTGATCATCTGGAAATATCAGGTTTCGTAAACAGCTGGGGATTACGTAGCGAGCCTCTCGGGGAGATATTGTTAATCCGCCGACCAGGGAGACCGATTTCTACACTACGCGCAATAACGCAGGCCAAAGGCTCTTCTCTTACCCAACCCGAACTTTTTAACTGGCCTGGCTGTCTCGCATCTCTCCCTTTTCTTTTCCTTTATGTATGCCAGCTCTTTTCGATTCTTTCTTCTTTTTCTTCTTCTTCTTCTTCTTCTTCTTCTTCTTCTTCTTCTTCTTCTTCTTCTTCTTCTTCTTCTTCTTCTTCTTCTTCTTCTTCTTCTTCTTCTTCTTCTTCTTCTTCTTCTTCTTCTTCTTCTTCTTCTTCTTCTTCTTCTTCTTCTTCTTCTTCTTCTTCTTCTTCCTTCCTTTTTATTTTCATTCACGTACTCCAACATCAACATCACCACCACCACCACCACCACCATCTTTTTCTTTTTCTCACTTCTGCTTTAATAATCTATCGCGCTAACAATCCAAGCATGAAGATATAGTCAGAGTAGATTTGCAAATTACGCCCTTATAAATAAAAACAACCAATTCTCTTAAGAACCTGAACTACTTATCAAATTTGGTAAGTAATTGAGTGAAATTGATTCCTTCCTCTTCCCAGGGCAGGCCCCAGCCTTCATGGGACCTTATGCAGAATTTAATTTAGGGGTCTCAACACCGCTTCTCTACCTCCTT
>OY735232.1:20681393-20708893 GCA_963457665.1 Thysanoteuthis rhombus | reverse complement strand
CAACTTTCAGCACATACACATATTTCTGTTATATACCTCTTTGTTGCATTTCTTGAACCACCCCTTCTTTACTCTGCCCCTACCCGTCAAGAAAAAAAATTGGGAGGAAGGGCAAAAGAAAAGAAACCATTTCTATCATGAAGATCACCCAAGACAGACAGATGTCAATCATAAGAATTAAGGCGTGGCAGAAAACAGAAAACTAAAACGAGGAGGAGGAGGAAGACTCATTGTAACGGTTATGAATTCTTTTGATACATATCAAGGAACGGGGTGTCGGGGATAAAGGATGGGGATAGGTGCAGGCACCTGATCTTATCCTTAATTATTTCTTCCTCACTCACTTTGCACCGCTCTTTACCGATCTCGGCCCCCCTACTGTGCTTATGAATCTAAGATATTTCTCACCTACCTAACCCCATCACAAACTCCAGAAGAAATACTAAACAGACAAGGTGACACTCAGAAATACTGCCAGGGCACGGGGGGTTGCCAAGCACCAATGGGGGTATTTTAATGTTGCAAAGGTGGAAACGTGATCTCTAAATTAACTCCAGGAACATTTCAAACGTTAATTGAGCAATAGAAATTAATCTAAATTTCTCAGATAAAGCATTTCCATTTAATTATCAATAATTAATGACTAGTTTATCTTTCATCTGACAACTTAAAACATATAACGTCAACTTTTTCCACTGACATATTATCTACCATCTAGACTGAGATTTTGGAGGTTGTTTCGTCTCTTGTTGATATAGCTGTATCAGTGCCAAGTCCTGAAAACATTTCTTCCAAATGATTATTTGTACTTTTTTTTCTGCTACTATCCACCTCCAACCTAACCAAGAGACAGATCCGCAAATTGAGAACTATGCAACGTGCATATGAAAGAATTATGCTGGGCCTCACATGGAGACAGCACAGTACGTCCAAGAAAAGGAAAAGAGTCGGGGACATCATAGAATCCATTGAAAATCTCAAATGGCGGTGGGCTGGCTATGTTGCAAGAATGGCGGACAACTGATGGACATCACGACTCACAACATGGATCCCCCGAGATCACATGCGCAACCAAGGCCGGCAGAACATTAGAAGGAGAGACGAGCTAGACAAATTAAGAAAGTACTGGCTCCACGACGCCCATGATAGAGAAATGTGGCAAATCCTGGGGAAGGTCTATGTCCAACGAAAAAAAGAATAAGTTCCAGACGAGAATTGAACCCACGACCCCATAAACTGGAGGCTGGCTCGCTGAACGCGTGACCGCTCTGATTACCGAGCCACTGGAACTCAAAGCGCGAATTGAAATCAACCTCCATCGCGATCTCTTCTGCTCCAAGTTTGTTATGAACTGATTTGTAATACCAAATCTGATAAAATCACTTCTGAATTCTTATAGGCTTGGAGCCTGATTTAGAAATCAAAACAGAATTTGCAATATTCCAAGTACGAAAAGAACATATGCAAAAGTAGATATATCGTCCAAAATACTCTCGTGTAAAATCAATTACACCATTTTCTTGGTTCTTGTGTCTCCTTTCTTGGTCTCTTAGCTTAAGCTTACTCAGCCTAATGGTTAACCCGCCATTGACTTTATTACTGTTAGTTGCAAACAAACAATATAGTGTAGGGAGATCAGATTAAGAAAGAATGTGATTATTTGAGTGAATTTGGACTTGGTGGGTCTCTGTGGCCGAATCGTTCAGGAATCGTCCATGTCAGATGAAGTCTCAGAGATTTATGGGATTCAAGTTCGAATTTCGTTATACGGCTTCTTCATTTCTGATCCACGCTGATTTCTGAATGGTCGTAGAATATAAAACGATCCAAGTGTTGTAATAGAAAGCAACCATAATTAAATGAAAGAGTATAACAATATAAACGTATTCTTATAAAATCGGCTTTTGGGTTAAAAAAAAATCAAGCCTAAAGAAAAAGAAAGGTAATAATAACAATGTCGTTTTATTGACTTGTTCTAAAATCTCAGCTGGGTGGATAGTCTAAAAAAAACTAATTGAAGATTAACGACGATTTCATCTCAATGTGTCAGACACAAAGAGGAAGACAGTCCAAAAAAACGTACTGAATGTCAACAATGATTCATCTCGCAGCGTCAGATATTTAGATAGGAATAGTAAAAAAAAATTCTTTGAATATTAACAACAGATCATCTCAGAGTGTTAAACACAAAGAAAAGGACACCTACATTGAACATGATTCTCTCAGCATTCAGGTAAAGGTCGTGAAATGGATGATTTGCAACACTGTGTTTGTTAACAAAAGAAAATTACATCAATAGTCTGAATAACAATTAGATCAATAGTTTGAACATCTCAGAATAGTTTAAAATTGTGGCTACTTTTACACCTTGACTCTTTCTTTTGTTTTAATCAGTGTGGTCTAATGTTATTTCCAGTTTTAGGTGTGTGTGTATGTATGTGTGGGTGTGTGTTCGTGCATGACATTTCAGATTTTTGGATAATATCATGGTTGGAACATATCAGGAGCTTTATAATTATCCAGTTATTTAATATTACCCACGCCAAAAAAAGCCCACCACGGACAATGGCACCTTTGTTGTCTTCAAAGTAATCCCTCTATGACTGAACGCTTTCATCCGAGCCTCTCTTACAGTTTTCAAAATAGTTTGAAAATTCCTGGGATCGCCATCAGATAACTCTTCACGATCTCCTCAATCTTGTACACGATCTGAAATCTCGATGGAAAAAGCCATATGTTGCTGAGAGCCAAATCTGGAATGTATGGAGGTGACAGACTGAGTGATACAATGTTTTTGCCAAAAAAAACAAAAAAAAACGTGCAAGACGTAGAGAATGATTCACTTACTTATTATGAATGCAGTGGTCACGCAGAACAGTATCTCACTAAATGCAGAGTGTCTGTTCCTGCATGTGAAGTAAAGTCCCCTCAGATTGATTGCCATTGTAATATTCTAAATGTGAAAAATATGTATGCAAAAGTACTGAAATGCTCATGAGTAACGCATTTAAACCATTTTTGTTGATTCAATTGAACCAATTTTTGTAAACTCAATTAAATCATTCTTGTACACATTGTAAAAGCATTTTTGAACACTCAATTATACCATCTTTTTGCTCTCGCAAACCGGTTCACAAGATTTGCAAAATGATTTGATTTCTTCCAGACAGATCATGTACAATAACAATCTTTTTGTAAAACTGGAGTGGTTTTTCTACCACAACATAATGAGTCCAACAAGGAAAATCCACAGCAAATTATACCGATATATAAAATTCACACACCCTATTGTGATTTGAACTCACAACGAATTGATTGATTGATGGAAGTTTGTGTTACTGGTGGACTCAAATTGACGAGTATTCGATGATGACGGAAATATCATACAGATACACACATAATAATTTCATTCTCATAGATAAACAGATAAATGAATAAATACATTTATACAAAAAATCTATCTTATCATTTGTTTGATATATACAATACACAAGTTGCAGTAATCATCTTCTGTCAGAGAGACGTTTGAGCGGAATCTGACTCTGAAGTAGCCTCGCTTGTCCTCTTTTTCGGTACGTAGTGTTTAAATAACAGTATACAGTATTTAATGAAAATTAGTATAGCCATAAATGAATCAGCCGTATCCCGTAGCGTGTATCAGAACTAATTATCTAGAAAAAACAAAAGAAATACCACCCCAAGATTTGAGAACTGTTGGTCCAAAATGACCATAGAGACCAATAAAGTACTTTTGGGGAAAAACAATGTTTTCAGACGGTTCCTATCAGTGTACTCATGCTAAATATCAAGGTTGTAGCCCCCAAATCTATTATCCACTCGGCTAGTTGGTCGGGCTGGTTATCTGCGGGACTACGGTGATTCGATAGGAAAAGAGAATTATACTATGAATAAATTAGCTTCCGACTCTGCCACCAGAAAAGAATTGTTTAATTTTTTTAAAAAGTTGGTTCTTATATTTGCCAAAACAAGATAAAATGGCTTTTGGAAGTGTTAATAGAACAGATATTAGAGATCTAAAAGACACTAACATATCAGGTGGTTTGCAAACTATAACAGCGTTCAAGATAAAAGGTGTTTCTTATTTTTATGAAATGGCCAAACCCTTTTTCAAATGAGCGATTTAATCTTTAATGATACACTCAAGAAGTTGACTTCAATGAAAACTGGTTGTGTGGAAAATTATAAATGGTAGATCAACATCACATACTGCTCTTTTTAACTCATTGAAGCATCGTCTGCTGAATTCCATTCAATGTTTGAAGTGTTGATATCGAAGTAGTGGGTCATTTTTAATATCACTTCTTTATGAACCTATATTGTGCGGTGAGATGAATCATATCCCAACCCGTTGTTAAATTAGTCGTTTTCTTTGTTATATTATATGAAAATTAACCCTTATTAACTGAATAAAACGTTCTTCTACTCTGATTTCAGAAAATGAAAGTTCGATGCAACATACACCTTTTTTGTTGTAAAATTATACGCCTCAATGAAGTAATGGACACATCTTCCAACTTGTTTTTTATCAAGTTTTTCTCTGATAAGTTCTCATTCAAAACACGCTTGATTTGCTAAAATGCATTCAACTACTACTGCCAAAATCTCTGTTATTGTATTTGTGTGTGTACGTGTATGTGTGTGCATTGGCATTATCCGACCATTGAACATCGTACGAAGTCGATTTCCAACAAATATATTACATGAGGTAGTGCAGTATCGAGTCAGATTTTCTTTTTTTTAGTCAGCAGTTTTCAATACCCCGCCGTTTCGATCAGTGTCCACCTGATAACCAAGATAGTAACCACAAAACCTGTAGCAAATGTTATAAAGGGGCCTTAGATTAAAAACATACACGTGAATATCAGATCACATTCATTTTTCACAGCTGACTCCAAACACCCAGTCGTTCATAGAGGTCGAGGGAAATATAGTACTAGAGTAATTGAGCAAGCGCAGAATCACTGAATAAGAATTACTAGCTTGTATTTAGTGCGGAGCTCTCAAAATTCCGGGGCCTTTGAAAATGTAGGGCCCATGGCATACGCTACCTTTACTACATAGTTAATCCTGCTCTACTGATAACACAATAACAAGAGCAAAGGTGAGGGCATTAGAAAAGATATGCATATTTACCGACTATTTTGTCTTTAAGAACTGACTTTATTTTTTCCTTATTTTATGAGCAAAGCAATAATTTCATTTTTATCTGTTGCAAACACAGGCCAGACTTGACAGGCTATAAAACTTTACAGAAAACTGATTGATTTATGGAAACACAATAACTGTCGATAACACTACCTCTGACCTGGTAGTAACTCTCAGATCTCTGAAAGAGTCAGAGAGGCCGACAGAGGCAAGGAAAACGAGGAAAAAACTCTCTACTTCCTCGGAGAAATACGATGGGAAGGTTTTCTTCTTTAACGAGGAACAAGATTGGAAATTCTCCAATGGTTTGATTTCTGCCGAGTAATGCTCTTCAGAACTCAGGACATAGCTCTGTCTGGCGTAGAAATTTTAACAACATGTTCGAAGCAGGGGGATTAGTTTATTTTTATCTCATCATTATGGTGAAAGCTATCAGGCGTGTTTTGCTTCATTTTTTTTTTAATCTTCCACTTTTACTCGAGTTGAGGCGTGGCCGGGGAAGTGGAGACGTTGCTCGTGTTATTTCACCCGTCCGTTCTTGTTCATTTATTTAAGCAATTTGTTTTTATAATCCACATGATGAGTACTTGAGTTGCAAACAGATATTATCACAAATAAATAAATAATGACCAATATACTGATCAGACCAATCTGCGCATAGCAACAAGTGTAATGCAGACAATTCCATGTTGATCACTGTCCAACGAAAGATGAGAGAAGGGACATTCATGTATCACTTTTTCTTCCACTTCTTTTTAAAAACTTTTTCTTCCACTTCTTTTTAAACTGATCATACCTAACACGACATGCTTTCAGAAGACGTTGGTCGCGTGGAGGTTTCTCTTGAGGGACTGTCTAAACCTGTTTTTCAAAAGTATTTAGAAAAATGATGGCTGTTTTTTTTTTCAGAAGGGGTAAACAAATCGTGACTTTTTTTGTCATAAGGGATGTGTAGCAACCCCATAATTCTCAGATCTACAAAAAGTGGAGGTGAAATAGCCGAAAAGAAATAAAGTAAAAGATTATTGAGCAAAAAGAATAAATAGAAACGAAGAAAGAAAAAGAGAAAGAAAATGTGCCAGAAAAAAAAAAAAAGAGAAATATTTATTCTATCTAAAAGAACACATGGAGCTATCAGTATCCAATAACCACACAACCACGGGGCTCCACTGACAAGTCGGAGAAGAATCGTCATCTAACGCTTAATGACGGGCTGCAAGTAATCGGTTCAAAACACACCATACTTAAATGGTTGCTTTATGTCAGTGAAGGCCGGGAATAAAAGACTAGTTTTGGCACCAAGTCTTGAAATCTCCTTCAGAATTCCTCGCTTTTCCTGTTGCTATGTGCGAAGGTCTGCGGAGCGAAGGGTCCGTGCATCTTGAGTGATTGATTTAAACATTGCATACCTCTGTCACTTCCTTCTAGGCATTTTCCAAAAAGGGATGAATAGAAATTAAAGAGGAAATAAGAATGGTCGGAAAAAGAACAAGTCTTTTGGAAAAGAGAGAAAATAATCAGAAAGAATCTGGGATCTCTTTTAGCAATGTAAACAAGTTGGCTTCAAAACATAATGGATGAAATTTCTGGCTGAATTTCATGGAAAAGGTCATTATTTAGTTTTTATTACAGATTAATATCCTCATTTTTATTATTTTTATCACAATGTTTTGGCTGGTGTAGTCTCTGGCCTTCCTGTGTATTCTTGATGCTGCTATGATTCCATGCATTATTGAGTCTGGTATTCTCATTTCTATTGTTTTTATATCAATATTTTGGCTTGGTCTCTTTTATCACAATGTACTCTTTTGTCTGCCTGGATATTATCAATGCTACCATGATTCCAAGAAATATTAAGACTAATATCCTTCAATTCCTACAGTAGCCTCATTTTTTGTAATTGTTTATTCCATTTACGTTGTCTAAGCCAAGTGATACATTTGCTGCGTGAAAACAGTAGTTCATTTCAAACAAGAGTTTTGATATAATATAACGCAATTTGAAGTCATTGTCAGGTCATACATCCATTTCTCAAAAATATTCTTGTCGCGTAGAAAGAAACTAATAAAGCAGACACAGACCGTGAATAAACAAAATGAGAATTCAATTTCCATTTTTTTCCTCTGAAATTTAGCATAAAGAACCAAAAGATACGCCTAGATGCATGCCTTGTTGTGCTGATTGCACTAGCATTTGGTTCTCGCATTAGGTTCCTGTTTTTAACTCTCAAAATGAAGCAACGAGCAATTTTCTGTTTCTTCAAACACTTTTCAATAGTACTGTACTTTCCTTAGATATGTATATGAGTGCCTGTATATATATATATATATATATATATATATATATATATATATGTGTGTGTGTGTGTGTGTGTGTGTGTGTATCTGCGTACATATATATTTACATGTTAAACCATCTATCTACATGGGTATATAATATATTCAATAAATATACATAGTCAAAAGACGACTCGACGGTAATATATGTAATATATGTATAGGTTTACAAATCAAATTATATATTTCTCATACGTATAAACATACACACACATACACAAACAAACATACGTGTGTGTGTGTGTATGTGTGTGTGCGTGTGTTTGTATGTGTGTGTGGTTCGTTTGAAAAGCCACCCAATTTAAGAAATTTTAAAGGCCATTTCTCAGGAAATGTGATGAAAAATGTTGTACTGGTGAAGCAGAGGCCAGACCTAATCTGAGTCTCTTATTCCCCCTTGTGGGTCTCACCGTTGATCCTCAACAGAAAAAAAAACTTTAGACAAGGAAAGGTCAGAGATAAAAAGCCTGATGATGAATAAAGAGATTGCAAAAAGGCAGGACAAGTGATGATGATGTTAGTTCATGGAAACTCTAAGGAGGGGTATCAGGGGTGCGGGGGGGGGCTACATTGGAGGGTTGGAGTTGAGGATTGGTGAAGACTCTATGAAAAAAAACTTCCATGATATCTGATGCAAAATCTCCCACCCAACTCTTCAGTCCTGTTCTGGTATGATGGATCACTTCTGTTGGAGTCAAGGGGTAAAAAACAAGTCCTCATCTTGTTAGGGTGCTTTTTTCCCTCCCGCCATTCACCCTACCCAGGGTTTTTTTCTCTAACTCTCCACTGAACCAGGCAAAGTGGGTGGTTAGCGATCATCTCAAGAGTACCTCTTCCACATTTCAAAATTTTGAACTTTTACATATGTACATACATACAGGTCGGCCCCGAAACAGATACGCACCAAAACCCAACCAGACAAACTTATATTCATTTGTAAATTTGAAAGAATAAAGCTTTTATTGTGATTTTTCTAATTTCGTACCGAGTATCTCAGGGAGAATTATAAAAAAAATGTCGATGGTAATCGATAAAATGAGCCGAAGAGATACCATGATTTTTTTCCGCTTTTTCATGGCCAAGTTCTTGTGGGATTTGATTTGATTTTTTGAAACATTTGACGAAACAATATTATCTCAGTTTTTTTCATGATAGACCAAAACTTATAATCTTTGTTTCAAGGTACGTGAATAATGATGAGATCGTTGGATTCAGAGGGGTTTCTCTCCGGTGATTTTTCTTTTGTCATGGACCCTAGATATCCAGTTATTTTGAACATCTCGAAAACTGGTCATGCTTCTGTGATATAAGCCTGGCAACCAGTCAGAGGGCACCTTACTGCACATGCAGGAACAGACTCCCCAGCTTGTTACTCAGTTAGCAGTGAAATGCCATTTTGTGAGCTTGTGTACTGAGAGACTGTCGCATTCACAATGGCCAAGTCTGTCTATTCTTCATATTTGGTGTATTATTATAATTTTTGCAGCATGCACTGTCATACCCCCCAGTCTAAATTTGACTCTTAGCAATTTTCCATCATTTTGTAATGCTAAATCTGCCTTTGAAAGATTTCAGATCGTGAACGAGATTAAGGAGAACGCAACAAGGCAGCTGATGGTGACACTAAAATAAGACATTTTGCAGAATGAAAGGAAGTACTGGAGGTCCCAAAGGGAGCACTTTGAAGGGGGCTAAGGTAGATAATTATAGCGCAAGGTAGATAATTATTTCATTCATATTCAATGGCTGTATACATTGCGGGCAGACCCTATAGAGAGAAATGGTATTATATGACTATGTGTGGGAATTGACAGAAATTGTCTATTTTCATTAGAGCTTCTCTTTTGGAACGCCTCATGCAATGAGAGGGTGAGGCACGTGGGTACTTCCCGCTGGAACTAAACGTGCACATTTTTGTTACGGGGTTAAAACTATGTCGTTACGTTGAAATATGTATGTTCTTTATCTTACATTATATATGTTTGCATATGGATATTTTTTTCTTGCATTATATATGTTTGCATATATAATATACATAAAAAGACATATATCTGAGCATAACTATAAAGAAATCCACATGCATAAATAATTACATAAATGGAAATGTGTAATAAACACTGCATAAACATAAAATGTCTTGTTTATCTTGTTCAAGAGAAAGAAAACAACATATTTTAATCTGGAATATTTATACCGGTACATAAAAGTTATTTTCGTTCCTCCTCTTTTAAAAAACTGTCTACCGTAACTGTCAACGTAGGTTTCTTCAGTTTTTAAGGCAGTCTGTATGTATGTTTGTATGTATCACGCCTCCAGGTCACAAATGTGGGTAAGGACTGAAAATTTAAACATTTACTCTTATGTCTCAAAGAATTTTCTTTTTTTTTTTTTTGAAAAATTCTCCCCAAAAATAGGTTTTTAGTAAGCAGTCCAATTTACTATATGAATTTATGCTAAAATGATCCATTACTCTGCGTTCACCCTTTTTTTTAATGGAATTTTATAATGCTCACTACCCGGCAAAAGGCGTGAAAAATAATTGATCTCGTTTTCTTTCAAATTTTTTAATTGATCACCCCAACATGGCATGCTGCCAGATATATAATGTTTGCATGACGGTTTCTATTGAGTAACTAACCAGACTTTTCTCTCTATCTTTTTTCTTTTTTTTCGTTCCTTTTCTTTCACTCATTTAATCCCTGAAGACCGACCTTTGATCAGCTGAGAACCTAGAACAGCGGAGAAAGAGGGCTGATGTCAGAGTTTTGTTCTACTGTTGCTGCTACGACTCCAACATCCCAAAACTTTTGTCTCTATTTCCGCTGCAGCATATGTTCCGTTACCCTACTTGCTCACTCGGTGCATTCTTCTCTGTTCCCAGAAATTTTCTTGCATTGAAATTCAGGAAGTGTTTGGGAAACGTATTTGGAAAGAGGGGTTCGGGTGAGTGAGTGAGTGTTCCCTCCGTAAAGGTCAGCCAAATTCCCTTGCTAGCCATATATATATATATATATATATATATATATATATATATATATATATGTGTGTGTGTGTGTGTGTGTGTGTGTGTGTGTGTATAAATATACTGTACCTGTCATAAGTACTTGAACAAACAGAAATTTTGCTTGATTTCAAGAGTTAAAAACTGGAATTTTCACAAGAAAAACTAAATTTCATTGCAATCAGCACAACAAGGTATGCATTCAGTCATGTTTTGTGGTTCTGGATCCAATATATGTGGAAAAAATATTCAATGAATATTAATTGAACTCATTTTCTAAATGTATCAAACTGAGTATTATCCTTCTATCCTGCTACAATTATTTTCAGAGAGAGAGAATGACGGTCAAAACTTACAACTTTCTTCGTTTCATTTTTATCCATTTGGTTTCTCAGCATCCCCAACCACTACAAATTTCTTGCAGACATTCAGATTTTTTTTTTTTTGCATTAATTTCTAAACGTTTTAAGATTATCTTTTTAGATTTTTCAGGGTTCCTCAGATACATTGCATCCCAAAGCTCCAGCATTCCCCCTGCAGGCCCCATGCATAGCTCTGACCTTGTGCAATACTAAGCTAGGCATAGTAAATATCATACTAGTATCCTACCGTTATGACATTACAAGGATGCCATCTGGAAACCATTACGGGACTGAGGGGCAATCATTATATTGGATGAGTCAATTTTATTTTGATGATGCTTGCAGGTAATTCAAGTTAGTTTTATCACCAAGATACCTGATCGATATGCCAATGTGTCTGATGAACTAATTGGCATGTGGCAGAGTATTCGTTCAGCTCTATTGGATTTCCACTCAATCATAACCATTGCATCCAATAAGTTCACAAAACAAGAGATTGCTTACAGTCAATGAGTGTTTTATAGTCTGCTGGATATCATTGTTTTGTGCTGTATCAAAAGGGGGTGACTTCTGTTGCGTGTAAGAGCCACAAGTATGGGATACCCTGTGAGGATTGAACTCAATAACTATGAATAGTCTTTGAGACTGGCTTGATAACCATTGCTCCTCAGAGTAGGGAAACGAAACGGGTATTTATTATGGTCAACTTAGTTCGGTGCTAGGCCGCAATTATGGAATACCCAAAGAGGATGAAACTCATTAGACTGTAGTAATAGTCTCCAAGACTAGATTGATAACTATTACTCTATCATCTATTCTCCACAAGTTGAAATTTATAAATACAAATGATTGCAAGCCTTCGTGAAACTTGGAGGAAGCATCCATTGCAACAGTATCGAAACTGTGTTCTGCGTAACCCCACGGATTCTGCAACACAAAGATACATTCTGGTTACGTACTTGATAATTCTCTATTACAACTCCAAATACTTATTTTCAACGTTTACGTCAAGATTAAAAACATCATGCTTCTTTACGTGACACGGACGCAGTTCAGTTCGTAGTCGTTCAGATGTTTCAGTAGAGATCTTTGTTCTTAATTTTCCTCTTAGATGCGTAATTTGTATTTTTGTTTATACACATTTGGAAACTATGAAACCTTTTGTAAGAAAGAATTGTGTAAAGCAACCGGTCTGTTGAGTCACCCAATAGAATCTGTCACATGACCAATGTCTTTTGGCTGCATGCTGTGTTGAGGGTGATCAATTGAAAAATGGAAAAAGAAGTGATCATTGAATGAATTATTTCTATCATCTTTTGTTGAGTAATGAACACTAAAGAGTTTAGAATTAAAAAAACAAAACAAAACAAAAATAACAAGTGCGATTGCTATTACACACAAAGGAACAATTCAACATAAATTCACATTGCAAATTGACCCCACCCACGTAAACCTATTCAGGGGGAAAGATTAAATAAAACCACAAAAACGTTTTGTTCAAGATATAATGAAGACTAAATTCTTAAAGCCCTCTATCTCCGTTTGTGAAGCCTGTACACCTTACACAATGCATACATAGATACATGCAGCCAGACCAGCTTAAAAACTGTGGAAACCTATGTTGACAGTTTTGGTTGACGGTTTCTAATTCCCATTGCTTAACATGGAAACTATTTTTCAGCGCCCTCAAAAATAAAAAAAAAAGATAGCAATGCGTGAGATTTCCACTCTGACTGACATTGCTGTCTGGTATTAAATATCATCATCATCATCATCATTGCATTCGTCGTTGTACATACCCATTTACCAAGCTGCCAGACCTCACTATCATGGGCATCGTTGAGCTAAGACGTTCTGATCTTCTGTTTAGTTCGTCACACCATCTTTTTTCTGTCTGCTACAGTTTCGTAAATGATCTCTGGATATCAACATTGTGAGTCAGGGTGTTTAGCAAGTGTCTGACATTCTTGCAACAATACCAGCCCATTGCTATTTGTGTTCTTTTAAATGGTTTGTGTGACATCTCGGACTCCTGTTTATTCTCCATATATTGTGTTGTATTGTGATCTCCCCATGTGATTTTGAGTATGAATCTTCCATGTACACGTTGCATGGTATTCAGTTTGAGGTTCAACCTTTTGGAGAATTCTGGAGAATCCACATGTTATTGTTATCCTCGTAAGAATATGACCCCCATCCCCCCAAAAAGATCGAAAAGTTTTTTTTACAAAAAAAATGAAAAATAGAATCTAATGGAGTATTGATGCCAATTTTCAAATTTGCAGACAAAACGTTATGACCAGGAGCGCTGGAACATAAACACACGCACACATGAATGGAGGGACAGAACCCTTTGCCAAATATCCAGATTCTTCAGAATCTGGATACTATTAATAAACTCGTCAGGATATGACTCTCAAAAGATCAAAAGGCTTTTTTCCCCAAAATAAAAAAAATTAAAAAAACATTTTTTGAAAGGATGTAATAGAGCACTGATGTGAATTTCCAAGTTTTTAGACAAAACACTACGGCTACGAGCGCTGGAACAGGAACACACGCATATATATAGAGAGGGAAAGAACCCTTTGCCACCTTTGGTGGCTATGGTTGTTCAACTCCAGTTTTGGAGTTTGATAATGTTGCAGTGTCTAAATCGGAGATATGTCATAGACTTCATTTGATCTCATTGGCTTACTTTCAACTCAAATTTTCATAGATTTTCGCTTACCGCTTTCATCTGGAAATGCTTGTTCTCAAAGTAAAAACTTCCTCACTGTACTTTGTAGGGATCTCCGGGCATTCCCTCAAGGTTGAAATTTTTGGAAAAGTACACATGGAAAAATCAACTCTCTCTCTCTTTCTCTCTCTCTCTCTCTCTCTCTCTCTCTCCTTCCTTCCTTCCTTCCTTCCTTCCTTCCTTCCTTATATATCATCATATCATTCCCTTCCCTCTCCTTCTTTTTTCCTTTCTTTCTTCCTTCATTAGATATTCTGTCTCTGGATCCATCTTCAGTCTCCAATCTTAACAAACCTTCAAACCAAGGAATCAAAAAAAGCCGAAGAAAGAAAAAAAGGAGAGAGGATCAAAACTGAACACTTAAGGTCTGGTTAGTCACTCAATAGAAACCGTCACATGACTTATGTTTTATGGCAGTATACCGTATTGGGGAGATTTTTAAAAAAGTCGGAATTTGCAAAAAAACAAGAGGGCACAAAGTGAGGGATCAATTTCGCATTGAAGGAGGATTTTGAAGAAAAAAATAAACAATCAAAAAGTTTTTTTTTCTCGATATATCAAGAACTAAACGTTTAAATGTTCGGTCCCCTTCCGCGTTTGGTGTGGTCTGTACGCGTAAAACAAACATACATACATAGCCAGCCAGCCAGAGCGACTTAGAAACTGAAGAACTATGTTGACAGTTTTGGTGACAGTTTTGGTTGACTGTTCCTAACAATGAACCAAAATAATAGGATGAGCTCGGGAGAGTCGGGGCAATAGATTGACTGTCTTGTGATGCTGGGTTGGTACAATGTTTCTGACTTCAAAGGAGACTTTAATAAACCATTACAAACTGTGTTTGGAATTAGAGCATTATTGATACAGGCAAGCAATGATGATGCTATAACATTCATTCGATTGGGAATTCTGAGGGGGGTGGAGAAATAGATTTCGGTGGGGGGTGGGGAGGCTAAGGATAGAAAGAAGGAAGGAAGTCAATGTATAAGTGAATGAGCTGGTCTGGAATGAAAATTGGGAAAAGTAATTAAGAAGCAAAATGAGATCGAATGAAAAATGAGAAGAAAATGAAGAAGGATGAAAGTAGAGAATGATGAAGGGGTAATTAAATTTGAAGAAGAAGAAGAAGAAGAAGAAGAAGAAGAAGAAGAAGAAGAAGAAGAAGAAGAAGAAGGAGAAGGGGGGAGGAGAATCAGAACAGAAAGAAAAAAAAGGTGATGAAGAAAATGAAGAAGAATTTGATGAGGATCAAAGTCGATTTGCAGAAAGAAGTAAAGGAGAGAAGAGGCAAAAGAAACTGAAGAAGAAAATGAAGGATTTTATGATGAAAGATAAATAGGGAAAAAGAAAAAGGGGAAAAATATAAAGTTGAAAATGTTGAAAAAGTGAAAATGGAGAATTCGTAGATGAAATATTTAAAAGACGGGAAGGAAGGAGAACATACGAAAAAAATAGATGATTTATCAATGAAAATGAAGAAGGCAAGGAAGATAGAAGGGGTAAATAAAATAAGAAGAAAATGAGGAAAAGAGAGAAGGAAAAAGAGACCGAAAAATGAAGTCGAATGAACAAGAGGGATATCCTAAAAGGAAATAAATGAAAGTTAGATTTTGAAGAAAATAAAGAAGAAAAAAAGAATTCCTGAAATGAAAAAAAAAAACAAAAAACACAAGAAAGATAATATGACTGGAAACTATACGAAGGGAAAACAGAGGAGAAAACAAATGACCTTGTGCCAGACTAAGTTTAAGAAATCTCAAAGAGGAAAGAGAGTAAAAGAAGAAAGCTTGATTAATTTCAGTTCGGTGAAATGGGTCCATGTGAAAATGTTAGACTGAGAGATGCCGACCGTGTGGGTGGGGATTACGGTACGCGGGTCAGTAAGGGGGTGACTTGATGAATGATTGACAAAAGGGGGAAAATAAATTGGACAAAAAAGAACAAAGAGGCAGGTCTGGTTAGTCACCCAACCGATCTGTCATGTGACCTATGTCTTTTGGCACCATGCCTTATCAGACATGATGAATTTAAAAAATAAATAAATAAAAGTGATAAACAATGAGTGGATTACTTCTCTCACATTTTGTTGGGCGATGATCACTAAGAAATCGAAATAGAAAAAAATAACAAGCGTGAATGCTGCCGGACACAAATTAGGGACCAATTTAGCATAAACATACATTTCATATTGAACCCTCCCATTAAAATCTTACTCATCGGAGGATGTGAAAGAACGTCTTTTTCTACGCATGAAAATGGCATAAATGTTTACATTTTCAGCCCTCTATTCCAATCGGGGGCGTGCGTGAGGTACGTAATAAGTCAGCCAGGCAGATCAATTAAAAAACTATGTTGACAGTTTTTGTGATAGTATTGGTTGCTGGTTTCTAATAAGGAAGTTTTAGGTTGAGGGAAGATGTATTTGCTCAGTGAGCGGAAGAAACAGAATGGAGTTCTGAGTTGAGTTTGGTAATTACTAAATTCCTTTTTCTCATTGGTTAAGCAAAGATTCAGTTGATGAAGGAGTAAAGGGATGAGAGGGAGGGAAAGAAGAAGGGTGAGGAATAAGATGAGAAAAGAGAAAAATAGAAGAGGAAAGAAGAAGGGTGAAGAATAAGATGAAAAAAGAGAAAAATAGAAGAGGAAAGAAGAAGGGTGAGGAATAAGATGAAAAAAGAGAAAAATAGAAGAGGAAAGAAGAAGGGTGAAGAATAAGATGAAAAAAGAGAAAAATAGAAGAGGAAAGAAGAAGGGTGAGGAATAAGATGAAAAAAGAGAAAAATAGAAGAGGAAAGAAGAAGGATGAGGAATAAGATGAAAAAAGAGAAAAATAGAAGAGGAAAGAAGAAACGGTGAAAAAGAGGAACAAAAAGAAAAGATGGAGGTCGAGAAGGAGAGATGGAGAAAATAAAGAATGAATTAAGTGGGAAGGGTTAAGAAAGGAAGTGGAGGGAAAAAGAAAGAGAAGAAAAGGGAAGAGACGAATGAGGGAATAGTAGGGAAGAAAGAAGAGGAGAAAAGATGGAAGAAAAGGAAAGAGCAGAGAAGAAAAAGAGGGGGTGGGAGAAAAAGAAAAAAGAGAGAAAAGAAAAAGTCCGAAGGGTTTTGATGTTTTTGCATCGTAGAGGGCTAAATCCCCCAAAGGACAAGAAAATTCGTAGATGTCATTAATATACTTTAATGGAGGTTTTTGAAGGCAAGCATTATTAGTAATAAAATTATATATTTTTACTTTTATTGTAATTTTTGTACTTCGTTGGACATGCAACTATCCCAGGTTAACTTGCCATTTTTCTCGGTCAAAATGCCATTTGGGCTCATATCGCTGTACATAGTCTGCGAGGCACTGATACATCCAAAAGTTTACATACTCGTAAATAATTGACCTACACTATACACTTATTTTTCAAAAGGCTTCTGATTCTCGAAGCCCTCATAATAAAATTTGGAAACTGAAATTTAGAAGATATCAAATAAATGATGCGTATATTGAAAAACGGGTTGGCCAAAATTATTTAATAAACTCTAATAAATGTTCCTGGATAGACAAATTGTTTTGATGGACAGTTTTCCTCCCTTGATGAATTCCTGATGAGCACTTGTCCAGGACACAGACACGGACACACACACACACACACACACACACACACACACACACACACACACACACACACACATATATATATATATATATATATATATATATATATATATATATATATATATAAAACTTACCCTTTTTCTCACACTTACCAAACCATCAGGACATTCTCATTTTTCTCCAAAAAATAACCTCATCTATTAAAAAAGACATCCACTTATCTGGAGACCCTCTCTCTCTCTATGCTGTCTGAGTATTCATGATCTCTCTTTTTCTATCATTTGTCAATTTCCATATATTTCCATTCCCCCTCTATATTTCTCTCTTTCCCCCTCTCTTTCTGTCTGTCTGTCTGTCCGTCTTCCTCAATTTTTCTCTCTACCTATCAACTCTCTATTTCCTTCTCTTTCCATTCTCTCTCCCCACTCTCTCACTGTTATCTATCTCTCTATATTTCTCAATTTTTCAATCCTCTCTCCATTTCTTCATTGATGAAACTAGACCAATTATTGTGAACCTATGATACGCCTCGTCTTTTTAGCTGAAAACATGATGGACTTTCGAAAATTTCATCTCGTTATCTCAGTATTTTTAGAAATTTCACATTACATCTTATCAAACGCTTAATTTTATAAACATATTAGAAAAACAGAATGCTTATCAGTCAGCACTTACCTAAAACTGTAATATCTGCATATTTGTAAGTGACACACCAATAATAGGATTATTTAGAAAATTAAAATTCCTACAAGCTGGGTTAAAAAGGCTTGCCAGTACTGAACTAGTGGCATTGCCCTATCCAGATTTGATCCTCAGGGTAGATACCCCATCAGCCCAACCCTATAATTCTCTGGCTTTTAAAAAAAATTTATATCCCCGTCTTCACATTTGCTGATTAATGAGGATTAATATATTGGATAAGTTAAAAAGGTCCAACATTATCAAAGCTTAAGCTCAACTCCTAAAGTCATTTAAAGGGATTTAGAATTAAGGAAATATTAATCCACTGTTTGTTTCGTTTGTTGCTTTAAACATTTTAACGATTTAAGTCCCCTTTTTTTTGTTTTTAAATCTTCCACTTGTGTTCGAGGTTCCGGGTGGGGGTTGAGTTCGTGGTTACGTTCGTCGGTCCCTTTTTTGAGTCTAATTGGTGTTCCGATCTATGTCACTGAATCTCCTTCGAATCCTCAAAAAAGGAGAAATCAAGCGGAGAACCACAGTAAGTTGACCAGCTTCTGGCAGGACAAGCTCAACCTTCAGAACAAAAGAATTCAGCTAGTGCCCCCCCCCCCAATTATACAACCAGCGCATCGTACTGGTAGTCACTAATCGAACTGAAACATGGAAACTAACCCAGAGTCTGACCCTTAAACTGAGAACTATACAACGAGCTCAAGAAAGAATCATGCTCAACACAACGTAGTGAGATCACAAGGCTGCACTGTGTATTAGAGAAGAAACAGATTTCCGAGATATGGTAGAATTCATAAAAAAATTAAAAGGACAATGGGCTGGTCATGTTGTGAGAATGTCAGACAACTGCTAGACAACACGGCACCTAACGTGGATACCCAGAGATCACATACGAAATCGGGGCCACCAAATTTTAAGAGGGCGTGACGAACTTTATAACTCCCGAAAGTACTGGCTCCGTGACATTAACGTTAACTAGGTCAGTAAAAATGGCCTGCTGGCTAAAAACTATTCTATCGTCCACAACTTCTACGTTGTCAAGGCCAGGGCCGGATCTAGTTAAATGCATGGTCTATATCGAACGTTATAAATTTTAAAAAAATACGCATAGATATCAAAATACATACATCTTTACTTATATATTCAACATTCCAGTAATAGTATAAACTTCGATTTTAGTTTTGATTTTTTGCAGCTGCTAGGACCTCACTTTCCGGTACCTTCGGATTTATGAATCATATATATACATAGCGTAGATACAAGGTCTCATTAATTATTTTTGTTACAATAAAAACCGCAATAAAAAGCTATGATTGGCTAAAATCGCTAACCTTAAACACCCAGTCGCTCATAAGAGGCTCCAATAAAGCAATAACAGAATCATTGAATCAGAAGTGATTGTTTTTAAGCATTCAGACCGGGACCCACAAAATCACAGGGACTAAAGCATACGCTACTTTCACTTCATTGTTAATCCAACACTGATTAAGGCGTTAATTCAACCCTAAATATCATTTAAAGGGATTTTAGAATTAAGAGGATCTTAATCTCCTGTTTGTTTTGTTTGTCACTTGAACATTTAAACAATTTTAACAATTTGAATCCTAATCCCTAAATTCTATTAATTTGCCTTTTGAATGTTAAATTATTTATCACTTTTTGTCTTTCATAGATCCTTTTCTGCATTTAGGTATTTAATAAGCTTAGCTATGTCTGAACTAAGTCTCGTCAGTCAGGGTTGAACAGTAGTAATGGTCTTTAAAAACTAGGTACAGAAGCAACCATTTAAAATAATCACGGATATTGCTAATAATTGGTTATTGTAATCCAGGGCCGTCTTGAGAATATTTATGGACCATTACTGGATTTGCCTCCAGGATGTCGTGCAGATCCTGATTTAATACATTTATTTCAAAAACTGATTTAAACATAGATGTAAACATACGTTTTGAGAAAGTTCTCTTTGTCTGATAAATAATAATATCAACCTCGTTTTTATTTAATTCTTTGAATGGAATTTCAGGGACCCTAACGTGGTGCAGTCCTTTCGCAACTGCCCCTTGTGTCTGTGCTATAATTCAGTCCTACTGAATTTTTTTAAAAAGCAAGTCTAGTTAGTCACCCAAAAAGAAACTGTCACGTGACCAATGTCTTTTGGCTGCATGCTGTGTTGGGTGATCAATTAAAAAATTTGAAAAACGGGTGATCAATGAATGAATTTTGGACAGCGATCACAGTCAGAATTTCCCAAGATGCAAGGGTGACAAAAAACTAAGTGACCAATTGAGCATAAACTCACATTGCAAACTGAAACCCCTTTTAAAAACCTATTTAGGAGGGGGAATTAAAAAAAAATGTTTTCGTAGACGTAGTAAGAAATAAATGTTTGAATTTTCTATTCTCTAACCCCATTGATTCGTTATACATATATAGCCAGCCAGACCAACTCGAAAAGGGAGAGAAACGTATGTTATCAATTTTGGTTGACGGTTACACACACACACACACACACACACACACACACACACACACACACACACACACACACACATATATATATATATATATATATATATATATATATATATATATATATATATATATATATATATATATATATATATATATATATGAGGCACCACTCCTTCTGGTAGACTATTTAGGAGTTGATATGAAGCGGCTGGATACTTTTCGGACAGACTTCCGATACCAACAAGGATCAACATCAGCAAGTTCTTAATTGAATTTTAATAAATTTGGAAGGATTTGGGATAAAGTAAATCTCTTGTTTTTACTGTCTGTGTTGTTTGTTGGTATAAGTACTTAAACAATTTAAACCCTTACAAAATATTGATTTTGCTCTGTGGATGTTAAACCACAGTGTTCACAGACAGCGTTTTCAGATCTCATTTGAAAATTAAAACATTTCTAATTTTTTTTTTTTTTTCTGATGCGCAGACCTAAAGCGATTTACAGTGAAATCTTTCACTGCGTGGAGGAAATGTGCCTGTATTCGCTCACGACTGTCAGCACGATATCTCGAAAAGTTCTCAACTAATTAATGAGATTTCATGGAAGGGTGAGGCTCGTGATAAGGAAGAGATAGCTAAATTTGGGAATGGATCCAGTGATCTGTTTTTGATAGAGAGATACTTTTCCGTTTTTTTTGTTTTTTTTTCCTAAAGGAAAGAAGAAAACAGGAAGATGGAAGGGAGAGACAGAAAGGACGAAAGAGGAAAACAGACGATAAAAAAAGAAGGAAAAGAAGCGATTGGGAAATAAAAAGAAAGGTGTAAAAAGAAAGAAGAGAAAGATAAGGAGGAAAGAAGAAAAAGTGTAATAGACTGAAAGAAAAGGAATACTAAGAAAGAAAAAGGAAAGAAAGAGAAAAGATGGAAATAAAGAAGTAAGTAAGTGAGAAAGAAAGAAAGAAAGAAAGAAAGAAAGAAAGAAAGAAAGAAAGAAAGAAAGAAGGGGAGGGAAGAACTATTAGTGTAAGAGACTGAAAGAAAGGAATACTAAGAAAGAAAAAAAGGAAAGAAAGAGAGAAATGTGGAAAGAAAAAAGTAAGTGAGTAAGAAAGAAAGACCAGAACAAAGAAAGAAAAAGAAGAAAGAAAGAAAGAAAGGAAGAAAGAAAGAAATATAACATTTAGAACAATACCACGGAACTAATGTCATTCTCTCACACGACCAATTCTTACACGAGACACAGCCAGTAGACAAACTGGTTAAAGGTCAAATCGTAAGATCCCTCCAACTGAAGATCCTATCGTTATGGGAAAGCCTGTCTGGTGCAATTAGCTTTCTTTCTCAATATCTCTTGACAATGAAAAACGGATCGAGGGCGATGTCAAATCACTTCTTAAAGGGCCTTAGAGATTAAAATAAACTGCAAGCTTTTTAAAATAGATCGAATAACCAAAATGGGAAAATTTGATAACTTTTCTTTCTCTGGTAAAGTTGAAACTTACAATTGAAAAGAGCGAGCTAGGCTCTTAATGAACCACTGTAGCCCCTCGAACGGCCAGATCCTTCTCTCTTTTAGTGTCTGTGTGTTTGTGGGTATGCGTCTCCAGGTGCCCCTGGTCACATTCTAGGGGCTACAACCTTGTAAGGTATTTTTTAAAGATAATATTAGATAATTCTTTACATTAGTTCTAGCGTACGCACAGCAACGGTGATTCATTTATACGATGAACGGATATTAACATTATTCCTATTATTAATTTTCATTGTGAAACCAACACACTCAAACATTTAAACCAACTTCTCTTTTTTTTTTTCTAATTTAAAAATTATTTTTGCTTGCGGTTGGAATTTCTTTTAATGTTGTCTGAGGGTTTTTTTTTTCAGCTGAATATATATTATTTAGCCATGCTGAATTAAAAAATGACAACAGTTTTGTTCAATCAGATCTGTTTTTTTACCTTCACCGAAAAAAGGTTTCGTAAACCAATTTAAAAGAATACGCCAATTCGTTACACTCAAATTCCTTTGTTCATCTCAGAGTATATTTACTCGTTCGATTGAAAATACTTCGAGACAAACTAATAAATATAGGTGTAACAAACTAGATTATTTTGTTGAAGTTGATGTACGTAAAAAGAATTGGTGCCAATTTTAGGTTTTTTTAATTTTAGTTTTTTAATTTTAGTTTTATTTTTTGGGTTAAAATTCTCAGTTTTCAAACAGCGAAGAAGTGATGAAGCTATAAAACATTTTAATGACGGGTAAACATTGTAAAATTGTTTAATAAAAACTGAAAAATCAACAAAAATCTACAACAGTGTGGAAGAAAAGGTATTTTCAATATTTTTTAGTTGTCTTTTAGCAGACAAGTCACGTTTCAAATAAAGCAATGGTTGTATAATTTGACCTGATCATAATAACCGATAATAGATTTGAATTCAGTTCTAACGATACAATACAAACAATATACAATCGTGTTTTTTTTTTAAATCTTGATAACAAAATTGATTAAGACCAGTGTTAAAAATACCACTAGCAAGTTGAAACCCTGTAAGACCTGTAACAAGGTACTTGAAGGAGAGCTGGGTATCGCCAAAAAAAAACATCCCCACTCCAAGAAGTCATTAGCCGGAGTAGCCGGGTAAGGCCCATCAATCCCTGAAGGAGCAAGGGTGATGTCGAATCACTTTTTGAAGGGCCTTAGAGATTAAATAAACTGTTATTGGAAAGCCTATGTTTGTTTGTACACGACACGGTGAATATATAAGGTATAACCTCTTTCTCTCGTTAAAGCTGATTAAAGAGTTGAAGAGAAGAAGACTTATGTGTCCAGCAGTTAATGTGTGAGTGTCTATTATAGCTGACACACAGACACAGTTTGCTCCCTCTCCCTCTGTTTATAGCTGATTAAAAAGGAAAGACTGATGCGGGCAGCAGCTAGAGTGTAACTGTCTGCTTTCGGTGACACACAGCCATGTTTTTTTTGTGTCTGTGTATACGTTTGTCAGGATAACATAAGTTTTACTCTCTGCTCATCTTTAAATCTCATTACGTGCCGAGAAAGGGCTGGCAAGACACGTGACTGAAGACGACAATCAAATATAGAAATATTGTATTATATTAATCTATCAAGAGATAACATGGAGAAACATTTTTTGGCAGGTTTTGATGATTCCAACAAGAAGAATTCACACATGGTATCATAATATCAAATTCTACGTAGAACATGAAAAACACTGAATAAATTGCATGAATTGCTTCAACAGATATTGGGAAATAATTGACTGAAATGACATAAACTTTATATCATATTACATTAGTTTAGGGCTATAAATTTCTAGACTATACACACACACATACATGTTTATATATATATATATATATATATATATATATATATATATATATATATATATATATATATATATATTGACATATACATATATATATAAATATATATACATATATATATATATATATATATATATATATATTGACATATATATATATATTGACATATATATACATATATATATATTTACATAAATATGTGTGTGTGTATAAATATATATATATATATAAATGAATACGCTGTAAAGCTTTCTAGACTATACATACACACACACACACACACACATATATATATATATATATATATATATATATATATATATATATATATATATATATATATATTGACATATATATATATATTGACATATATATACATATATATATATTTACATAAATATGTGTGTGTGTATAAATATATATATATATAAATGAATACGCTGTAAAGCTTTCTAGACTATACATACACACATACATGTCTATACATATATATATATATATATGTGTGTGTGTGTGTGTGTGTGTGTGTATATATAAATAAGTATGCTGTAAAGCTTTCTAGACTATACATACACACACACACACACACATATATATATATATATATATATATATATATATATATATATATATATATATATATATATATATATATATATATATATATATATATATATATATATATGAAACACTCGAAATAGACATGTTTATCTGACCTGTCGCAAAAATGATGCCCGGAGCGTCCCAAAACGTCAAAAGAACTGGATAATTTTTGGAACTCCCAGCCGTACGCACGAGGGTCCCCGCTTCACATTCGTGTGGGGGGGGGGGCGTGTGTGTGCGTGTTTGTGTGTGAGAGAGAGAGGGGGGAGGGAGATATATAGAGTCTTAAGGAAGTATGGTTTGTACAACCAGGTGGTATCCTCTAAGGATGCTATGAACCGTTAATCATTCCTGGCGTCTCTGTCTAAGAGTTCTGGTCTGGCACTTCTAGCCCGTGAAGCCAGTTCTTCTGCAGATATGAAGACGCGCCTTAAATCCTAGAATCCACCCTAAACTACCAGATAACACAGTTCAAGAATATCAATATCTGGAATGTCAAACATTGCCCAAAACTTAACCCCTTGGGGTCATTAGGGACCTTTCTCAACCCAAAGACTTCCTCCTAAAACAAGCTCCCACGCAACCTCAAAAATATGAAGTTCACCTAAAGGGGAACAAATTCGGATATAAAGTGTAAAAATAGATTGTCAGTGGCTGCTGGCTTTTGTTATATAGTAAAAGTTTTTCTCAGCAGTGTTTCCGTGGTTTATGTTAGTAAACATGACTGTATAAAGATGACAAGTGGTGTGAGGGCAGTGAATGTAGGTGAACATTCATAGCATCTGAACTATGACACCAGAAAATCCACAGGAATTTTCAGGAGAATAGATTTGGGATGCTGACAAACAAACCAGAATATTAGTAACTTTTTATTTATCATGGGCAGCTCAAGAGGGAGCCGGTGATAGCCTCGTAACTGACATTTAATGGCAGGCATTAAAATCGAAAACGTAGAACTGGAGAAAGTATACCACTACATCTACTTGAGACAACGAGTCTCCATGAAATCTTCAAAAGGAGACGAAATTAAGTGAAGAATCACACTAGGTTGGCATCTTTTCGGTTGTACAAGCTCAACCTTCAAGAATAAGAAAATCTCATGAGTCTAAAAAGAGTATACAACCACTGCATCCTCCCAATAGTCACCTATGAAGCTGAAACAAAAGACTGACCCTCAAACTGAGAACCATGCAACGTGTACACGTGAGAATCATGCTCAACATCATATGGAGAGATCACAAGACAGCACAATATATCTGGCAGAAAACAGGTGTCCGAGACATCATAGAATCCATCAGAAAACTCAAATGGTAATGGGCTGGTCACGTTGCAAGAATAGCAGTCAACCGAAGGACATCTATGACTCACAAGATGGATCCCATTGAAGATCACATGCGTAACCGGGGCCAATAAAATATAAGATGGAGACACCAACTACACAAGTTCAGAAAGTATTAGCTCTGCTATGTCCTTGATAGAGGGGTCAGGCAAATCCTGGGGATGGTGCATGTCCAACAATAGACGATATAAGATGATAATGATAATGATGATGGTGATGATGATGGACAGATTTTTCCCAACTGCGTTTCCATAGTTTATGCTTACGGAGACAAATGGTATGATGGTAGTAAGTGTTAGTGAACATTCATGGCATCTGAACTATGACACCAGAAAATCCTCAGGAATTTTTCGGAAAATAGATTTTGGGTGCTGACAAACAAACCAGAATTTTTGTGCTTTTTTTATTTATTTATTTATTTATTTATTTATTATCATATGGGGTGCACAAGGGGAGGGGGCAGTAATAGCCTCGTAATTGACATTTGATGGCAATCATTCCTTCCGCCTCAAATCATTAAAAAAAGCACAACAGAATGGTTTCGTAGATAAGAATTGACTGAGATAGATAGATAGATAGATAGATAGATAGATAGATAGATAGACAGACAGACGTATTGATAGATCCATTATTCTACATTTTTTTTGTTTTCTGAATGGAAAAGAATTGAACGGGGCTGATCCAAATGAGAAGATATATTTTTACAAAGAAAAAAAGAAAAAAAGAAATTTCAAACATCAGAAAGAAGTATGTAATCCGGTATTTTTCACTTACATTTCAGTCATAGCTTTTTAGCATTAGAATTGACAAAAAAGTCAAGTAAAAAGAAATAGAAATCAAATAAATTTATCACAGAAGTAATAAATAGACAAATTATAAAGAATAAGACGAATGAAATCTTATATTAGTTGACAAATAAAAATGATCCTTATCATTTTTGTTTTCGGAGCTAATTCATGAGAACTTGCTAGGATTGATTTGTCTTTTATTCTTAAAGTCTTATATATATATATATATATATATATATATATATATATATATATATATATATATATATATATATATATATATATATATATATATACATATATATATGTATATGTATATATATATATATATATATGTATATATATATATATGTATATGTATATATATACATATATATATATATATATATATATATATATATATATATATATATACACACACACACACACACACACACACGGCGTCTGCCATTCTTTGATAGTTCCATATAAACCAATGCGACATAACAATAGATAATAAATAAATGGGACGTGAAAAGAATAAAGAAAAACTATTCAGTTCTCTTTTTTTTTTTTAATTTGTAGCTTCATTCATTATGTTTTTTGGCTTTAATTTTCTTCAACGTTCAAATTAAATTATGGTAAGTTAGAACGAAGTAGTTTCCAACAAGACTTGAAATTGCATTCCCCAACCATAGGAACCTGCTATTTCATGTAGCAATGCCACAACCAAACTGGCCATTAGAGCTTCGGTATAGAATCTCTAATCATGTAGCCCAGACATTTGCTGTGATCAATTTTCTACTATTTCGTTGACTACCAAGTCGTAGACCATGAATGAATGAATATTATATGAAAATTAGTTATATCTATTCACCTTTTTAACGGTTTAGTTCAGTGTTTCTTGACCTTTTTGGGTTGTGATCCAAAATTTTATTTAAAATCAATCTTTGGGGCCCATGTTCTCATAAATAGAATTTACTTTAGGCGTTCTGATTAAAACAATACAGGTCATTATCAAGAAAAAAAATGAAAGGTAATTTAGGATATTTTTTATTAATGACTAATGCACG
>OY735232.1:20623893-20676393 GCA_963457665.1 Thysanoteuthis rhombus | reverse complement strand
AGTAGGCGACTCTCTTATCGATTGTGCAATTTTGACAAGTCATTCAAATCAACAAAAAATCATGTGATAGGAGAGAGCGTGTCCAAGTCAAGTGCTCATGTCCTTGCGACAATAGTTAGGAGGACAAAAGATTATTTTTGAAGAAGTTATAGCTCCAAATGTTCGCATTGTGTCGTTTGTGATGAAAAGGGAAGTTTCCGATAGCAATTTAGCGCCTGCAAAATTCAAAATCAACTTGGAGGGGGGGGCATTGCCGCGGATCTTTACTTCAGCTGGCTGTTCACTGATCCAGCCCCTCTATCGGGGAATATATATATATATATATATATATATATATATATATATATATATATATATATATATATATATATATATATATATATATATATATATATATATATGTTCTGATCCTATGTATAAAAACAAATCCTATGTATGATAACAAATTCTGTGTTAACGAAAATTTCGTCCTTTCTTTCTTTCTTTCATTCATTTCCTTCCTTCATTTGATGTTTTCCTTTGTCTATTTTTTGCACCTTTCTTTTTTTTTCTCTCTTCCTTTCTTTGCTTTCATTAGCCTTTTTTTTATTGCCGCACTTCAACTAACAGAACGTCTTTTCTTCTTTTTTATACATAGCAATTAATTTATCGTATCTTTCTGTCAGTTCGTTCACCTACTATAATACATATATTCATACATATATTTATATAACAATACATACATATATATATATATATACATATATATATATATATATATATATATATATATATATATATATATATATATATATATATATATATATGTATGTATTGTTATATATATATGTATTGTTATATATATATATATATATATATATATATAACAATACGTATATATATAACAATACATATATATATATATATATATATACACACACACATATATAAAGAGAGAGAATGAGCGAGAGAGAGAGAGAGAGCGAGAGAGAGAGCGAGAGAGAGAGAGCGAGAGAGGGAGAGAAGGAGAGATCTGTCAGCCTGTCATATCTTTCTATGTGTCTGTCTTCATCCACCACACTTATATGCATATCTATCAGTCTACCTTTACTAATTCTCTACCATTGTTTCCTCTTGTGGTATTCAAAGAATGAATTATATGCAATTTGGGCCAATTTAAAAAGCTGAAAAAAAGCCTATCATTTCCTTCCTGCCTAGTTTTTCAGCCTTCTTTGCTTCTTATTGCAGAAAAATAGCTGACATGAAATAAGGCCATTATATATTTATTTATTTATTATTTCATTGCGGTAGGAAGATGGTGAAGAGGGAGGTCTGAACAGGGGGGTGTGCCATGATCTGGAGAGCACCCAATTTTTAGCATTCAAACGAATTGTGGGTGTTTTAAGAGAGAGTATTACATGCCAGATAGTGAAAAGTAAATGAGGAGAATAATTCACCACTGCTAACCTGGATTTCTGACGGTTGTAGATGGGATAAAAAAGAGCTTATGTGACAAATATGATTATAACGCATGAGACAAAAATGTTTAAAGCTACTTGGTCGTGTATAAAGGGTTATTTTTTCGAAATTACGCATTAAATAATCTTATTCTCTTAGTAAAGCTTGCATTAATTCCTGACTGCTGACAATCCCAATATTCCAAATTTTCAGTGCGTTCTTGTAATAGTATCATAAGCAATGCATTTACAATGTATATATATATATATATATATATATATATATATATATATATATATATATATATATATATATATATGTATGTATATATATATATATATATATATATATATATATATATATATATATATATATATATATAGGCCCTAATAGGGCAGAAACATAAACGTGTCTGTGTAGCGAATCTTTACTCCATTAGAATTGAACTCTACTCAAAATCAACTTATTGTTTAATGTTGAATCATCGAGCACTTTCCTGAAATAAACCCATCACATATTGGATATTGTATTATATCATATTATATCATATTCCATTCCTGATTTGTATTGTATGTATATATATATATATATATATATATATATATATATATATATGTGTGTGTGTGTGTGTGTGTATTGTGTCATCCACAGATAGCTGTTTCGTTGTATTACAACTCTTCAGTGTGGCTATAGATAATCCATTATCCCATCTAGTACCACGAGGTAGGATTGAAACGAATAGACTGAGAATAAACGAGATGAGAATTTTGGTTGAAAGCAGTTATTTGACCTTTTTCATTACCGGTGACTATTTAGCTCAATGGTAAGAGCATCACTCCGTTGAAGAGGGTACCCTATCAGTCGAATTTCTGAGAGCAGATGAAGAAGAAAAAGCTGTGATCACTTAAAATAGGACATTTCAGATGCCAATATATGCCAGATAACATTTGACAAAAAATATTAAAATTGGAACAGTATACAGTAATTGTCCTAAATCCTGTTATATTATTGATTCATTGTAAAAAGAACTCCACAAAAAATGATTATCCTGAAATTTATTGACTTTTTAAATGATTTTTTCAATTCATTTCAAATAAAACGTTTGGGGGCAGCTTATTTTGATAACAATAGCTGTTTGGTTAAATGATCTGTGATTATAATAAATGGCTTCTTTTGCATTGATTTACATGAACTCGGTTATAACCTCTACTCGAATGTAGTAGCGTACAATTAAAGGAAATGTTGATTATGAGAGTCTTTAAACGTAAATTCAACATTTTCATTTATGCCAATCTCCCCCCCCCCCGGCATACCAGAGGAAGGTTACTTTCCCATGGGTGATGGTGACAAATTTACCGACAGGAATGTACACATCCCTAAGCTATTTCCCATTCAAGACTGATCCATTATTATTTTGACAGTTAATGGTTATTAATGAGACGCTTCTGAGTACGAAGGATCAAACCTTGAACCTCGAGGCTTCCATCCAATGATCTACCCCTCGGCTTCCCCAATTCATCAGGTTCAAAAAAGCCATTCTATCATGGATTCTTGAAGCGATATTCTTTAAAATGGATATTCAACCTGAATTTCAGAGATACGATGTTATTATTGAACAACAGGGTCATAGCTGGGACGGGGATGGCTACGCCCAGGGCCCTCAATGGAGTATGGACAAAAGCTTTATAAATACGAGTAGTTCACCTGCAGCATTTGTACAGTACATTATACATCAACAAGCATACATCTGTACGTATATGAATTGTATGAATAATAATTCAGTATTTGGAGTTGTTATCCACCAATTAAGTAATAGTACACTCTATTTATTGCAGATTACTTTTTTTATTGAAGCTTTCTAAATGCAGGAGGGGCCCTAAGGAGCCAAACTCTTGGCCCCCATATCTCTAGCTACGGCACTGATTATATAATGACCATTCTGTCTGAACACATTCTTATTATTTTTGTTGTTCTCATAACAGGTGCCGATCCCATGTGCGACCATTTCAGTTGTAGGATCCGTGCACAAGAAGGGTGTCTCTTTTTTTGGTTGTACCAAGTGTAAAATAGTAACGCTATATATATATTTATTGGCAATGCTGGTAACATAATGAAAACTCTTGCAACCTACGTTACCTACATTGAAAGCATTTTTGCCTTGGCTCCAGCGAAAGAAGAGCCTTTCTCTATAGACATGAATAATAATCTGAAGATGGCTGAAAAATAAGCAGAATAATGATCCAATTGATTGGAAATCTCTTTGGGAATTAATGACTCTCCACAAAATTGTAGACAATGATAGTTTTTGGCTGGCATGCACGTCTTCGTTGAAACCAACAGTTTTATTTATCGAGACCAACAGTCTTTTTCAGGAACCCGACACTTTCAGGGAATTTCAAAGTGAACCTTTTATTTCATTCAGGGTAGATGCGGATGTTTTTTTCTTATTCCTTGATTTCTTTCTAGCGTTTGACGTCATTGCTGAATAATTGCATACACATGTACAGGTCTGTCTATCTATCTATCTATCTATCTATCTATCTATCTATCTCAGTCTATTTATATTTACCCTATCATATTGAGTTTTGTCTGTTCATATCTATCTATTTATCTCTCTCTATATATATATTTATAAATATATATATATATATATGTGTATATTTAATTCATCTACCTATACTTATCTATCTATCTATCTATCTATCTATCTATCTATCTATCTATATATATATATATATATATATATATATATATATATATATATATATATATGCATAATACCTATTTTTCTTTCTATTCTCTCCCCCTCTTCCCTCCTCTCTCTCCCTTTATTTGCGATGGTGCTGTCCGTGAGATGTCTGACATCATCATTATTTATTGTGACTATTATCATTACAAATCGTCCTTTTAGACGTCGTCCTCGTCTTTGATGTTTCTATTTTGATAACCGTTCAGATGCCATTCCTGGAGAGAAACGTTAATATGCCTCCATTTACCCTAAATCAAAACATTTTCAAATTGGATCTACGCCCGACCAGTCATGGATAACAGGAGGGTTGGGTTGGTGGGGGCTATCACTTGGAAGCAGAAAGGGGAGGTATCGCTCGACAGAGGTGGATGCTCCCAAAACGAAAATAAAGATTTTGAAAAAAACCAAACAAACAAACAAACAAAAGAAAACATTGATAATCAATTGAATAAAAGATACTGATGGTCAACAAGTGTCTCCCACGTCAATTATTGCCGGAAAACAAAAACACATTTTTTTCAAATATGTCTACAGAATTAGAAATGGGAATGATTCGACGTTCCATGCGTAACTCCTAACGACAGGTTCCCGACCCTACCCCCCTGCCAGCAACTCATCTGTTTTTATTCGTGCCCACCATCCGCTCAGGGGCAGATTGTCTGTCTGTGAGTTTTGACGGTAGAAATCGGAGCATATGTGTCACCCATAATTGTCGCTTGTCTATCTTTGTCAGATGCCACCTTTTCAAATTCTGAAAAAAAAGGGGAAAAAATGTTTTCAAGATGCGAGGGTGGGTGGCAAATTCGTTGCGAAAACGGTAGGAAATATATCAACCAATTCGATCCAACACACTCCCCTTCTCTTACAAGTATACATATATAAATATATATATATATATATATATATATATATATATATATATATATATATATATATATATATATATATATATATATATGTATATGTATGTATGTATGTATAAATATATATATACACACACACACATATATATATGTGAATATATATATATATATATATATATATATATATATATATATTGTGAAATAATGGATTCACTACACAAACACGTTTATGTTCCTGTCCTTTTGGGCTTCTTTTATGCGAATCGAAACATAAACGCATTTGTGTAGCAAATCCATTATTTCACCATATTTAAAGCTCTACTTTAATCTAACTTATGTTGAATGTATAGAGTACTTTATAAATCAAAACCAACACATCGGTTATTGAATTACTGTTTTGTACTTTGATATATATATATATATGTGTGCGTGTGTGTGTGTGTGTGTGCTCACATGTGCGTGTGCTCACACGTGTGGGTGGTGGTGGTGGTGGGGGGGGGCTCACACGTGTGCATGAGACTGTGTCCCTAATCTTAAGTATCTCGTTCACTTAGTTACAATCTATCCACAGTACTATTTTCTTAGACTTTTAAGCCACTTATTTGAGCCTTTGCTTTACCGGCGGCAGTTCATCGCTAAGTTGAAGCGGCTGCCCTATCGGTGGCAGGCTCGATTCCTGCGGCAGCCCCCATTTACGTTGTACAAAGCGAGTGATACAATGCGATACATTGCCGTGTAGCGACGGGAGACCTTCTCAAAAAGGTTTCCATGTAATATAATACAAATTTGGCTTAGTCTTGCACAAGACCAAAAGTGTCGGGCACCCTGTGAGGATCTTCTTTAGATATTCGCTTGGCTGAACCAGTCACATGTTCTCATTAGTGGATCACTCTGTAAGATCTTTACTCATCAGATTTGATTTTGATTAGATTGCAAATATGTTCCCCATTCTAATGGCCTTTTGGCAGACCAAGCTGAACTTTTTGAATTCTTTACTCACTCATATCACCAAAGCAAAACAGAACAAAAGAGGGACATGGAAAGTTGTGGCAGCTAACATGACCTTAAGTTTCAACCCAGGCAAATACTTATATATATATATATATATATATATATATATATACATATATATATATATATATATATATATATATATATATATATATATATATATATATATATATATATATATATATATATATATATATATATATATATGTATGTATTAAGGAATGGACATATTCGGTCTGACAGAATGAATTATAATTTGTTATATATATATACATATATATATATATATATATATATATATATATATATATATATATATATATATATATGTGTGTGTGTGTTCGTATGTGTGTGTGTGTGTGTGTGTGTGTGTGTGTGTGTGTGTGTGTGTGTGTGTGTGTGTGTGTGTGTGCAGCTCTGGTTAAAGATTCAACCGGCAAGGAAAACCTTTTTACAATCTGTTTGTTCTTTTTTACGTACAAAGGAGCATACGTCAGGATGCAATGCGTCCAAAAGATAGACTTGACCGAGCACTTTCGACCCTACTTGCAAACATTGTCAACGTCGAGGAAAAACTGAGGTGTTCCTATTTTGCTCGAATAAAATTCAAGATGCAAAACTAGGGAAAGTAGACCACTATATCTACTTATGACAGCGAATCTCTATGAAATCCACAAAAGAAGAAGAAATCAAGCAGAGAATCACCCTAGGATGGTAAGCCTTTGGCAGAGGAAGCTTAACCTTCAAAAACAAGAAGATCCTAAAAAGAAGAGTATATAACTAATGCATCCTCCCGATAATCACTTATGGAGCTGAAACATGGAACCTAACCAAGAGACAAACCTTCAAACTGAGAAGCATGCATTGTGCGCATGAGAAAATCATGCTCAACCTTATATGGAGAAACCACCAAATAGCACAGCATATCAAAAAGAAAACGGGGTTTAGTGACATCATAGAATCCGTTAGAAAATAAAATAGCAATGGGCTGGTCATGTTGCGAGAATGAAAGACAACAACCAATGGACATCACGATTCACAACATGGATCCCCAGAGACCACATGCGAATCTGAGGCCGACAAGAAACAAGATGGAGAGTTGAACTAGATAAATTCAGAAAATACTGGCTCCAAGATGCCCATAACAGAGAGAATGCGGTGGATCTTGGGGAAGGTATATGTCCAACAACGAAAGTTAAAAGATTGATGATGATGATGAAACCAAGTGTCCACTTCTACGTCAGTCATCGTTGTATTGAGGTTACTTCGCAAGATAAGTGATGGGCGAAATAATTTCTTGTTGAAGCGTTCATTTCATTTGTAGAATATGTATCTATTTATATGCATATGTGCATACACACAAACACACATATGTATATATATTGGGATATGTGATTTTACGAATAGATTTTTCCCATTGACTCAACATTTGAAAAAAATAAACTTGCTGGAAATCATATATAATGACGATATAAGTAATAGTTTCTGTATGCTGTCATTGAAAAGATATCTGAGGATCTATAAATCAATTTTTGCCGATTAAAATCGTATAAATCAATCCCAAGATCTAATACCAAGCTATTAAATATTAAAGCAGCTTTCAAGATCCCAAGATATAGCAATCATTATAATAGAAAATTATTGAAAAAAAAAACGATGAAAGATAAGTTCAAACGCCAATATAAAATCTAGCTACATATATATATATATATATATTTTGTTTATCGAACGTAAAAAAAAAACTCGTTGGAATCCATATGTACATTTCCTAAGAGATGTATTCTTCATTGAAAAGATACCTAAAACAGGTCTGGTTAGTCCCTCAATAGAAACAACGTATTTTGGTCACATGCTGCGTTTGGGATGATTGATTGAAAAGTGGAAAAAGGGGTGATCAATGAAATATCTTCCCGTATTTCGATGGACAGTGATCACATGAGAAGATCAGAGGACGTTATCAGAGGAAAATCAGGAGTCAAAGATATCATAGAATCCATTAAAAAACTCAAATGGCAATGGGCTGGTCATATTGCAAAAATGGATACCACAACCCTCGACGTGGATCCCTGTAGATCATATGAGAAACTGTGGTCAACAGAAAATGATAACCTGGGAATGTTCAGGTCCAACGATGAACGCTTGATTATAAGAATTTTGGAAAAACAAGCGTGAACACTGCCGGACACAAACTGAGACACTGATTTAGCATGAACTTACATAGTGAATTAAAAATCCTGTTTGAGTTCATTTTGATGTGATATTTCTAAAAACAAAATACTTAATAATTATATATATATATATATATATATATATATATATATATATATATGTTTGAACTTCCATCTCTCTAGCACCATCGGCGTGGCCTGGATGCGTTACACGTACATACATACATACATAGATATAGATAGCCAGCAAGCTAAAATCCCTCCAAAACTGGAAAAACCAATGTTGACAGTTTCGGGTGACAGTTTCAAATGTATATAAATCTAATATAGCTTATTAAGATAACGCAATCAAGATTTAGCAATCATTTAGAAGAGAACATTCTAAAAAAGAAAAACCCTGTAAAAGATAAGTTTTCCGACCATTTACCCGACTTTTTAGAAGAAAAAACCTATTGGTATACATATGTAACGACATTATATAAGTAATATATTATGAATCCTGTCATTGAAAAGATATCTGAAAATCTATAAATCAATTATTGCCGATTAAATTCGTACAAATCAGTCCTAAGATCTAATACCAAGCAATAAAATATCAATGCAGCTTCTAAGATCCCAAGATTTAGCTACCATTAATAATAGAAAATTCTGGAATAGAAAATCTCTGTAAAAGATAAGTTCCAACCCAGACATTTATGGGAATATATATATATATATATATATATATATATATATATATATATATATATATATATATATATATATATATATGTGTGTGTATATATATATATATATATATATATATATATATATATATATACATATATATATTGATTGACTATAGTCGCAAAAGAATAACTGAAATTGGTCCTCGCTGAGATCTTTGCTATTCCATCGTTTAACAAGATATTAATCGTTGTTAACTATCGAGGAATTACTACGAACACACACACACACACACACACACATATACATACATACACATACATACATATATATATATATATGTATATATATATATATGTATTATAAAGAGTGTTTCATGGTAAACCTGACATTCCTTTTGCTAGCAACACCAAATCAATGTATTATCGATATTTTTCATTGATTTCCCAAAAGAAGCCTCCACGAAATCTATCTTCGAGAATGTCTCCAAATGAAACACCCTTCTTTTGCAAGAAACACCAAATCAATTGACTGAGTAGGATTGAATTCAGATAAATTTCTTAGCCAACTGCCAAATCCTGCTTTTCGGGAGAAAAAAATCAAGCTTTTCCAACCTGTTTGCTGCGACACATGCAGTACATAAAACATGTTTCTCAACCAATGAAGCCGTCATTAAACTCTACTAAGAGAGGCCCATAGGTATGCTCGTGTACAACTGGCATGAAAACTGTCAGGAAAATCCGAGAAGACCACGTGCACGACTGTCAGTGCAGTTCGATGCCACCGAGAGTGATGTATACTCCTTGCAGTGCAAAATATCCAGTTAAAAAAAAACAGTCGGATTTATTGTGAGACACCCTGTCGGTATTTTTCAGTGGTAGCGGTCTGCGAGGCCATTCAGGTACACTTGGAAACTTTGGAAACCAGCATAACAATATAGTAGCCAGCTATGTGATATTTCCCATTTTCTGTTTCTTTTCCTCTTTCTTTCTTTTTCCCTTCTTTCTTTAACCCATTCCTTCTTTCATATTTCCCTTTCTTCACGCCCTTCTCTTTTCCTTTTCATTTCATTCACCTTCCACCCCCTACACCCGCCCCCTCATCGATTTATTCCACCTACTTCCTACTTCTGTCACCTGACCCCCTTTCTCTCTCCCCCTCTCTCCCACCTCTCTGTGTGCTTTCTCTGTAATCATTCTCATCTCCTTTCTCTCTCTTTCATGTCCGCTCCGTTGACCCAGGGTCATTTACATCAGACCCACTTGAAATGGCCATTCAGTGATTTGATTTACCTTCCCGGACCTTTAAATCCCCAGTCACCAACCCACCCAAAAGAGACAAAAATCCCCCTCTTAGATAAGATAATGGGGGTAAAAAGATTCCAGTCGAAAGATCTATTGTCACAGTAGCCAGATGTACAATTCGAGGGGCTTTTATCTGAGAAACGCCTACCACATTCCCAGAACAACTTTCAAAGACAGACATCCCAGATAAGGGGATGGTAACTTGCTTTTTAGATTTGGTTCAAGGGGGTGGCTACAGGTTAATACCTGAAATAACTGGCATTATTGAAACTCATTTAAAAATTGTTATGTTAATAGTCTTTCTGAGATTAGTTGAATCGAATAGCATTCTGCTCTCATTTTTTTCTTTTCTTTTTTTTGTTCTGTGGAGATGCTGGTGACCTGGCCGTGTACGGTACAGAGGATGGAACCAGATTAGAAACCAACCTCCAAATTGTCACCAGAACTATCAACATCGGTTTTTAAAAAAGTTTTCAAGTTGGTCTGTCAGTCTGACCGGCTGGTTATCTGACAGACCATCTATGTTTGTATTATGCGTACTGACTGCACTAATGGAGTTAGAGGGCTGAAGATAGAAACTTTTACTTCTTATTATGTCAACATTTTATTTAATTTCCTGCCTGAATAGTTTTAAAGAGTGAAGAGGGAGTCAATTTACAATGTAAGTTTATGCTAAATTGGCCCCTTAATTTGCGTCCGATTTCATTCCTGCTTGTCTTTGGAAAAGTTTGACTTTAATTGCGATTACTACCCCCTTCAAAGGCAAGGGAAGTAACCTATTTATTGATCACCCCCTCTTCTATTTTTTAATTGATCATCCCAACAAGGCTCCAACCAATAGACATTGGTTCTTACCGAGGCTCGAACTCCACCCTCTGGCACCGGTAGAAGATGAATTCTCTAATTTCTTTTAGTTTTTAATTAATAAAAAATTGTTTTTTGGGGGGAAGAGAATCTCACGGATACCTTGCTTAGGGTGACCAAGAATTAAATATTATTTTATCTTTGGTCTATATTCTGTCAAATTTGAAGCTGTAAAGGGATGCTAAATGATCATACTTATTGTACGAAACTATTTAAGCCACGATGCAAACCACGGTTTATCTTGATCTCTCAACACAAAACTTATTGAAACCATCGGCAAAGACTTCTAAAAGAACTGACCGTTTATTATTCCTTGTGCTTTAAATGTTTCAAGTTGGAAGTGACATTCTTCCAATAATCGTATTGGAAATGTATCCGATTTTCTGTACCAACTGGAAACATGTGTGTATCATCAATATAAGATAAACAAACCAACAATAATAGATTCGGGAAGGGACGAGAGAAGACGTGTGGGTGGATAATAGGGAAGGGTGGGTCGATGTCCTTTCGTTTGTTGATATGGGTATGAATGGGGAGATATAGAGTGGCTTTTTTAAAAGAAGGAATGACAAAAATAGAGTTTGAGGTGATATAAAAGGGTAATATGAGAGAGAGAGAGAGAGAGAGAGAGAGAGAGAGAGAGAGAGAATGAACAGTTGAGAAAGAGAAAGAGAAACAACTGATGATGAGGGGGGGATTGAAAGGGGGAAAGAAATGAAGGTGAGAAAATTTAGAATGGTTAGTTAAAGACAGAGAAAGAGAGACAAATACCAAAAGAAAAAAAGGAAAAAAGAAAAAAAGAAAGGAGGAATATAGGGTTATTTTTGAAAGATAGGTGAGAAAGAAAAAGAGAGAATGTGGAAGAAAGAGATTGAAAGGGAGAAAAAGAAGGAATAACACGAAAAAAGCCAAAAGAAAGAAAGAAAGAAAGAAAGAAAGAAAGAAAGAGAGAAAGACGGAAAGAAAAAGTAAATTATGAATGAGAGTAAATAGTGAATGAGGGACAGGAAGGATAAATTAAGTGATATGGTAAAAAAAAAGAAGAAAAAGCAAAAGAGGCAAAAATGAAGAAAAGAGAGAAGGAAAATACCGAATGAAATTAATAAATGAAGTCAGAAACAGGGAGATAAAGGCTGAATGAATAGAGGAAAGAAGAAATAAATAAATAAAAAAAGAACCTTCTGGAAAGAATCACTGTATGTATCTAACGAAAATCAGACAAAAACGGCGGTTGTTGGAAGTTACATGAAGGACGAGAAAAAATGACGATTTAAAAAAAATCACAAGGAGATAACATTTCTCTCGCGTTTACGCAGATCTTTTTTCTTCTAAACTTTCCGTCTCTCCCTAATCCTTATTCTTTTGTATATCTTCTATTTCTCCAGACCTTCTATGTATTCCAATAGGCTTGCTATTAAATACAAGTGTAAACCATCGCTTAGTTGCAAACAATGGCAGCGCCGGGTCGCCTCTCTGGAAGGGTCTGTAAAAACAAACATTTCGTCTACATATGTTTTCACACGGATCGCAATCGAGTCATACGTTTAGCAATCAATCACTTCACAAAAATATCAAGATGTTGGGACATGGTGGGTTTAAAAAACCAAAACCTAGACACGACTCACCCGTATACAAAAACACCTGATAAGTATTGAAAGATTTACTAAACAAAAATGGAGTGTTTTCCGCGGTTTGTGTGAATGAATATTGTAAGATATAAAGTACAGGGTTTGTCTGTGAAGTATCAAGCCGTTCGATATAAACGAGGAAATAGCCTTACCGAGGGAAGCGACGCCTTAATCCTCTCGGGACCTCACACTCTTATCCCAGCATCTCTCTCACCCCTCGAAACAGCCTGCCAAGTGCTGCTTTGGGGATCACCATCAGCTGCATCGTCACGTTCTATCAAATAATTATACATGGACATGAAATAAGGAGATATGCATATGGGTGGAAAGTAGGTTCCACTTTAGCATGATAACTACACTTTAAAAACCTTTTAAAAGTCATATATATATATATATATATATATAAATATATATATATATATATATATATATATATATATATATATATATATATATATATGTGTGTGTGTGTGTCTGTGTGTGTCTGTGTGTGTCTGTGTATGTATTTGAATAATGGATGTGAAGTTATACAAAAACCGCTAATCACGCTCCTACTAAACGGACAAACAACACAGAAATAATCCACCCTCTTCTTCAGTATCAAACAAGTTGATAGCAATTTTTTTTCTGAGAACCGCCACAAATATTTTTCTCTGGAAAAGATGGCTGGCCCCCACGTGAGGTGTAACACCTGTCACTTGAGTTTTTCTCTTCACATTCCACTTGTTATATATATGCGTGTGTGTGAACGTTTCAGAGGTAAAGCCCTCTACTTTTTCAATATGTACTGATTCTATTTACTTATTTATATAAAAGCTGCTAGTAAATAAAATTCGGGAAGTAAATAAACAGATCATCCGCAATATTTTGAAGTTATATTGCAAGGGATTTGTTTATTTATTTTTAGTCTGGTATTGGCTAGGTGCAAGTATATAAATAAGTAAACAAAATCAGTGCATGTTGAGGAAACAAAGGATTTTATTTCTGAAACATTCACATACTAATATACAAATATAAATATGTATGTATGTATATAAAAGATTATGTCCAAGTTATCGTACATGAAAGACTAACATATGGCATTCGACAAACACTATTTCTATCGATTCCACATTCCAAATGAATGCACTCACGCCTACCCACACACCCATAAACTCACACAAAACACATACAAACTCACCCCCCATATATATATATATATATATGAATATATATATATATACATATATATACATATATATATATACATATATATATATATACTATATATATATATATATATATATATATATATATATATATATATATATATATATACATATATATGTATATATATATATATATATGTATATATATATATATATATATATATATATATATATATATATATATATATATATATAAACAAGTTTGTGTACCTATTTGAATGTATAGATATATGTATATTACTGTGTATATATATTTGTATGAATGTGTGTATACGTGTTCAATAAATACATGTATTTACATATGTGTATATCGATGGGTGTAAAATTGATATGTATATGCCTGTGTCAGACACAGGCACTAATACTATTATATACAGGTCTGGTTGGTCGAACCATCATGTAACCAACATCTCTTGGCAGCATTTCCTGTTGAGGGTGATCACTTAAAAAGTTAGAAAAGTGGGTGTGATTGTTGAATAAATTACTTCTTTCGCATTTTATTGTGCAGTGATCATTAATAATCTGAATCTTCGAAAAAAAATACAAGCGTAGAATTGCTGGACTAAAACTGAGTGATCAATTTAGCCAAAACTTACATTGCAAATTGAACACCTCCTCCCGTTTAAAATGCTTGTTATATGGAGCAATTCTTTGAAAAAGGAACATTTGTTGTAAAGATAACACAGAGTAAATTTTGAAGTTTTCAGCCGACTAGCTCCTTAGTCATGTTCTGGTCACGTGATTCATATTCATGCTCAGCCAGCCGGACCAACTTGAAAACTGCAGAAACCTATGTTGACAGTTTCTGTTCATAGTTTCTTATATTCTACCATGCAATTAGTCTCTCTCTCTCCCTCTCTCTCTTTCTCTCTCTCTCTTTCTCACACACACACACATACACACGCATGCACACACACACATGCTCCATTGCTTGCACTAATATTCATGTCCGAATCATTTTGGAAAAACCGACATATGTCACCCTCCAGAAACTCTATTTCTGTCACTTCCAATAAAAAGTAAAAATAAATAAACAAATATATGAATGAAAAAAAAAAATGCTGATTTCCTCCCTGTCTCCCCTCTCTCCCTCTGCCTTCGCTTGTTGCATCATCTATTTTACGTTAAGACCATAAAATTTACATTCATTTTCTGCCTTCTTTGGTTATCATCTCTGTTGAGTAGTGCAACGGGTTTTTTTCCCTTGGTAAGAGGCAAATATTTTATGGAAATGTTTAGTTATGAATAAATAAAGAAGGAAGTCTTTCATTTTCTTTCTTTCTTTTTTTATTTCTTTATCAGTCTTTTTTCTTTCATTTTTTTCTTCATTTTTTTCCTTTTTCTGTGTTCCTTTCTTTGTTTCTTTTTCATTTTTTTCTTTGTTCTTTCTTTTTTTCTGCGTTATTTTTCTTTGTTTCTTTCTTCATTTCTTTTATGGGTTGCTTTTTCGTCCTTTCTTTTTTCTTCCCTCTTTCTTTTTTCATCCTTTTTTTTTCTCTCTTTGTTTCTCTGTTTATTTCTTTTATCTGTTTATTTTTATTTTCTTTATCTCTTTTATTCTTCCGATCTTTCGGTCTTTCTTATTTTTTCTTTCTTCTATTCCTTCTTTCTTTCATTGAATTTTTTCCTTTCTGTTCCTATGCTTCATTTATTCATCCCTTCCTTTCTTTTTTCTTCTTTTTCTTTCTTTTTTTTTCTGTCTTTCTTTCTTTCTTTCGTAGTCTCTTTGTTTCTTTTTCTTTCTTTTCTTTTTTTGTAGTTCTTTTTTTCTCTCTTTTCCTTTCTTCCTTTCATAATATTTCAACCATTGTTTTTTCTCCCTTTGTTCCGTCTCTTTTTTTCTTTCTTTCTTTCCTTCTCTCATTCTTTCTTTCCTTCTCTCATTCTTTCTTTCTTTCTTTCTTTCTTTCTTTCTTTCTTTCTTTCTTTCTTTCTTTCTTTCTTTTTCTTTCTCTCTTTCTACGGCTGAACAGTTTTTGCTTGTTGCATAAAATTAGATTACGCCATATTTCAGGAATTTCTTTCATTATTAATATCATTATTATTTCTTTTTCTCTTTCCTTTTTTGTTTTCCATATATTAGTTATAAGTGGGGCCAATTTATGCCCGAAGATGTTTATTTTTTACCCTTCTTCTTTTTATAAAACCATCGAAAAAATAGTTCCATGCCTTTGATTCCGAATAAAACTGTTCCCATCAAAAGCTTCTATATTTTCCCTTTCTCTCTCTTGTTCACATCTTCGGTTTCGCTTAAGAAATTATGTAACAGTTCTCTATTATATCCGCCCAACCTCTTTTCCATCTACATATTTTGGGGAATTTAGAATTTTTATGTAAGCTTGCCAATACTGAAGACAATTACTCTTGAATTTCTTACTTCAGTAAAGTATATATTTATTTATATACATCTCCGCCATTTGTTTTATATCTGTCTTTGAAGTCGGCTGGGCTACCCGGAGAGAGTCGAAGCCAGACACACTTCTCTAGGCAGAATGTATGTTGGTTGGAGAAGGTTACTTGATGTGATTGTGTGAAACAGAGTGGGGTGTTGAGAGCCCTTAACTTACGCATTCCAAGGCTAATTTTGGCCGGGTGCATCATCTGTTAGCCTCCTTCTATAAAGTAAGGTTCATAATGTTAGCAGTAACGATCAAATCGCATCGGATACACCGATTACTGGTAGTTGAGCAACGTCGAGATTGGTCAGTATGGGTGTCCGGCTGGGAATATTAGTTACCGTGATCAGCCGAGGCGGGGTACCTTAAAAGCATGCTGATCTCAAAATCAATAGTGCGTTCCTTACCTTTTGGAGCCTTCAGCATGGTCGGGAAATGGGGGTGGAACCTGGGTGCAACACTTCCTCCACACTAAGCGTCCAGGCATAATAGCAAAAAAGCTGCGCACTCATGGTCGAGATTGGCCGACAGGAGTTTCGGATAATTACGGAATCTTCCGCACATTATTTAGGCTCGCAGTCTCTCTGTGGTGTTTTGAATCTCTTCATTTTCGGCTATTATCGGTTGTGTTATTTATCTGGTAAGGCTTTTTTCTTGAAAGATTTTGGAAGATCAATGATTACCAACATTTTTGGCCACGGCCTCCTTGGAAGCTCTTCTCGGGTTGCATGGTCCCTGGATCAAACAGGGACACAGCACAAAACGATCAACAGAAATTAATTCAATAATATTCAGTCAATGGCTTCCTTGAAATACTCCACCCCCCAAACCCACCCCCAATCCCCGGTGCCGTATGGTCTATTCTGAGTATGGCTGTTCTGGGTGGACGTGAGCATAATGGTTATCGGCAAAACAAATTCGATTTTCAGATGAGGATGTTTATGTTGACTTAGAGAAAGCATGAATTCACATCTCCCTTCTTTCAGCCTTCAGAAAAAAAATCTTCTCCTTGGCATACCACTGTTTGGCAGCGATGAGGTTGGATGGGTGAGCATTTGAGAAAACCACTCTCCCATAATTACAGCACTGGCAGTAATAACTGTTGATTTTGGCAGGGGGAATATGACAGATCTGGGCGTTAGAGATTCCTGCTGCAATGGTAATCTAGTTGTCAGTCTGATAACATCTGGCTACGTGCTCAAAGCTCATATACTAAGCGATCTCTTCAGTAAATGTCAGACTTCCCTTGGAAGACACTATGACGATTGTGCACATAACTTTCCATGCAGTTGTGGCAAGAGATGTAAAGGAAAAACATGCCAATCACCAAATATTTACCAAAAAAACATCAACAACAACATAATGCGAAATACCATGATATCAGTCATGACGGAACATGTATGGAAAGAAGATGGATTACATTATCTTCTTCAGTGTAAGTTCAAAATAATCGATTAGGAACCTCACTGGAAAACACGTACATTATAAAAAAATGTTACTTAAATCAACTTTAAAAAGGTACTTCAATTTTGTACACAAAAATGTATTAGTTTGTCGCAATTTTTTTCACTCGTCCAAGCAAACTTACTTTGAGATAAATTAATACATTGTGGTGAAACACATTGAAGTATTTTTTTTAAAGAAGGCTCAAGTGATATTTTTTCTGTATATGGTTAAAGAGACTACGCATATGAGTCGGACAAACGGTTCTCAAACTTTTAAAGGTCATTTCCCCATTTTTGTCAATAAGATTACTAGTTTCCCAACTTTCGTTTAAGTAATTTGCATCAAAGACTTTTTCAAATAATTGTTTTATTCTACGTATAATCAGATGGTTTTATTTAAAAAATCAGTTTAATTTTGTAATTGTACAGCTGCTACTGTCTATTTGTTACTGAAATAGCATTCATTTAAGAAAATTAAAAATGTTATTGAAGTTATTAAAAACGATTGAGCACAACGAAAAAAGTTAGCACTCTAACTGAATTTTAACAACGGCAGTGAGGAAGATTCTGACCTTTTGGTTGTGCAGCTATACTCAAGCTTGCATCATACATCCCTACTGTTCTTGAGCCAAAAACATTCACCATGAATTATTTCACCATTAGTCTTATCCAGCCCCGCCCCTGGACTACCTGAATCCTCCCTGGGGAACAGAATGGGATATTTGATAGATAGATAGATGAATAGATAGATAGATAGATAGATAGATATGAGCAGATAGATAGATAGATAGATAGATAGATAGATAGATATGAGCAGATAGATAGATAGATAGATAGATAGATAGATATGAGCAGATACATAGATAGATTGATTGATAGATAGATAGATAGATAGATATGAGCAGATATATATATAGATAGATAGATAGATAGATAGATTGATAGATAGATACATTTACATTCCCGAAAGGAGAATAATTGGCCCTCAAAATCTGCCAGAAAATTCATTTTTAAACGGACCTTAGCCGCCAGACAATCTTTCCTCTGCAAACAAGCCACTAATTGTTCAGTTGAACTGAGACTTCTCCTGGTCCCAAGCCAGGCGCGTGACCCCGGCCGAAATTTTCTGATCTATTATCTGTGTTTTCGCATTTTCATCATCATCTAATCAAGAAAATAGATTATCTGGGGTTTTCAGGACATCTTGGCCAAGTTTGGCTAGCTTTTGTCTTTTCAATGCACCAGGGAACACCATTTCCACACCTTTCACCTTGGGTTTTCCTTTTCTTTTTTTCTTCTTCTCCTTTCACCTTTCACTCTTTAACTTCTCCGTTTTCTCTCTCACTCTCTCTCTCTCTCTCTCTCTCTCTTTCGATCTCTGAGGAAACTTAATTAGCAATCATTTTATTCGTTTGATTTTCGGAAATGCGAATCCTGAAATAACCCTCCAGGGATAGTGACTTGTTGAAATAGGTGATGAGAAGCGTATTTACTCAAAATAGATAATTTTGTGGAAGAATGGAATTGCGTGTGACGTCTTTGCGTACGAAGGAACGACTCTGGAAAACGAAGGGGGGAAAAACGCAACTTTAAAGAATAAAAGAAAACCCCCAAACAGTAAAATCTTTACTCACACACACACACATACAACATCGGGGCAGCTCATTCACGACTTGATTTGTTTGTTCATTCATTTGTACGTTACGACCTATCAGTTCTTAGTTTTAAAAGGAGATCAGGGAAAATAAATAATAAAAACACCATCAGATTGAAAACGAGGCAAGTAAATTCATTTGGTTGGCTAAAGCCCTGGGATCATGTGTATACAATGAGATTCCGATCCGTGTCCCAATGAAAGAGGTAAGGCAAAGGTTTCCTGCCAATAATATCGAACGGACAGGCTCGGATCCAGGGTGAGGAGGCGTCCAGCAGCTCCCAGGGGCGGGGGGCAAGTGCAATTGATTTATTTTTCCAAAAATATCCAGGTACAGGAGCTTTGTAAATCAAACCCCCAAGTAATCATAAATTAACCCTAAAAATAAAGAAAAAAATACCATACTGTTTTCCCTCTAATATAAGCAAGATGTTTTCTGTCTTATTCTCTATGAAAATCTTTTATTTATTGGTTCTCGGGTGAATTTCTTTCATTCATTTTTTTCTTTCGCTTTATTCTTTTGTCAATTCTAAAAAGTTACGACTCAAACATAAGTGAAAAATATCGGATCGCATAATACTTTCTTGTTTTGGATATTTGAAATTTGTTTCACTTTTGCTCGTATTTGTTTGACGAGAAATAAATTTCCGTTTGGATATCTCTACACAAGATCCTGGATTCAACCTGTGATGGGTGTGGATGGACACGCACACGGGGTGGATCGATTGGATTTCGGCATTAATTCTGGTTAGTCGCTCAATAGAAACCGTTACGGGATCAACGTTTTTGGCAGCATGCCGTCTTGGTTTGGGTGATCAATTAAAGACTGGGAAAAGCGGTGATCAATACTTGAGTTACTTCTGTCGCTTTTTTGCAAACGAAAAAAATAAAAACAAGCGTGAATTCTGTCGGACACAAACTAAGGAACCAATTTAGCTTAAACTTACATTGGAAATTGAACCTATAACTAAAAACCTCCTGGGGTGGGGGAGATTTTCCAACCACAACAAAAACTTACTCTTTAGACATAACAAGTGGCAAATGTTTGAATTTTCAGTCCTCTAGCTCTGTTAGTGCTGCCTGTGCGAATGATACATACATAACCAGCCAGTTAGCAAGACTAGTTTGAATATGGAAGAAACCTATATTGACAGTTTAGTGACAGTTTGGGGGCACGGTTTCTTGTATCGTGTGGGAAGGTATGGTGATTGGATCAGTAGGAGCCTTATTTCATTCTTGAAGGGATATTTTTTAGACTCTTCCCTCATGAGCGAACCCCACCAAGTTTGGGTATTCGGGTGATTGCCTCAAAGGTACATCAGTGGATAGGATTCAATCTCGGATGGAAAGTCAAAGTTGTTGGCGTAATTGGGGAACTCCTGATTTCAGAATAATGAACCTGCACTCGCAGGCGCGCGTATTACTTGATTGATATAAACTGGCTGTTAATAAAATGGATAAGAAAGAGACCGAGATGGATAGCTAGGAAGAGACTGAGATAACCTGCTGGACAGATCAGGAGAGACTGACAGAGATAGCGATCAACAAAGCAAGATAGATAGATAGATAGATAGATAGATAGATAGATAGATAGATAGATAGATAGATAGATAGATAGATAGAAATAGAGAAATAAATATGAACAGATAGATAAATAGACATGAACAGAGATGAATAATAACGTAGATAGATGGATAAATGAAGATATCATTATGAACAGAGATAGATAGATCGATAGATAAGAACAGACTGATAGATAGATATGAACAGAGATAGATAGGTATGACCATAGATAGATACAAATACAGCGGGATAGATAGATAGATAGATAGATAGATAGATAGATAGATAGTATACTTATTTTTTTCTATTTGTGATTTCTTACTTTACAGCTGTAAGTAATAAAACCGCCTATTTTCAAATGTTAACTACTGTGTCCATGAAAATGAACGAAAATATCGGAAATCAATTCGTGTGTTGAAAATAACAATTTTAAGTGCACTTTATTGCTTTGTATTGTATCGTTATGGTAGTGGAATTTAATTTCTAAAGGTAACTTACAATTCCTAACGTGTAACAGTTGCTACTAAAAAGGCATGATACTCTTGATTTTGCAAATGGACAGCGGCAAAAACAGATGAAAGAACGGTTTCATGATATCTTGCCGTAATTTTTATCCATGTTTTCTTGAATTTATAAGGGATATTTTCTCGTTTTCGTTAACATTGAAGTGTGGTCAGGGTGTATATTATTCTAGGCAAATAGGTTATCTCTTGTGCATTTAGCAGGGAACTGAACATGACTGCTGAATAGGCTTAAGACTACACCCCGGGATGGCTGGGCCAAAAATGGTTTCGGTGTATGTATGTACCCTTACGCTGGCCTCGACAACCGCTGCCCCCAATCCAGGCTTCACATTTCACGAGTTTCTTCTCGTTCCATAATTCTCCGAGGTTTTCTGGAGATGTGAAAATAGACTATAAGGTGTCAAGCACCCGAAGTGGCGTCATTCACTTCATTATATTTGATTGAGTGGACATATTTTGGTATTTGGGGTTATATTTTAGTACTCTTGCATTTATTTCTTCATGGCTGGCATATCAGAAATACTATACTGCTTCACTTTTAAGCTTTTAAGGGAGAAGAAAGTTAATATAGGTAAATGAAAGGGCCCAATAATTCATAATTCAATGAAAGGGCTTATGTAAGCGATTGATATAACTTTATGATGTCATATATGTTGTACACAAAGCCGGTCGCAGAGTCCCTGGTGCCCCGGGCAAGCTAAACTTTGGCGCTCTTCAAAGTATGCTATCATAGTTTATTCCTAAGAAAAACCTGACTTCACATCAAGGAGTTTTCTCATTTTGACTGTTCTAAATCTGTTAGATATCTCCATTTTCCTATTTCCCCATTTCTATTAAGAAAGCGTTACTGCCTCAGACACGTGACAAGCGCTCCCTGGCATCTGGCGCCTTGGGCGACTGTTCATGTTGCTGATACCTAGGACTGGCTCTTTTAGTACATTATTTATATGTATTTTAGAGGTCCTCAAACTTTTTCGAAACACGACGCCCTTGGCTTGAGGATTTTTTTTTTCACGGAGCCCCAAGTCAGAAAATATCGAACTATTGAATTTACTAATATATGTTTGCAAAAAAAACAAAATGAATCTTTTGATTCGTGATGAGCCCGTTAGATATCGCTTCATATCATTATGACCGTGCATCAGCGCTTTATTCTGTTCAACAAGGGTTGGGACTGGGATCAAGGACAGGAAAAGCTCTGCTTAGGGTCCTTGTTGGTAGATAATCCGTCACTGAACGTGTTGATTAGTGAAACACCAGATTTTCATTTTTAGTAATTCAATATTTTGTGAAATCATCGTAAACACTCGTGTATAAGTTGACGTTTTATACAAAAATGCGGGGTCGACATAATAGTTTTGTAAAGTTAAAATTCATACATACCAGGAAGGACTACCAACAACTCTTGTCTTAAAAATGCAAACCATAAATTATTTCGTGACCATTACTCAAAGGTCGACCAATATATGAGATCAACTTGCACACGAGTGTAAGCGGTAAATTTTCCTTTTTTGCCTACTTTTCTCATTTTATATTGACTAATTCTTTTTTTGTTTTTTAATTACAGGTAAGTTTTCCTTCTCATTGTCGATCCAAGCAGATGAAGTAAGTGAAATCAGTTCTCTTCTCACCCACCTACGAATCTCCATCATTATCATTAATCAACCTCTTAAAAAACCGACCCCCTTGTCATGTTCTTGATCTCGTCCAAGGTCTGAAATCTCTCTACTTTCAACGGTAAAAAAAAAACAGAAATCGAAGGGAGCCGAATATGGACCGTAAGGGTTCTGACAAGACCTGAAGAACATGCTGACTCGGCTATTGTGAATGAAGCGGTCACACAGTACACAAACAAACTCAATAGCATCTACTGCTGACAGAGTAACCGTACGGGAGAGTATCTGTTCATGCATGTGTAGTAACTTGCCTTCTTTTTTGTTGCCAAGTTATATTAGTATTTTGTCCCATTTTTATCTACTATTTATCAATTATTTCATCTCCAGTAAGTATACAAGTATCCTGACTCTATATCTTTCGTTGTGACAATAATTGTGCTACTGGTTAATCAGCATGAGCACTTCCTGTAGAAAATTGGTAGCAATGAACTGGTATTTAGAGAGAGAGAGAGAGAGAGAGAGAGAGAGAGAGAGAGAGAGAGAGAGAGAGAGAGAGAGAGAGAGATGTTATAGTATACTCATTTGTTAGAGGAAGAAGTCAAAAATCTCTGACAGATTTGTTTTTAATAATTATCTCATCGGGTTAATTGGCAATTAGCTAAGAAGAGAGTGTCACTTGTTCAGTCATTACTATTTCCGTTCTGGGGGGAGAGCTGCGGGAAGCGATGACTGTATTTTTTTATTCTATTTATCCCCGTACACTCCTTGTAGAACATAAGAACGCAACCACTCTTCTGTGGTTTGTGAAGCAAGTACGTTTTAAGGAGTTAAGTTGTTAGTCCCACACTCGAGACTGACTATAGTAACTGTCAAGTTGTAGGTTTTATATTTTCTGTTAGAGTAACCTTCTCTTACAGGACGAATAGTCTCCAACTGCCCTGCTATTCGACTATAGCTAAGGGGAATTCATACCTTTTTCAAGGGCATATGTCCGAGGCCTCGGTAACTGTTTCGCCACTCTTCTCTCCTGAGAGTCTACTTAATAGTTGTATATTCAAAGAGACCTTAGAAGAACAACGTATCTGATTGCTGTCCAACACGTTGAAGCCTGCAGGTCTCAGTGTCTGCATTTTATTACGATATACATAATTGGATTATAATCGTAAAGCAAATAACGTGCAAAAGAACATTAAAGTATGAAAAGAGTGTTAATACAATTTCAAGTTTTTAACACTACAATCAACTACAAAGCACTCGGAGAGTGCATACCTCTGACAGCACCATTTTTAGGGAAGTACTTGCGCATGGATCCGTCCAAATAATAATCATCCATAGGCTATTGTCCACCCTTCCACAAAATATCATTGAAATTTATTGAAAACTTCGGGAGATATCGAGGGGACAAACATGAAATTTTGGTGATATATGTGTTTTGATGATATAACTACGACGCAGGGGAGATAATTATGTATGAAACCACCCCCAGATTTATTCACTTTCCTCTGTAGCATATTTTCCAACCCTCCCCAAAATTTCATAGAAATTCTTTTTCTATCTTTTTTGTGATGTCGTGTAGACAGACCTGAGCCTCTACATGAACGTAACTTATAGAAACGGATAAGTATCTCTCAGTCAGGAAAACCTCCTGGATTCGTCCCAAAAATTTTACCACCCCTTTCTCACCCCATTATTCACCCTTCCACAAAATTCCATTGAAATTCAGTCTTTACTTTTAGAGATATCGCGTGGACGGACAGACGAACAAAGGAACTGGCGCGACCTGATACATATAACGCTTTTCATAGTTGACAGAGGCAAATGAGATACTTGGTCTTGAATTGACACTGCAATATCTTTCATTTCTGTCTGGTATTGAGTTGCTGCCGCCCTCACAAAGTCTTGTAAACGCTCATCAAAAATTTTCGTTTTCTTGACGTCATTTCAAGTCGACCTTGGTCGCAGGCTGCACGAAATCGCTTCATGGGTCGCGTGTTGGACAAGTAATGTTGTCAGGGCCGGCGCTACGCTCCGGGCAAACTAGGCGAACGCCTAGCGCGCTAAAATCTGAGGGCTCCACACAAATTCTTAATCCAAATGAAATCACGAAAACTTAGTTATAAAGAGAGCAGTGGTTAAGACTGGTGATAGCAATCTTGAGAAAAAAATCGTTCTCGCAAGAAGCGACGACGCCTCGGGTGGAGTGGAACTTTCTCAGGTGATGTCTATCGTTAGATAGCGGTGGAGAGAAGACGGAATGGGGTGGTTATGAAGCGATGGAGTGTCGGCGAGGGCGAGGTGCACTGGTTTAAGTCGAGGGTTAACAATACCCTGGCACCGGCTCTGACTTCCATGGCCGTACAGAACAATGCATAAGCATACCTTAAAAGGTGTTTTTTGAAAAAATTATTCTAACTTGTCAACTTGAATTTATTAGTTTGTCTCGAAGTAAATTCCTGATTAAAAATGATAAATATCATTTGGAGATAAATTATTGAATTTACGTGTAACAAATTAGAGTATTTTCGTTTTGTTTTCAGTGCAGCCAAAGTTCAAATACAACTGAAAGTTGTAATTTTTATAAACTTGTTAATTTCCGTGAAACACGTTCACGAATATATAGGTTTACCCCGCTATCCGAAGGTATAGAATTGCTATAAAAACAACAATAAAAGCCTTTCGTAAGCTGAAAAGGTGTGAAGTGAAGAGGCAATTGGCATTAATTCGTATCGGAATCTTCGCCTTTTTTGGAAAAGTGAAAAAGTGACATTAATTGAATTTTCCAAAAACGGGAGTACCTATACTTCAATTCAATTAGATAATTTTTGAGGAAAATGAACTGAAATGCTAATTTGAGCGGAAGAGTGACCATTATTTCCAATGGTTGGTACATTGGAAAAATATTACGTAGACCAACTTATATTTACTCGTTCGTTAGTCGAGTAAACATACCTTGAGACAAACTGATAAATTCAGGTGTAACAAATTTGAGCAATTTTTTGTTACACCTAAATTTATTAGTTTTTCTCAAATTATATTTACTACACTTAACATATTTAGTCTAGTAAATATAATTTGAGAAAAACTAATGAATTTAGTTGTAACTAATTAGAGTAATTTTTGTAGTTGGTCTTAGAGCCGTTATTTTCAGTGTAGATAATAGATAGAAAAAAACTATGCTCCAAGCAACATTTGAACTCGTATCCCGTATCCTTGGGAGACTGCCCTAAAGTGGGTTTGCTGGTTTACTGAAATCGCGATCTGCGAGCTTTCATTCCAATTGCTGTAAATCAATATTCTTCTGTTCTCCAGTCTCCATACCGCAAAATTCTTTGTTTACACAAGCAACATTAGATGCAATTGTCATGAGTGGTCTGAATTTTTTAGACAAAAAATGTTACATAGACCAACTTTGAAAAATTCCTCTCATCTGTGATACCCAAATTTATCTCAAAGTATATTTACTCGCATGTGTTTAGGTGTTCGTGTGTTCCACTGTTCTTGGCCATACCGTTTTGTCTACAGACTTGGAAATTGACATCAGTACTCCACTAGTCCCTTTTAATTTTTTTTTAGTTTTGAAAAAAAAAAAAAAGAAGCTTTTTTTTTTTTCAACTTTTTGGGTCCCCATTCTGACAGATTGAATAATAACATCTAGATTCTATAGAATCTAGATGTTTCTAAATGTTTTTTTTTTTACTTTATTTTAGATGTTTTCCAGTGAAAACTTCAGTGATGTCATAAATAAAATTTATTCTGACCATATTTTTTTTTCGATGGATTTTTTTTCACATGACTTCATATTTTGATGCTACGGTTGTTCAATTATTGATTGCAATGGCGAGTTTTTCTTTCATCTTATTTCTATTGCTTGTTTACCTTTAGTTGTAGTAACAGATGTAATTGTCTTGAGTTGCTTGAATTCTTTAAATTTCAACTCGTCTTTCATCTTATTTTAATCCTTTGTTTACTTATAGCACTAGTAGTAATATTTGTAATAGTCTCAAGTTTCATCCAAACGAACCACTCGGCGATTATCTGGTGTTTTTATTCATAAAATTTCTTTCTCAAGAGGCAAAATAAATAAATGAATAAATAATGTTTTGCCGGAACACGGGCTTCAATACCCTTGGACTGAGGATCTGCACCTGGACCCATCAACAGCTACAACTCTCCTCTAATGGCCAATGGCTAATATAAGAATCCAAGACTTTTGCCACCAGTTGTACTTGAACGGACAACCCTCAAACACCCGAACGAACCATTCAGCAAGAAAATGTGAAAAAGTTTATTCGTTGTACAACCAATGAATCTCAGCCATCTGCTTCAGTTTTGAATAAGTTCTAGCGACTAATTATTCACCGATCAGTCGATAGAATTCCGATGGAACCAGAATTATTTGCTTGGCGGTTATTTTTACCAATAACTTAAATAAAACGACCAGTCTGAAAGGATTCAACATAACCAAATTCATAAATCCGAGCGACATTTGATTGAACTCACGTTCAGATAAGAAAATTAGTCTCTAAAGAAGCGACGACAAATATAGAATTATGAGAAAATAATTTCCATGAGATTTACTAAAACAAAAATGGAAGATTTTCTGCAAGGAAATAAATTCTGTGAACACTGAACTGCTACTTCCTTTCAATGCAAGTATGATTTAAAGGCTGACATAAGACAATTCTAAATAAGTGTTTTCAAACGAAGAAATCGAAGATGTCAGACTACCCAGTGATTTTGAAACTGGGATCTGCGAACCCTAGGAGATCTGTCGAATAATGTTTGGGTATCCGCAGCAGATCCCTCTGAACTTAACATTGTTGATCAACATCATCGAGACACAATATCATCCACCGTACAAGCTTCGAAAAACAGAATTATTTCGCACAAACCTTATCAGATATTAGAGTTCGAATGATTGCCACCATTTAGAATAGATATGATTTTTAAAGGTGTAAATTTGCTTATTATTGTAATTCATTAATTACAGAGCATAAATCAAAACCTAAAAACCAGGATCTTTCAGAATATTTCCTTTATAGAAGGGGAGCTTGAGTTTTCAGAGTTTCGAAACCATTGGACAATTCAGAGATCCAGTAATCCTTTTCTGAACTTGCCGACATAACCTTCATTTCCTCGTTCTACCTGTGCGTTGAAGGCTCCCATAATGACATGGAAGTATTTCCGGATATCTTGGAGTAGGGCGTTCAAGTCATCATATAGTTTGTCAATTTCCTGACTTTCAACTGGGGTCCCCAGAAATCACGCGTGAAACCGAGGCCAGCTGAATTTAAGATGGCGAGAGGAACTAGACAAGATCAGAAAGTATTGTCTACGCGACGCCTATGATAGAGAGATCTGTCAAATTCTGGTGAGGGTCTATGTCCAACGACAGACAATGATAATGATGATGAATCCTTTTCCCTTACTATTTCTCATCATATCAGTATATGTGGCTTACCCTAAATAGGAGATTCATTATTAGCATTCATTCTCACTTACAAATCCAGGGAGAGTAATTATTATCAAAAAGTTTCTGATCAAGCGCTTTTAGGTCTCAAGAAGTGCCCATCAGGAAACCTGTAAGGAAATAAAAAAAACATTATCACTGTTCCAAAATCATACACTGGTTTATTCAAACTTAAATTCTCATCTTGGTTATCATAGTTACATTTTTTGGCCATTGTACTTTCTGGTCTTCTTTAGGTGCCACTTGCATTTCATAACGTTCACAGAATTTCAAACTGGACCTTCTATTCAACGCGCTAGGACTGTTCTCATTCCGTTGTCTATGCTGAGGGATATCCCGTATAAGTTAATTGTCCTCTTGATATCGTCCTACAATGTGACTAAGCGTTGGTTATGTAGTGGAGTTTACCTGATAATAGTGAGTTCAATCCGTTGGTCAGGCATGGAGGTTCATATACTCTCGTTCAGAAAAACACAAGAAGGAATCTACAGAAGAATCATATAATACGAATTATCCTCAAGTATGGACAGCGGGACAAGAACAGGATTCCTGTGTTGATTGAATAAAGGATTTGGTTCGTAATTCCCAAACGGTTACCAAACGTGACAGGCAGCTGAAGGAGGCCACAGGGTTCGATGACCGAAATGTTGTGATTATAACTAGCAAAGTCAGGTCATCAGTTTCGAATATCAGTTTATAATAAAAGACTTGTTGCTTCAGAGTCAAACTCTACTCTGACAGAAGCTTTTCAAATATTTCGACTTTTGTGAAAAAATTTTCTTTTGACCGGAAAAAGTCTTTGAATTTGGCCTTAAAAGAGGGTTTGATAAAAAAATGTAGATAAATCGAGATATGAAATTCTAGATATAATTTGAGGCAATTTAGATTTTGACTGAAAACTAGCGTCCATAGCTATCCATGTTCTCACTCTCCTTCTTTCTCTCTTTCTTTTTCTTCATTTCACTTCCATTTTCTCTCTCTTTCTCTCTCTCTCTCTATATATATATATATGTATATATGTGAGTGTGTGTGCACTTCGTTCTCTCTTTCTCTCTCTCCCCCTCTCTCTCTCTCTATATATATATATATAGAGAGAGAGAGGGGGGAAAGAGAGAACGAAATACATACACACACACATATACGCACACACACACACACACACACACACACACACACACACATATATATATATATATATATATATATATATATATATATATATATATCAACAGCAAGAGCCATTGTAAGTTCAGTGCTGGACAGATATCTTTTCCATCTCTGTTTAGTGATCCGACAAAAGACAAGAGAAGTAACTTCTCCATCGATTACACTTTTTCCCAAGACTTTGATTGATCATTTTAATGTTGTTTTGGAAAATTGACGTAACACAATCTTCTTCCATTTCACCACGTATCGTAACTAGCTGAGCTTAGTAAATGTAAATAAATCCAAGATTCCTCCGACCATGTTTTGAGAGCTTTGTTATTCTTTGACTGTTTCTCTCTCCTGGTTTTTTTCTCTTATGACGGAAGCAAAAATACTAATTGGGGCACCGAATTCCGTTACAAGCAACAATTGACTTGCACAGTATTTTCGGTCTATTTTTTCTGAATGTATGATGAACATTTTTCTGTAGTTATCTATATTTTTCGAAAATATAATTCTATGGGTTTTATGGATGAATGTTCCCGATCAAAAAGAATATTTCTTTACGTTCGAATAAACAAAAACCTTTTTTCCGGAATGGAAGGAAAAAAATAACGATGAAGATAAATTGCAATGTTTTGATTTCAAACGCTTATCTCTGGATCACTCTCCTAGAAAATATGCTTCAGATGAGAGGTTCTGTTCTCAAAAGCAGCCCCCCCTCTCTCTCTCTCTCTCTCTCTCTCTCTCTCGCAATATATATATATATATATATATATATATATATATATATATTGAGAAATGGATATATGTGATAAGAGAATCGCATATGTTTTCTCTGTGGAACCGCCTAAAACATCTTTCTCTGAGAAAGATGGCTGGCCTCCGTCGAAATGCATCGAACTGCTCTCACTGAATAATAACAAAAAATTGAGATGTAACACCTATCTCTTGAGTTTTTCACTCCACCTTCCAATTGTCGTTTTCACACACACACACACACACACACACACACACACACACACACACACACATGTATATATATATATATATATATATATATATATATATATATATGACACACAATATATCTATATATATATATGTATGTATGTGTGAACAATCGGGAACGAGACAGACTCAGGAGTAAAAGTATAAGGAGACTTTATTTGCTAATCAATTAATTCATAGATTAATTGTTTAATATACTGTACATGGTTCCCAATTTCAGCAGCATGTGTGTACCATTTAGTGATTAAAGGCTTTCGTAGAAAACAGATTCAGCCTTGGATGTTTTGCTTTGGAAGTAAAATGGAAATCAAGTAAGAGGATTTCCTTTGGGTCATGACAATGAGTCCAAATATATATATATATATATATATATATATATATATATATATATTTCCCTTATTATCCAAAAGTATAGCATAGCATTCTTTTAAAAACCTTCTGCGAACTGAAATGGCGTAAAGGAAAAAAAGCAAATATCATTAATTTATACGAGAAATAGATGAATAAGAAATTTGAGCGTCCCCCCACCAAAAAAAAAAAAATGGCGATGATCTATGTAAGGCTGAGTTTTCGGATTTAGGGGTGGTGGAAGGTACAGGAGACCGTCACGTAAGAGTGCAAGGAAAAGGATTGCCTCTATCTCTGTTGTCTACAGAACAAACTCTGAATGGTATTTCTCTCTTCGCCTTTGGTCGTAAAGGCGGGAAGATGGTGCACAGAGAACTTTCGAAATGCAGGGTATACCTGTATGTATGCTTACACACACGCACACACACACATACATGCATACATACATGTATTAATAGTCAACGGGTCTTTACAGCTCAAAACACTAAACATTTAAAGGATTCAATTTTTTCTTATGTATATGTGCAAAGAAATGGATATATGATCCGACAGAATGATTATAAATTACGTTATATTATATAGGAACTCTCTTTTGAAACGATCTCCCGTCATTACACGGTTAATACATCACTTGGCCCAGACAACGTACGTGTATATATATATATATATATATATATATATATATATATACACATAAAATTGGGATGAAAACATATACGAATAGTTATGTGTTCACTGTCCTTTTTTTACCGTCCTTTCTGATAGAAGTAAATTGTATATAATAAGCCAGTGAATCAAATATAACAACAAGAAAAAAATGAGAATAAAAAAAGAACAAACAAAGATGGGAAGGGAGTGGGGCGTGGTAAATTTATGTATGTGTATATATGTGTGTGCGGGGGTGGGTTGGGGGATGTTTTAAATCACAATTTCGTACTGAATCGACCACAAACACTCGCAGACTTCGTTCTTGTAATGCTTCAGGAATTAGGGGATTATTTCACGGTAATATAGAGACGAGGAATTTTATAAAATCTTCCTTCTTTTTTTTTTTTTGTCTGTTGATAGGAACACCGCTTGTTTATTTGTTCAGAGTTTGTGCAGGATCGCCAAATTAGCCATTTTTTCGGCTAGATATGGCCATTTTTTCCCCAGATTCCTGATATCTTCGATAACCGATTAATTTGAGTAGATTTAAAAAGAGTAAATGTGCAATTTCCATCAATAGTTTATTCTGGAGTCTCGATATATACTTATTTTATTTCATTCCACAAATAAGCCTTAAATGAGTATATATATATATATATATATATATATATATATATATATATATATATATATATATATATATATATATATATATATATATATATATAGCTTCAGTTTTAAACACTAAAAAAATTAAAAAAACTTTTTCAAAATTCTTTCTGGGTTACTTCAGCCCCTTGTTTCCAAATATCTATTAATGTAATTTATGTAATTTTCTTCGGTGTTTTTCATGTTTTATTTATACTTTGCTTTTATGGTACGATGAGGAAAATTCTCTCTCATTCAGATCATCAATTGTTTTTCCATGTAACTGTTTTGGAGATTTTAAAAAACAAAACAATTATGTTAATTTAGCACCCCAGTAGTGTTGAACAAACTCCGCCCCCCCCCGTTCAACTATAATTTTTATGGATAGCTTCAGTCATACAGGTAGTTTGTCATTTTACACAGTGTATTATCATAATGAATTATACATGAATGTTATTCTATACTACGCATTATTTAATTTCTTTTCAACAGAGTTTACCTATGTTGGTTTCCCCAAAAACATTTTTAAGGATGAGGGATCAGTAACTGTAGCTATACACCGGAGCTAAATCCATAACATAAAAGTTAGCGATCTTCCTTGTTTCCGCTAGATATTTAGCGGTTTATCAGTTCAGTGTTTTAGCTGTCACGTTGGAGGGAAACTTTGAATCAATGTGATAGCAACATCTGCGGCTTGTAAGTTCAACTTTGTAGACTGATGACTTACCGATTGGCCAAAAGTAATCTTGTGAATCGGTGATGAAGATTAAATCTTTAAAAAATTGCATACATTGAGAAAGAGGAACCTGAATACGGCCCAAACGGGCAAAATTGAAAAAGCAAAAACAATAAGATCAATAAAAAAAACAACCAAAAAAACAATTGTCATTTTTGATGACACCGATATTCAATGAAATAATGAATTGTGAAATGTTCACATCAACTATGAAAACGAAACAAATATGACGGGAACATTTCAACAGTCAATAGAAACTCATAATGAGATATTAAAAAATATATAAATTTCATATATGCCTCGTTTGTGGGTTATACTCCCTCAGGCAAGAATGGATAAAACTACTATTTTTTAAGAAAATATCTCTCGATTAATCAAAGTCAATTGCCGACGGATCATTGAAAGTTTTTTTTCATTAGATAGCTTCAAGAAAATTGCGATTAACAATACAACCGAAATCAACTGAGCATTGAAGATATGGAACTGCATGTGTTGGACATGTTGCTATTAATTGCTGGTCAACATCACGACTAACATCATAAAGTCTCTGTCATTTCAAGTTTTTTTCTTTAATATAATTATTGATAATCTCGCCCTTCGAAGTCTTTTTTTTTTTTGTAATTGTACTATGAGACGTCATAATTGGCAACTTTGGGGGCTGTAGGAGTTACCAGATAGGAGATGAGTTTATCACCAGTCTGCCTTTGGGGCTCCACTCATGGTTTGTTTTTCAGTTAAAGAAACCTCTTATTTTGATTGCTATTCACTAATATTTGGGGAGGAATTGATATTATGCCTTCTCTCATTGCACTACAGCTGAGTGAGCGGAAGCAGGCCCGGCAGAAACGAAAACTTGGTTTACCAATTCAGTTTTCTGTGGTGGTAACCAATACGCCAACCCGTACCTCTGGTGCATCTATCCTCCTACTCATCCCTACCCTCCTAAAAAACCGTCTTGTAACCAGTGTCTTTTGGCAGCATGCCATGTTGAGGTGATCAATTAAAAAATTGGAAAAGGGGCTGCTCAATGAAACTAGTTACATCTCTCACCTTTTGTTGGGCAGTGAACACGAAAAAAGTCTGATTTTTTTTTAAAAAGCGTGAATGCTCCCAGACACAATAGGAAAGACATTTCAAGATGAACCTTAATTGTAAATTGAACCTCCCCCAAGAATCTATCACGGGAAGGGGTCGAAAAATTAAAAAAAAGTTTTCTCTAGACATGATAAAGAATGATTGTTTAAATTTTCAGCACTCTAGCTTAAATGGTACGACCACAAGACGTGATGCACAAAATACCGCTCAAAACGAAAGAACGATTTACTCAAATATAGTTCCTATCTATCATTATTGCCTGAAGTTCTTGAAATCTATAGAAATTATGGCTCTTGGTTTAAACTTCGTAGACTCATTCTGTCAACTGGATTTTTTTTTTCTAATCAAGATTTTTCTTGAATACCTTTTTACCATAACCACTTCCGATAAAAAAGACTTTTCGTACAAGAAGCATATACCGAAAGCCATGATTTCTAAAAATTCCAAGATCCTGGGGCAATTATAATCAATAAAAACTTAATGTGAATGAATCGTTCTCTCATTTTGATCGGTACTGTACGTAGCCAGACAGTCAGACAGCCAGACCTATTTAGAAAGTGTTGATACCTATTTTGATAGTTTTGGTGAGAGTTTTTGGTTGATGGTTTTAAACATTTACTCACAGGTTGCTATGCAAGTCTCTGCTCAGCCACAGACATAATGGTCAACCAACAATTCTCAATAATACAATTATGTAGATGCTTAGAAATCAGTAGAAATCGAAGAGCGATATCCAAATGTTTCCAATCTGATAGAGAGAGAGAGAGAGAGAGAGAGAGAGAGAGAGAGAGAGAAAAGAAAAGATTTCCTATACAAAGAAGTGAATAAAAAAAACTACGAAATGATGTTTGCGATGTCGGAACCTGGAAGAGTTGGGTTTGGAGGGACGACAAATGCATGTTGTGTCGACACCGTCTTTCCAAAAGGAATCGTAACGGAATTGGAAAACGAAGATTCTCTATATTGTTGGGCGGGGGGGGGGGTTCGGGAGTAGCGATGTCAAAATTGGTGCGGAGTGTAGAGGAATCTATAGATGATATCGATTTGCAGGAACCAGTCATGCAGTAATAGAGACTATGAGTCATTTCCAGGGTTTCTCTTTGGAAACGGCGAACGGTGCCAGGGTTTGACGCTTGCCTGTGACGGTTATTTTATTGCTTTATGGCTGTCTCAAAGATAGAACAAATGGTAATGCTTACACTTGGTTAGAGAATACAGAACAAAATATAAATGGGGAAGAATTCTTTGCATATATGTATGATATCAATGAGAAATGGATGTATATGATCCGACAGAATGATTATGAATTGTGTTACACTATATTGAAGCTCGTATTTGGAACGATATCCTATTACTAGACGGTGATTGTATCATTTGGCCGAAACAACGTGAACAGAATAAACGATTAAAGAAAATTAGGCAGCTGTGGGGATTGAATCTGAGCACCGATAGGGTAGCTGCTTCAGCTTAGCGGTGCTCTTACCAATGAGCTAAACAATTGATAGAGATGCAAAGGCCCAAATGAATGTTTCAACCCCTAATCCTCACCTCGTTTATTCTCTGTTTATATGTGCTCTATTTGTCTCTTTCAACGCGACCATCATATACGTATGAGCTAATGAACATTTATAGGAAACTGCATCCACGTAGATGAATTGAGTTCAATGCAAACTGTAATAAAACGATTCATGTCCCTTCATCAGTATATACATATATATATATATATATATATATATATGTGTGTGTGTGTGTGTGTGTGTGTGTGTGTGTGTGTGTGAATGTTGGTTTGTTTGTTGTGTAAATGTAAGGTAATCCAACAAAATGGTGGAGGTAAGTTGACAATGCAGAAGGGAAAGATTTGAGATAATGAATGTTATATCTTTTAAAAAAAGAAAAGAAAGATAGGCTTGATGCGTATTCAAAATTACTCAGCGATGCAAAAAAAAAAAAAAACCCGCAAAAAGATTTATCTCTTTACATGTTTGGGTGTAAAACTGAATAAGAGAAACAAAGGAGTATTCAGTATTATATTCAAATATGCAAACAATGAGCACAGTCTTGATTTATCCAATAATACCCGTTTTGATTGTATAATGCTCCACTAGAAATAATAAAATCCTCGTATGTTTGGTCTCTTGCTGATGGTGTAGGGAGAAACTCGTCACGAAACGTCCGTGAATAAATACTTAATCACCCAATTTGTGTTTTCCTCATTGTCTATAAAAAGAAATTCACAATATATATATAAAGACGACATCTGCCCGGAGAGTATTCAACCATTTTGAATATCTCAAGAACTGGTTGCGTAGTCTCGATATAACTTGACAACCAATCAGAGGCGATCTTACGGCACATGTATGAACAAATATTATCCTGTAGGGTTACTCAGTCGGTAGTCAGACACTATTTATGGAGCTAGTAAACTGTGACAGTCTCCTGCAGAGTGTTTTTTGGTAAAACATCGCCTCACTCAGATTTTTCTGTCCTGTACAGTTGTTATCTGACTCTCTCAGTTTTCTGCCTTTCCCCAAAACTAGAATCACCGTTAACAGATGGATTTCAGATCATGGATAAGATTTTTCAAAAAGAACGCAACGTGGCACCCGATGGAGATACCAGAAAAAAAGACTTTGGATACTGTTTAAAATGTTAGATAGTTACGCATTTCCCAACGTGGTCAGAGTTCAACTGATATTAGTCGAACCCAGATTGAAAAGTTAGAATTTTGAATGCTTGTTTTCTAGATAGATCGACCCATCACACTTGGAATACTGGAGTTACACAGTCTTCGTAACTTTATTCCCCAAAGCGTGAATCCAGCCGGGGTCCAGACTCCTCTAATATTCAGGCATAGCACAATTAACATTTTTATATTGAATATCTACGAAGAGAAATGTTGTTACTGAAAACCCAAATTTTCCCAAGTAATCATAGATTGATATTAAGAGTAAGAAGTTACTATATCTATTGTCTCATTACAGGTTGAGAGAAAACAAAATGAAATATAAATTGGACCCCTTAATTGGAATCTTACCTCTGCCTCCTAATAGCTTTCACAAAACAACGATATCACTCTCTCTCTCTCTGTCTCTCTCTCTGTCTCTCTCTCTCTCTCTCTCTCTCTGTGGTTCATTTGAAAATATTTCAAATTGAAACGGAATATACAAACTGTAATGGATCATGGAAAAGATTTTTCCTTATTATATTTATATATAAATATGTTAATCAAAGTGACGATTGGAAGGTGGAGAGAAAAAACTTGCAAGAAAGCAGGATTCGCATCCATTTTGTTTTTATCGTCACATCGGCATGTTTCGATGCATTTCGACGGGTGCCAACCATCTTCTTCAGAGAAAAACTTTCAGTGGTTCAGGAAAAAAAAACTTTTCTCTTCAAATCTTAAAGAAAGGAATGGAGATAATTCTGTGTCCCTTGGTTGTTAAGTAGAACCAGCAGGGGAGGTGTTTGTATCTGTGCAGATGTGAGTTAAGTTTGGTTAGAAATGAGAAAATTCTTTTAGGGAGGGGTCTCTGTTGGTGTTGGGCTTGTCTTACGTAAGAAGAAACAGTGCAAGGGGGGGGTCAACATAAAATGGCCAGTTCTCAGGAAATTTCTTTAAGAATGGAAGGGTAGTGTCAAGCATTTAATGGATTGGTGTTGATATATGTGGGTCAGGATGGAAATAAGGTGTTTTTCTTTTTAATTTTTTTCGGTTTATGGTGAATGATATATGTGTGCTTATGTTAATTCTTAAATTAACTGTTGGCAGTCAGCCAATTCCTTGTATATTGGGGTTTTAATGTGTTGTATCAATGTGATTCTGTTTTAAAACCAATGCATCAAGAGGGTTTGCAATCTGAAAGTGACCATGACTTCGTGTTTTTATATTGCATTGAATATAAGGGTTGCTTCGATGCATCTACTTGTTGAGGGGTCATAGATATCCTTGATGAGATGGGCTTGATGAAAGTTGAAGTTGTGGTTGTGTATATGCCTATGCTTAAACAGGGCATTTGTCTTTTCATCTAGTTTTAAAACTCTCTTATGTTTGTACATTTTTCTTGATAGGCCTTGATGTCTCTCGGATGTAGATTTTGTCACATTCCTTGCAACAATAAAAAATGTAACACCTGCTTTCTTTTAAGTTTTCCTCTCCACATTCCAATTGTCACTTTCATCAACATTTTGACGGATCATTTAACACCACAATGCAAACATATATATATATATACTTCCTATTGTTCAAATTATATATATATGTTATTAAATCATGGATATCATAATTACTATAACACACACGCACACAGATATATATTCATTTCAATTGACATATTTCCATTGATATAAATGAAATTACTCCTCGTCGGCCCCTCTCAATATATTTATCTATACGAGTATGGATTGATGTCTGTAGTTCGATACAGTTCTCAGCTGTATTTTGATTTGAAATTTTTACTGGAATATGTTTGATCAATCAGGAAGCGTTATGCATTATCAAGGGAAGAGATTATGTTGAAAATAGATATTTTGTGAAAAATAATTCGTCAAAAAGAATTAGGCAGCATACTTATCAATTTACCTATGTTTATATATTTAGGCAGTAATCTTTCGTTAATACATACTTGATCAAAGACGAAATGAGGATTCTTTCTCAATTTGTAATCAACTCTTCTTTTTTTTATGTATGAATTAACGCATTTCTGAGTTCAATGAATGCAAATATTGTCCAAATGTTGGGGATTGCGTAACCGTACTCCTGGCCATTATCAAGATCGGAAAAAAAAACTTTGGATGTTATTCGTTTTTCAATTCTCCAGAAACGCGACGACGTGTGTGAGTTAGTAATTAGATTTGGAGAAAATCTGGAAAACATTTGCGGGCGACTTGGAGGTTATTTTAACCGTTTCTCCCTCTGCGGAATAATGATTCCATGAACTATCGATCTGCCCCGGAATAAAACTGATCGAAGTAGGTTTGAAGGGAGAGATGAAAAATAGTCAAACATCGAGGTTATTCAGAAGAAACTAACTTTCGAGTACGACTTTAAATTAGGACATAATGCTACTCAAGCTGCTGATGATATTAAGCATTTGGAGTAAAAACTACTACAGTACGAACTGTTCAACGTTGGTTTAATGGGTATTGATCTGGAAATATGGATACCTATAATAAACCTTGAGGGAGACCCAAACCTGTTTTAATTATGAAGATTTATTGATAGCAGTGGCCAACGACCCACGAACAACGATATATATATATATATATATATATATATACATATATATATATATATATATATATATATATATATATATATATACACACATATTTAACATGTAATGCATATACATATGGTTGGAAGGATATAGATCCGATAGACTGTTGCGGAAAATTTGACAATACGGAGAAAGGAAAAAGACTAAGTACATCTCCATTTTCCATCAAAGAGTGTAATACCTTACACACGTTTCATCAGTGGACCCCAGGTTTCGTCAGAGCTTTGATAGTGAAAGATATTTGGAGAGAAATGTGAAAATTACAGAAATGCCTGGGTGATAGTTGGGATAGAAAATTGTTAGATATTGGTAGAGAACAAGTGGGTTTTTTTTTTTTTTTTTTTTTTTTTTCATTACTCTGTGTTGTTTTTAGGTTACAATTATATAGGAGAGAGATCCAGGTATCTCAAAATCGAATGTACGAACACCAAAAGGTCTTAATACTGGATGATCATCTAAACGCCTTGGTTCAACATCAGAATCTCTTACACCACAATCTCGACCTGGAAAAAGCACAAATAATCAAACGCAAACACGTCTCCAGAATACGCAAATGCATTGAATTTGCCCTCATTTCGGTCAGCAATACGATTATCAAACGCTGAAATAATTTCAAATTTGCACCACCGCTAGCAAAATTAAAACAACGTAAAATATTGTCTCTTATAAGTAACATCAACAAATTTGATACTAGCTGAAAGTATGATTTCTTTGTAAATCCTCTTATACACACGTTTTTACATAACCCCTTTAACAAATAATTTTACCCCCCAAATCCTGAGCCTTTCTCCTTCACACCAACCACATCACCAGGACACTCAATTCCCTCTGCAAAACATCTTTATCAGCAAAAAATGACATCCACTTGTCATGAGACCCAACTTGCATATATAAGGCCCCCACCTCTGATACACAGAAATAAAAAATACTATTACACTCATTAATAATAAAAAATAATAGTGTGTTGTGTAAAGTCTTTTCTCTTTTCAACTTTTTCACAACACGCACACACACACGAATATATATATATATATGTATATATATATATGTGTGTGTGTGTGTGTGTGTGTGTGTGTGTGTGTGTGTGTATCCTCTGGCTCTTTTTGTCTTTGTTATCCTCCCCCTTAAAACATGACAGGCATGCTCCAAAACAGAAAAAAAAAGCTGTGAAAAATTTTAAGGAGGTCTATTTACAATGTATCTATAATGCTAAACTTGGCCCTTATTTTCCGTTCAAACAGTGAGTAAACAGACACTACACTTTGACGCTAGGCAGAGTGCACTGATATTTTTAATCCTAGGCCGAAATATTGATACGTACGTAAATCACCTTGTTATTTTCTACGGGTGCTATGCTAATATATTTATAAACAGAAACGCGTGTGTGAGATGAAACTTAAATCGAAAATCGGGGAAAAAACATTGCGAACAAATTGGAGGTTATTTTTACCGTTTAACCTCCTGACGAATATTGATTCGATGGAGCATCGATCTGCGCAGGAACAGACTTCGGTTACGGATCGAATGATATTTAAAGGAAGAGAAGAAAATTAGTCAATAACCAAAGTTATTCAAAAATCAGCAGTAATCAAAAATTTGTTGGATGGAAAAAAGAAGAAAAAAAAACACACTTTTATTTTGTCATACCTCCTTCTAGTGGCACTTGATAATTGCCGACTAAATTGGCTGGCTGGATTTCCAAGAGGAACCTTTTCGTCCTAATGTATGTATGTATGTATGTATGTACTTGGGTATCAGTAAGTGGAGTGGGCATAAGCTTTTTCTTGCTTTCTGGTAGCAATCGCTTATCGTAGACATGTTGGCGGTTGGCTGTATTTTGGAGGCGGGTTTCTTTCATTGTTAATTTTTTATGCAGAAACTACGAACATAAAACAGTAGATGATCCCCCAAAATAAAATAAGGTGTACAACTTTGGAATTTAAATTCAAATAATAATAATGACAATAAAATCTTGAATAAAACACGAAAAACTCTGAATGCAGTACATTAACAGCGATCGGAAAATATCCTGACTTGCATAACATTACGTCGGAGGATGATCTGGGACAGCATAAAAATTTATAAGATATCTAGAAGAAAATTTCTTTCTTCAGTTTAAACGTGTAAAGTTTATAAGATTATATATGTGCGTGTGTATGTGTCACGTGTGCGTGGGTGTGCATGTAAATGCCAAGCTAAGAAATACGAAAGTGAAAATAATGAGTAAACTACAATGTTTCGGGGGAGATATTATGTATTGACCCTCAGAAAACAACAGATCTGAGCGTTTATTTAACGTCCTTACTGTGTTCAAGTTATCATTGAAGAAAAATTTGGAGCACATAGAATGGTTGTGTCATCTGTGTTAAAATTGCAAAAGACACTATTATTCATTTTTGAAAATCCTTCAAGTGACCTGTCATTGAATTGACCTTTACAGGTCACCAAAGGTCAGCAAAACCCATCCAATATTCACAATCAGCTCAAGTTAATCCTTGTACACAAATCTGCAGGCCATATGATGCAGCCGTCTTAGTTAGATTTGAGAATGACAGGTCAACACCAGCTATCCTATGTTAATCCTAGGTCAATTTGCACTTGTACGCACATTTGCAGGGCATGCGGTGCAGTCGTTTTTGTTATATATGAAAATGCTTGCAAAATTGACTTAGCCTTAAATTGACCATTAGATGTCATTGGAGGTCAGTATCACCTATCCTATGTCCATCATGTGGTCAAGTTGTCCCCGTACAAAAATTTGCAGTTTTAGTGGGCTGCCGTTTTCGTTAGATTTGAAAGTGCCAACATGGACCCTAGACCATATTGACCTTTTGAGATCACCAGAGGTCATCAACCACTATCCTATTTTCATCCTGGGGTCAAGTTATTCTTATGCAGAAATCTTTAGCTCATAGAATGCAACCATTAAGGAGGCTATAGAGACATAGTTAGAAACAATATTCTTTGTCTTTATAGCATTATACATATACAGGTATATTTATATAGCAAAGGCCCGAAAAACTGTCTTTGCCTTTCCACCAGGTGTTTAACTCAATGTTATATATATATATATATATATATATATATATATATATATATATATATATATGTGTGTGTGTGTGTGTGTGTGTGTGTGAGTGAGTGTGTACGTATGTCTGTTTTTGTGTATGTCAGTGCAATTCATTGATAAACAAACGTATATTTCAATATATATATATATATATATATATATATATATATGTATGTGTGTGTGTGTGAGTGAGTGAGTGAGTGTGTACGTATGTCTGTTTTTCTGTATGTCAGAGCAATTCATTGATAAACGAACGTATATTTCTCTCTCTATATATATATATATATATATATATGAAACCTCTCACTTTCGTTCTTATCAGAATGAAGTCCTTAAACTGGTGCAGACTCTCAATTACCGTGAGAAATTCTTGTATTGCTTGAAACAATATTTTTCCCCTTTTGTTATTTTTGATTATTTATCGGGGACGATGGACATTTTCTGCTGCCTGGAAGTGTCAATGGATACGTTTATTCCACAGATAGGCACCATTCTCTGTCTATTTCCATTTGTATGTAGCCTATTTAGGCAAGATTCTTGGATTATTCGTTTCAATCTTTCGTTATAATTCGTCTTTCTTCAACCTTCTTTTTCTTCTTTTTCTTTTTCTTTTTCTTCTTCTGCTTCTTTTTCTTCTTCTTCTTCTTCTACTTGTACTTCTTTTTCCTTCTTCTTCTTTTTCTTCTTCTTCCTCTTCTTCTTCTTCTTCTAATTCTTTTTCTTCTTCTTCTTCTACTTGTACTTCTTTTTCCTTCTTCTTCTTCTTCTTCTTCGTCTTCTTCTACTCCTTCTTCTTCTTCTTCCTCTTCTTCTTCTTCTTCTTCTTCTTCTTCTTCTTCTTCTTTATTCTTCTTCTTCTTCTTGCCTTTCCCCCTTCTCTATTGCTTCTTTCCTGCTTCTTTTTACTTCTCCTTTTTTTTCTCTTTTTACACTTCCTTCTTTCCTTCTTGCATTCTTCTTCATTTTTCCTCTTCCCTTCTTTTCCATCTTTTCCATATATCGCAATTATTCGAAGTCGCCTGCAAATAATGTTATTGGGCAACAGAAGAACAGAATTATTGGCTGAATCGGACTAAAATACAGACGAATTGAGAGACTGGAAAGAAACGCTGCAAAAAGGCCGACTGAGAACAAGCTCAAACAATAAGAATAAAACAGAAATCGGTGTAGAACCGAAAAATATTTTCAACGAAGGACAAGAAAAAAAAGGTAGAGAGAAAAAAATCAAAAGTCAGAAAGAATTATAAAAAAAACCTGCAAAGAAAAAGAAAAAAAAAAAGAAGAGAAAAAAGAAAGAAATATCTGCCATTACTAAATATTTTTCATTTCTTGTTCCTCAAAAAATAGATTCGGTCTTTATTAGGTCATTGATTTCAGATTTCAGTCATCCAATATATATATATATATATATATATATATATATATATGTATATATATGTGTGTGTGTGTGTGTGTACATATATGTATATGTATACACACACACACGCACATATATATATTTATATGAATATAAATATAAATATAAATATATATATATATATATATATATATATGTATATTTATATATATATATATATATATATATATATATATATATATATATATATATATATGCTGATTCTTAGTCACCATAGCAACCACTTTTTATGATATCCATCCCTTTGACCAAACATTCCATTCCGTTACCACGAACATTACTTGCGACTGCTGCAGTTATCTTGACCATCGGGTCCACCATAATTCTTCTCACACGGAACAAGCCGGACATTCAAGGACGACTCCCTATGGCCTGTTATCCGTCAGAGCTACATATCTGGTGCTATCTTTGCTTACTATAGAAACCAAACCTTTAAACCATTGAAAGGTTCATTCTGCTGTGAATGGAAATTCTTCCTGAAACATGTATAACCAATGTATTAATTGATTGAATATTTAAATAATTAACTACCTAATTAATTAAGTTTCCATATCATTTTTACTTCTGAGCCTTTCTCATTCAAAATAGTACATACACACACACACACGTATATATGTGTGTGTGAGTGTGTGTGTGTGTGTGTGTGTGTGTGTGTGTGTGTGTGTGCAAGCAAATTCGTGAAGTAACGGTTAATGAGACCTAGAAAACCATTATTTGTTCGATCCCCACTAATGCCGTATATCATTTGACCTTGGGCCAGACTAAGCTAACCTTGGTAAACACATAGAACTACACTCACGCACACTCTCTCTTTCTCTCATACACATACACACGTACACACACACACACACACACACACATATGTACATAGTCATGTAAATTTTTCATTTTGTAACGAAAGAAACATTTTCAGTCAATTTAAATATAGAGTCCCAAAGTATCTACGACCGTCTGTCATGCGAGCCATTTTTTTATTATCTAATTGGTGTTATCTTAATGTGTTTATCATATATTTTTAGGCTCTTGTTCTGCACAAGATAGTTTTATTTGTATTTGTAATTTTATTCATTGTAATGGAGTTCGTCACCTGTTTTACCATAGCTTTGTTTCGGGAGTATTAAAAAACAGGACAGGTCTCTTGCCATAGCACTCCCCCATCATATTCATACATATTCCCATGAATATAACTACTCCATAACTCTAATCTATTTTGAAGTTAAAGAATCTTCTTTTATTATTATATTGTAAGTGTTGATGTACGTTAATGTATGATTATTTTACATGTATTTATTTGTATCTCCTTGAATATAACTATTCCATAGTTTTAGTTTGTATCTAAGTAAAAATATTTTTCTATTGCGATTGTATTAGTGTAGTTGTAGCTCAAGTGAAATTATTTTATATGTATTCATTTAGTACGTTTTGCAGATAGACTCAGGTTAAATTTGAAATAAATTTCTTATTGTGTTTATATTTACATAGCATTTATATACGAATGCATTACATTATTTGAAACTCTATTTGAAAGTATCTCCATTCATTACGCGTCGAATGAGTCACTCGACCTAGACAGCGTAAACAAAATAAGCAATCAAAGAAAAATGGGACTGCCATCTTTATATCTATCTATATGAATAATTCCGCTGACTTGTATCAACCGGCGTGAAACTGTAAACTGCAGTATTACTGCGGCCTATGAGTACTAAGAGAGAAGGGCTGGAGACTAGAGGAGACTTGCTGTCACTCAAACTCCAGCGGTTACCACCAGGCAACTGGTGTGAGATTGCAAATAATAATAATAATAGTAATAATGATAATAACAACATGATGTAAGAAAAAAGAAGGCAAAAAGCAATAATGCTCTCCAGAATAATAACTCGAAAAATTAATTTCTATCGGGAGATGAAAAAAAAAAAATCACCGAGTCGGGTTAAGGATTTAATGTTCTTCCTACTGTAATTTCATTCTTGAACTGAATGAGTTTGCAGTATTTTTCAAGACACAGAAAAGTTGTTCATATGAACAAAGAAAACAAACAGGGGTGGATCTAGGACTTTGAGCTGGATGGGTTGAAAAAACTCATATAAGTAATATATTAACTGTGTAATGACGGGGAGATCATTTCAAATTAGAGTTTCAATATAATGATAATGCAATTTATAATCATTCCGTATATCCACTTCTTAATACATAGTTGTCGTGTTGAAAGAGTCGGATAAGGCAGATATATAAACCGGGAATAAACGGGATGAGAATTTTTTGTGAAAAAAAGCTATTTTAGCTTTCGCGTTAGCGGCGGCAGTTTAGCTCAATAGTAAGAGCATCGCTAAGTGAAAGTGACTTTTCTACCGGTTGAAGGTTCGATTCCTGCAGCCCTCACTATTTTCTAATCTATTTACTTTGTCAAGGCCAAGTGATATATCAACAGTGTAATGACGGGAGATCATATCAAAAAACAGTTTCAATATAATACAACGCAATTCATAATCATACACTGATCAGTCATTGAAAAGAAACTGTCACATGACATACTGGGTTGGGGATTTGAAAAAAATGGATATTTCTGGATAAGTTACTTTTCTCGCCTTTTGTTGGGTAGTGATCATTGAAAAGTCAGAATTAAAAAAAAGGAATGTGAATGCTACTGAAAAAACTTATGGGATCAATTTAGCGTAAACTTACACCGCAAATTGGACTGCAACTAAAAACCTGTTGTTGTTTTTAAATTGAAATATTCCAAAATACTAACCTATTCTTAGATAGAATAAGAAATCATTTATGGATGATAGTATATATATGCTTTCAACCTCAATTCTCATCTCATTTATTCTCGGTCTTTTTCGTGTCTTTCAACGCAACTGTATGTATTCAAGAAACGGACACATTTGGTCCGACAGAATGAATTATAAATTCAGTTATATTATATAGAAACTTATTTGAAATGATCTCCCGTCGTTACACGGTTAATATATCACTCATATATGCCCAAATGAAGCATATGGTGATTCTGTGATGGCCAGTCGTCAAAATCCCCTTCTCGGCCCTGCTGGAATAGTCCAGAGGGAAACAAAGATTGATACGTCTGGCATCGGCATGGCTGCAGGAGATCCCGGAAGGACGTCAAATTGAGCGTGAACACGCCTCAAAGGGGCTCCCCTCTCTAGTTTTGGAATCAGAATTGTCTTTCTCATAGATTGGTTGCATTCTCAATTCTACGGAGCTCACACACACGCACACACACACATATATATGTATATATATATATATATATATATACACACACACACACGCACACACACACATATATATATACATACATATATATATATAATTGATATATGTATATATGTATATGTATATATATATATATATAAACACACACAAACACACACACACACACACACACACACACACATATATATATATATATATATATATATATATATATATATATATATATAAAATAGGAAGTGGATTCGCTACACAAACAAGTGTATGCTCCTGCCCTCTCTTGGCCTCATCAGGGGAATAATTGTATGATTGTAAAACAACTTGATTCTCGGAGTATAAAGTTGAATGTATCGAGCACGCTATGAAATAAATCCATCACACATCAGACATTGCTTTGTATTGTATCATATTATGCTATATTGCAAACCTGATCTGTACTATAGTACTATATGTATATATATGATAAATCAAATTTCTATATACCATATATACACACGTGTGTGAGCGTGTGAGTGAGTAACTGAGTGAGTGAGAAAGAGAGAGGGAGAAAAGTGGGAAGAGAATGAGTGCATGTTTTGTGTGTAAACATATGAAAGGAGGACTGTGTCCATAATTTTCCCACAAATGTTATGAGGGACAATGAATCTTAGGGCGTGATAAAGATTTAGTCCAATAAGGGCAGCAAAGTAACAATACGCGTCATTAACCTTTACACCGTGCCCCACCCTACCAGCCTGAAATGTGATAAGGATCACTTATTCTTGTGGGACGAGGTAAATGACTTTTCCCACCATTCACTGCCATAGCCCGCAAATGTCGTTGACTTCGAAGAACTTCCCCAAAAGTTTCTAACAAAAAGTGGGAAGGATTTTTTATTTTTTATTTTGGATTTTATGCTTCTTCAAAGAAATTAAGCAAGCTTGGTTAACTTGAAAACCCTGGATTATTATTGTAAATACAAAAACATTACTATTGAAACTTATCCGACCAAACCCGGTTCGAATTTCCTTGCACTACAACATGAAGCGTTCTTGAGATTTGACCGAGTTGTTCCCCTTGCGTCTACAACAAGAATAATTATAATGCATCATTGAACACGGTAGCTCTTCAAGGATATTGGTATTTACTATGTTTGTTTTAGTATGGCACAAGACTAAATGTCAGCGAATAGGGATAAGAAGATTGTGTTGCACCAGCCTTCGAAACAGGAGCCTTGCTGAGGAAAAGGTTGGAAGGAGACTCATAAAGCTTCATGAATAGTAATTCGCCTACTAAATGTCTACTAACATTATGCAACACGCTAAATGTTGGAGGGGGTTCCTCAAGAAGCCAAGCCTCTTGTCTTGGTCCTCAAATTTCTAGCGACATCATTGCCCCTTGAAAGGTCTACTTACAGATCACCAGTAAAATCTTGTAGGCCCTATGGAGTCTGCAATCCCCTGGTTAGGGGCTACCAAAACAAATGTTGGGAAAAGGGGCTCAAATATTGAGTGAAGTCAAAAGTTTAAAAAAAAAGGTGTAGCAGATATCGAGCATTGTAGAATAATATGATAGATAAGTGATGAATATTTTAGTTTATTATGTAATATAAGACATTGCAGAAAACGTATACAAACTTTCTTAAACACTGAAACGATGGAAAGTATTCGCCTACAACTGAATCGATGATGGACATGAAAAAATTACGCGATATTCTTTCAACACAGGCGTGCGTAGGGAGTTTAGGTGAACCTTCTCGGTTTTCTAGCTAAACCGGAAAAGTAGATCCAATGGACCGTACTTTTTATCCACGCCAGCCCCCCAGCCCGTCAGCCCGTCAGCACGTCAGTCTAGGACAATGACATCAGAGTTATGTTATGTTTAAATAAACTAATTCTAACAATGTCTGCTTGAAATTATTAGAATAACTGGTGAGAGATTTTTGTTAATTGCTCGGACGGACAAGTAAGGAGTGGAATGGGGTCAGGTACAATAAAAGGAAAAGAAAATATTCATGTATGTATCTCAAGTATCGAATTCAGAAATCAAAATATTGTATAAAATAATCGAAATATCGAAAGAAAGTATTGGCGTTAAATATCAGTTTTCAGGTGTTTACTTCACACGGTTATATAAAGATAAGACTGGAGAGCTGATGTACGTACTGATAAAAATTAGACTGACCTACTGGAGGAAGAAATCAAGCGAAGAATCACACTAAGACGGCAAGCCTTTGGCAGAGCAAGTTCAACCTTCAAAAATAAGAAGATCCCATTGATCCTGAAAAGAAGGGTGTATAACCAATGCATCCTCCCAATAGTCACTTATGGAGCTGAAACATGGAACCTAACCTAGAGACAGATCTGCAAATTGAGAACCATGCAACGTGCACATGAAAGAATTATGATGGGCCTCGCAAGAAGAGACCATAAGACAGCACATTACATCCGGGAGGAGACAAGAGTCAGGGACATCATTGAATCCATTAAAAAGCTCAAATGGCAGTGGGCTGGCCATGTTACAAGAATGACGCACAACCGATGGACATCGCGACTCACGACATGGATCCCCCGAGATCACATACGCAACCGAGGCCGGCAGAATATTAGATGGAGAGAGGAGCTGGACAGATTCAGAAAGTACTGGCTACGCGACGCCCATGATAGAGAAGTGTGGCGAATCCTGGGGAAGGTGTATGTCCAACGACGGACGTTAAAGGACTGATGATGATGATGACGACGACGACGACGACGATGACGACGACAACGACGACGACGACGACAACGACGATGATGATGATGATGATGATTGGAGGACTGTAAGACTTAAATAGACTAGCTTGCTTGTGTACATGATAGTGAATAATACGGATACAGCCCATCGCTATTATTGGCAGATGAAATCTTCCTTATAGACGAAAAGCAAAATTATACATATTTTTTTGTTGTTTTAAAGGTTAACTAATGATTTTTTTTGATCATGAGAGCTTTTAATGTATAAAAATCTATTAATCTATATATTTGAATTAATTTTTTTAAATTGTGCCTTGATAGCACAGTTGGGGACCCCTAGATTTTTATCGCTGCCCTTTTTCCCCCGGAAGCACATGTCTACAATAGATTGATTGAGTTTATGAAGCCAGTGCAGCTAATTTGCAACGAATGGAAATCATATTCAAGTGAGTCAAATAATTCAAAACAATTTCTAGATATTTCACCGGTGATGGCGGGGGTTATCCAGGCCCCTAATTTTGAGTAATTGTCCCTGCTTGTTCATAAAGGTCGGGAAAAAAAAGATAAGAATCTTGGAAGGGTAGATGTCCCACCCTTAAACCCGAATCTTTCTAACGTGCCTTGTCTCTCATCTCCGCTCGTTTCTGGCTTACGTCAATTTTCATTTCACGAAATAATCACATCTGATTTTGCGATATGAAACAACATTCAGTTTTATTTCACATCGGGAAGGGGTTAATGGTTGAGTATGAATAAATTTTAGGGCACTTGGGGTTCGTATTCCCAGAAAAACCGGATTCGGGAAAGGGGACAGTAAAGACATGAACGCGAGGGACACATTTACTTCGTCTGTTTAAGTAATAAAAAAAGAGGAACCATGTTTTGTCCTTCCCTCTCTTTCTCTCACAAAACGGGAGGGATAAATAATTATACTTCTTTCCTTGGGGTCTGGAAACAATCGTTATTTTCAATCCTGATATAAGAGTATTCCGGTAATAACAGACCAATAAACGCCGTGTTAATATTATTGAAATTTATTAGATCAGTGGTTTTGAAACTGGAGTCCGCTAACCCCTGGGGGTCTATCAAATAATGCTCAGTGGTCCAAAGTAGCCGCCCCTCCTGAACCTGACATTTCGAATCTTGTGGCGGAGAATCAACATCGTCCATCGCACAGCTATCAAAAACATTTTTATTGTACACCGACCTGTGCCTTATAGTACAATTCAAATCAATGTGATCCATTTTAAATAAATATGATTTTTTAAAGTTCGAAGTGGCTTATTATTAGAGTTCATTGATTGCAGTCTAAAAAAAAAACTAAACGCTAAAAAAAAGGGCCCGTCTTTTATAGAAGAGGACCTTGAATTTTAAAAGTATCGAAACACTGTATCAAATGAAACACTGTCAATTGTTATTAATCAGAAATCGCCGATCAAAACTTTCACCAGAACTGTCAACATAAATTTTTTCATTCTTTAAGTGGTTCTGGTTGGCTGGCAGGCCGGCTGGCTTGCTAGCTGACTGGCTGGCTATTTATGAAATTGACGATCATACAGGCCGTACCAATGAAGCTAAAAGGCTAAAAATTTAAACATTTACTCCTTACGTTTTTATTTTGCTTTTCAAAATCCAGCCTAAAAATGGATTTTTAGTGGAGTGATTAAATTTACAATGCAAGTTAATGTTACATTGGTCCCTTGGTTTGTATCGGGCAGCGGTCACATTTTTTGAAAATTTGGACCGACAGAAGGCGAGAGAAGTAATTTATTCGTCTTTTTTATTGATCACCCCAACACATCAATCAACCAAAAGACATTTATTTCGCGACGATTTCTATTGAGTGACTAACCAGACCTGTCTATTACTCCTTTCATCTTGATTTCTTCTGTTTTTTATCGCAACTCCCAGATCGACATCCTAGGTTCATTGGCAAGCCAACTTATTCTTAATTTCCGACACGTGCTGCTTACTAACAATTGGAGAATGACTTTTGTTTCCTGCTAGCTGTTATAGAGATAGCCCAACCATCTCTCTCTCTCTCTCTCTCTCTGTTTTCTCTCCCCCTCTCTTATACTGCAGTCTCCTGTACCTTCTGCCATCCTAACCTCTGACTTCTTTACTATCACCATTCTTTTATTGGCGGGATGGGGTTGGGGGTCTTTGAACGCTCAAAATATTTCCCGATACTAATTGAAGGTAGATGCTTTTTCGATTTACACCATTTCGGTTTATGAGTAGAAAAGACCCTGCTCTACTTTCGGATTTCGTGAACTTCGATTCGAAAAGCGTCTCGAAGTTATTAATCGATAACATCTGTACACAACTTCTGTACCTATTTTATTAATTTCATTATAACACTATTTAATCCTGCTGAAAAAAAACTCAGATATACAGATTTCCCCTACTATCCAAATGTATGTAGAGCGCCCCTTAAAAGTTTTTCCTAAGCTGAAATGGCATAAAGCGAGTAAGCAATAACCATTAATACACATATAGTACTAAAGCCAAATTATCATGTAAAAAAAATAACCATTGATATTGTGCAGTATGAAAAAAAAGTCATAAGAAGGAACTTCTTTTATTTAAAAAAGTTC
>OY735232.1:20571393-20621393 GCA_963457665.1 Thysanoteuthis rhombus | reverse complement strand
TTATTTTAATAATCTGTTGACCTACGTAAAAGACTTTGGTAGGTAAGGGTAAAGAAAATATTTTTTAGAAAAAAATATCGGGAGGATATCTGGTAAAATCATTATTTGTAATTCTAAACAATGGTTTAACAACTTGAGAGTCTATAGATACTTATTGAATAAGAAGAAGATGTTCGATAGAATTAAAGCGTTGCATCAATATTCCAAGCAATGGAAGGCTGCCTGCCAGCATTCGAAATGATAGTTTTTGACTAGATTCGAACACCGCTGGTGACGATAGGAATAAAGCCACTATCTCAGTCACACATACACGCACACTCACACACACACCCACACACATATATATATATATATATATATATATATATATATATATATATATATATACATATATTATATATATGTGTTTGTATATATATATATATATATATGTGTGTGTGTGTGTGTGTGTGTGTGTGTGTGTGTTTTATCGAAGGATTAATAAGTGTTGGGGAACTGCCGAATCCGGTGTTTATAGAAATAGTAAAAGTAAAAAAAGTTATAGATTTAATGGGGACTTATAGTTTATGTACGCAAGGTGTGTCATGTAATAATAATGTAACACATTTAGAGGCACTTCAAAATACCAGTTCCCACCTCAGAAGAAATGTTATAAATGGTGTGCTGTCTGGCTTTGATGAAGATAGTTTCCAGATTTTGTGGTCTTCTTTTTTATTGTTAGAATTGTGCAAAATATTTGTGTTATCAACAAGGATCATACTTATATTAAAGGATGGGCGATGGTGCTGTTTGATGTGTTTGTAAATGGAATTTTGATCTGATAAGTGGCAAGTTGATCGGAGGGAAAGTGTTGTTGTTGTGAATCCAATTCTTTGGACAGTTCGTTTACAGACATACACACACACACACACACACACATACACACACACACACATATATATATATATATAAAGAGAGAGAGAGAGAAGGATAGATAGATAGATAGATAGATAGATATAGCGTCATGATATATATATATATATATATGTGTAGATAGATTTATAGATAGATATAGCGTCATGATATATATATATATATACATGTGTGTGTGTGTGTGTGTGTGTGTGTTTGCGTGTATTATGACGCTACACATATCTCTTCACACGAAGTGGTTATATACTCAAACAGAAAAAATACCGTTATATATACCTTTGCATACGATTTGGTTTTACACTCTCACACACAGACACCCAGTGTGTGTGTGTGTATATATATATATATATATACTTACCTTTAACCACTCATGATAATATAAGTGTCTTTTAGTTAATTCCTTTTTAACTCTTTTTTCTCATCCCCGTTATGTCGCATTATTTCAACTTCTTCCTTTTTTTTTTTTCGTTCCCCTTCCTTCAACTACAACCGTTTATTTCCTGCTTCTCCGCTTCTCTTCGTTTTTAGCCTATAGATAAAATATATGTAATAACATTTCTCTCTGTGATGTTATTTTGATTGCCGTGTTCAAAAATATTAGTACAAACGCCTCTATTTAGATAAACCCGTTTGGGATATGTGACTTTTTGAGAGATAAATCATTTTTGTCAATTACAAAAAAATGTGATTAACGAGAAAAAGTGAGTTTTTTATGCTTATATATGAATATACATCCATGGGTGGCTAGAATATAAATATTGCACGTGCATGCCCCTCTGTGTGTGTGTGGTATATGTATGAGCGTTGTACACGTGTGTGTGTGTGTGTGTGTGTGTGTGTGTGTGTGTGTGCCGTATGCGAGTAACGCATGTATGCTGAGCTAAGTACATTCAAAGGGCTCTTGCAATAGAACTATAATTTGCAAACCATCATTGTTGTCCAGCGAAATGTGTTCGATCCTTAGTAAATATATAAAAGTGCACATCCGAAGAACTACGGTTCACACGCTATTGCTTGTGTAGTGAGTTCGATTGTCACCGAGTTCTCCCCCAGTGAGTGAACGCAGGGCTTCTCCCTACTCTTTTTGAAATGTTACCAATTTCAGTGACATTTTGAGGCCACGTTGGATGAATATTTGGACGTACACTGGCTTACCTTTCTCATCAGTGAAGTATTCAATTAGAGAATATTAATTGCATTTACACAGGTATATCTTGATTAGTGCGGTTGATTCGTTCTAAAATCGCCTGTTCTATTCAAAACCCGCACTGTTCAAGTCTTATTATAATTTGATGATTTTTTTTTCGGCTTATACTTCAATATATTAATTTGTGCACCAATACCTTGACTGTACTACACCAAAACCCGCACTGTTCAAAATTGCACAATTCAAGGTATCCCTGGATAATGATGGAAAACTGACCCTTCCCCACCAAAGCAAGGGAACGCTGTTCCCATGTGTCCCTACTGCAATACACCATCAGATCTCCCCATCATAGCCTTGTACCAGACTCAGCTAAGTTTAGGTAGCCGTCTCCAAAATTACAGTTGGTATGTCAATCTTACAAACTATTGCTAATGAGTTCAAGACTCACTGAATGCTCAATTATTTTAGCCTTGTGCCAGACGAAGTCAAGCTCTGTAAATATCGATCTGGACACCCACTGAAAAGCTATGATTAGCAAGCTAGTGCTTTAGGCTCTTGCTAGAATCATGAGTTTCACCCTCACTGGGTGCCTCTCTCCTGTAGTATGATAGAGTGATACAGGTTAGAAGCACAGGCCATTTGTTTTAGCTTGATTTGAGTTCCGTTATTGTGGCCTTGTGCCAAACAAGGTTTTCTAAATATTTATCCATTTAAGCATGCTGAAGAGTGACAGCAAGTTGGGAGCGGGGCTAGTTGGACACGGGAGCTGGTTGGATCTTGCTTTGATTCTTGTTTTTACCACTTGAGGGCGCCATTGTTAGCATTATTTTGAGCGGGAAAATTTCCGGCCATTTTTCTACTAAGTTCGAGCCATATACGTTGTAAGCACGGAATGTTTCACATGAGAAACGTAATTTCACCCTGGTAAATGACTTTTCCATAAACGTGTGCTCAGTTCATGCTATAGTGTGCAGTTGATGATAGCGTAGTTTACGTTTATGAGAATTGGCAGTGAGGAGAATATATACTTTTCAACCAACTTCTGTCATCACCTTTTCTTGAAATAAAATGTATAGAAAACCATGAAGTTCAGGACTGGTTAGTACACTGTAATCGGGGTTACTTCGTCCGCTGTAATTGTATGCCATGAGGTAGCGGGAAAATAAAAAGGCCTGCAAAATAACAAACCAAACTTCAAACAAGTCATTGGCGCCGTCATTCATATTGTTCTTTTTTTTATCTTCCGCCTTATCAAAATCATTGAGGTCCCCTCACATATGATTCCACTTGTCGTATCAGGTTGTCATTATATTCCTAAAATCTTACTTTTTGCTCTGTCTGGTTTATATAACAGTGTATTAATCACATATGTACCTCCAAGCAAGAGAACTAACACGTCCAATCAGATTGTAGCAACTATCCCCACTGGTGGAATAGGTTTGTACACATTTTTTCCGAAAGTTTGAATGATGATGTAATAGTTGGGTTTTTTTTCCAGATTTGAACCACTTATCCAAAGGAATTTTCATTTCCGTCATAACTTTTGATCATATTTGCATTCTAGTGAATAAATTTCACAGGAAGTTACATCCATCTACGTACATCCTGTACCAACACTGTACCCGATCTCCTCTAAAACCCAAAGGCCATTGTTAGTGAGATAGATTCATAGATCATTGTTAGTGCTCCACTGGGGTAACCCTTGGCTAGACTCAGATAAGTTTGATAAATACCTACATAGATAGATAGATAGATAGATAGATAGATAGATAGATAGATAGATAGATAGATTGATAGATAGGATTAAATACTTCTGAATACACAATGAAAATAACTCGTTTTCATATACACAGAGACATTGATGTATCAATAGGAAATAAAGCACTCAATAGCTTACTTACTGGTGATCAATTTATGATCACGGTGCAAGTGAGGTGTGAGTAACCTTTTTTTGATAGTTGAATATTTATTCACATATCAAATATCTGAATCATCATATATATGATAAGAGTTATCAGTAACGACCACCAACCCCCTCCCTGCCGACTTTCTTATTAAACTACCTAACCTCCTTTTCCTTCCCTCTTCCTTCCCATCCTCTTAACAAACCACCTAATTTTCTTTTTCCCCTAACCTTTATTACACACATTAAACTACATAACCCCCCTCTCTATGTTATCTAGGGTTGCCAACATCTGGAAATGGAAAAATACGACGGAAATATTTAAAGATAAAATGTTTTGCAAAATTTGATGCAAAATCATCATTACTTTTTTCTTAGATGTTCACATTTAATTGCGATTTTAATTTGAATTTATAAAATTGAAGAAAAGTACCAGATTTGCATGCCAACCAGGAGAACCAGATTGTGTGTAAAAAAATACAAGCATCTGGTACGAAAGTACCAAATTCGGCAGCCTTGTCTTTTAGTGTTTACGCGTTGTGTAACGGAGCCATGCTGCCCTAATTCTTGCAATCTATTCATCTATCAATCCACTAAATAAACGATTAAATGATCATGATTCTTCTCAGTTAAATTAGTCAGTCGTTCGTGTCTGATTGTGTGCAATTTTCGCAACTATATCGCAAAGTGTCGGAGTTACGGTTGCTTCAAAATTTATTTGCAGAGTTTCAATTTCGCAAGGGGTCTGCGCCCCAAACCCTGCGAAATTCAAGAGTCAATTCACCAGTCAATATGGGACAAATTATCCGAATGTATGACATTTATGAGTCAATATAGAATATAGGGCCATGCAATGAAACATATCATTGTCCTATCAAATAACGGGCGGTTGGCAACACTTTCGTGTCTGTTACGCTTGTATTATCAGTAGCAACCATTAGTCGAGCCTGTAATTGTACAGCAAAGTATCGAGTCATGGACTAGTATCTATAGAAAAACAGTACTAGTACTTACTTATTGGTAATCAATATTTGATTACGACGCAAGTGAGGTGTGATGAACTTTTTTTAATTGATGTTTATCATGAATATCTGAAAATCAATGAAGTTCACCTTGTTTTCGAGAACCATCAACAAAGACTGTAATCAAAACTGTCAACATTGGTTTCTTCAGTTTTTAAGTTGGTCTGGCTTGCTTGCTATATATAAATGTACGTGTAAAGGCCACACTAATGGAGCAAGAGGGTGGAAAATAAACTATTTACTCCTAATTATGTATAGAAGCTTATTTGAAAGGATCACCTGTCATTATACGGTCAATATAGCACTCAACCTAGACAATGCAAATGAAATAAACAATCTGAAAAAACAATTCTTTTTTTTAGTTTAGTAGTAACCTTACCAAAGGGTTTTGGGTGAAGGGTTCAATTTGAAATGTAAATTTATGCTAAACGGGTCCCTTAGTTTGTGTCCTGTAGCATTCACGCTAGTTTTCTGGAAATTCATATATTTTATTGATCACTGCCCCACAAAAGGTGAGAGAAGTAACTTTTTCCTAAATAACCCTTTTTTTCAATTTTTTGATTGATCACCCCTAACACGGTATCCTGCCAAAAGACATTTGTATTGCGACAGCTTCTGTTGTGTGACTAACTAGAGCTGTCTTTTGTTTTTAATCACACATTGATTTCCGAGCAGTATTTTTTTTCAGGATTATACTTATCTCTCTCACGAAGAATTTTTTTTCTCCTACAGACTAAGATATACAGATCGACCAAATTGTTGCTCTCCTCATTCATGTCAGTATGTGCATTAGTTCACACGCAGGTATATACAGAAGTATATATAGCGTGTGCAATGTCATTGCGTGCAGCTCCGGAGATTCAATTTAAGTGCTAAAATATATGATAAAAGTTTACCCTCCTGAATAGCATGATGTCTTTTGTGCCGTCTTCTGATCATTGGGAGTGCACGTGAAAAATCCGGACCGACCGTGGAATTAGAAATACAATCAGAGCTGATATCCTGCCGAGAACACAATCATCAAGAATGCAGGCCTGTCCCGTTATAACGTGATTCGTAATAGCGTGGTTCGCGATATAACGCCGTTGGATGATGAACCCCGAAATATTAATCTTCAATCAGAGCTGGATATAGCCCCAAAAGAGCCAGATCTAACTCCTAAATAGCTAAATTGGCAACCTTGGTTATTGCAGCTCGAATATAACGTAATTGGCTTTTTTGGAACCCAACATCCATGCTATAACGAGAGATGCCTGTATAGAAAGTATCAACTTAGCTGTACCAAGTCCCCAGTTACATTACGACGCATTTAATACAGAATGCAGGGAGATGTTGATTCATGCCAAGAGCATTAAATGAACAAAAGCAATTTCAGCCGGAATTCAAATTCTTTTCGGCGATTCCGTTTTCCGTGATGGTAACGGTTACATTACTGCGAGAGCATACAGCTTCTTATTTTCCCAACCCTCAAACACTCCCCTCTCCCCTGTCACACCTTTCCAAACCTCACCCACCCACGGCTCGCCGAAATTCACTTCGGAGTATATTAAGTAAGATACGATCTTTGTTTCGTGAGTTTGATAGAATGGCACCCTTATCATATACATCTGGTTATTTACAGAACGAGTCGCGTAAATGTCGGACGGTGACTGGGGACGGTTTCTGGTACAGATTAAAACAGTTTGGCAATGTGGGGCTAAGGGAAAACGTCACCCTCGGGAATAGAAGTTATTTTCATTAACACCAAGGCAGGAACTCACATAGTCATCTCCCCCACCCTCCTGGAAAACAAATCTATCCCCTTTTTTGGTTGGAAACCATCGGGGGTTGTCGTCGCCACCGCAATCAGGGCAACTTACTCAAACCAGTTACCCGACATAACTTTTGGAAGGAATTACGAAAAGTACTAAATTGATGAGTCAACAAGAAAAAAGGAACCATCCTAACGTTGATGTACAGGATACAATAGATAAATTTGAAGATTATCATCAGAGTGAAGCAAAGATCTACTCTGAGAACTAATTTGGCAAGGGGATCTACACCATTCCCAGTATCTTCCAACGTTGCTTTTTAGATCGGCAGATTGAGCTGAAATCTGGCACAGGAGACTTTTGCATAAAGCCGAAACTTTAGTATACATCGAACTATAAAAAGCACTCTTCTGCTGGCAGTGGCTTCAGCCGTTCTTGCTTAGGAAACTGATCACCACCATTTCAAGTACCGCGACTCTAAAACAGGCTAAACTGGCTCGAAGTACGTGAAAATATTTGAATGTATAAAGATAATTAGGAATCGTTCCCCTTGAAATATGTTACAAATGATAGAAATTAAATGTATGCAAGTCTGTTGACTCCGACTCTTTCATGTAAGTGAAACTGTTTCTATAAAACGAAGCGTTTGTTTAATTTGGTTAATTGTGATGTGAATACACCCTGATTATCTTTGAAACTTATGACTTGCTTACTGATAACGCAATCTGTGATACTGTTACAACAAAGTGGAGTCGAATTTGTGGTTGTCTAGTTTATTTAATCATCTCTGTCAATGGTGCTGGAACAGGTATACATTATTCACTCCTGTCTATCCATACAATATCTCCTCAAGTTGTCAATTAAAGTTGTCAATGGCATTTTGTGGGAGGGTTACAATCGGGTAAGTTAAAATTGACTTTACAGTGGATCCAGGTTTTTTCTTTCGTAGTTATCTCCACTGTATAGTAGCTATGTGTCATCTCAATATCTTCAAAAGTTCTCAATGCATTTCAATGAAAAATTCAGGAAGGATTGGTTTGGGGGCAAGGAAGAACCACGTCAAATTTGAGGCCGTATCCATTTTTTTTTTTCTCATTTTATTATTATTTATTATTCATTATCTCATTTCTTTTGTATATGTATATATTTGCATGTTTTTCCTCACAATATCTCCGAAAATTCTCAACGCATTTCAACAACAATTCGTAGATGGATGGGCCATTGGCTAAAGATGAATTAATCAAATCTTTGGGCGGATCAAATAATTTTTTTCAATCACCCCCTTCTATTATAGCCATATATGAACAGATTTTCATTCATTTCTTTTTTTAATGGTATTGGCAAATGTATGCGCTCTCTCGGTGCTTTTTAGTTTATTTATATATTTATTTACTTTTAATTGCTTATTTCATTCCGGCCTCGGGTCCATTGTCTATCTCCCAATCTCTAGAATTGTCTCTCGGTCGATAAACTTTTTTCCTCCTTTCGCTATCTGGTCCCCACCAGTCCCTTCTGTCCGAGTTTCATCATAATTATTATTTTAATGTCTCATTTTTTGGGAGTAATCTCTGAGAAGCTGATTATTTTAATTATTTTCACGTCTGTCTCTCGCTTCTCTCACTCTCTCTCTCCCATTCCCTCTCTCTCCCTAATATATACATATATATATATATATATATATATATATATATATATATAAATATATATATATATCCATACATACATACATATATATATACATACATATATATATATATATATATATATATATATATATATGTATATAAATACATACATACGTACGTACATATATATATATATGACTGTATGTATGTATACAATCACACTCTTCTTCTTCTTCTCCTTCTTCTTCTTCTTCTTCTTCTTCTTCTTCTTCTTCTTCTCTCACTCAGGTACACATACATTATCTAAGAGTCAGATTTTTTGTATCTGTTATCACATTAAAATAATTATTTTGGAATTTCTCTCTCCCTTCCCTTGTGGCGCTCCCTCATTTAATCCCAGACTCTGTCCTCCCCCACCCAATTTCTTCTCTCTTTGTCTTTCTGTTTCTCTCTCAATCGAATGAACTTCTCCTCCTCTTTGATTCACTCTCCACAATTAAAGTTTCTTATCGATATCCATATTTCTAGACCTAAACTTATTGAACTAGCGCTGAAGAGTTCGCACCAAGTAATGTTCACTGCAAATGTTTTGTTCACGTTATAAGCAACTTGAACATCATGATGTTTGGAATCGACCCCGGAAATAAGTCTAACTTCTCGGCGGAAACCTTTGCTGTTCTAGAGCTCAAGAATATACAATCACGACGAATTATGTATACCTCTATTTATATTGAAAATACAAAGATATGCAATTACATCTGTAAATCTGTTACTTAGAGGATAATTCTCGGTGATTTAAATACATTTTAAGTGTTACAACTTAATATTCAAAACAATTTCCCGTTCTCTCTCTCTCTCTCTCCTCTCTCTCTCTCTCTCTCTCTCTCTCTCTCTCTATATATATATATATATATATATATGTATATATATACATACATATACATATATATAAACATACATATATGTATATACACACACACACACACACACACATATATATATATATATATATATATATATATATATATATATATATATATATATATATATATATATATATATATATATATAACCTTCTTGGTTCCAGGACAAAGTTACTCAAGATATTTGAATGGATCATGATAAGTCACGGGGGTCTTCGGCTTAGATGACACTGTAACATCTCAGAAAAAACATTTCTTTCCCAGTTATGTACCATTATATGACCATTATAGAAGGGTTGATATGCCATTTAACCTAATTCAGTCAAAATCCAAACTCTAGGAATAACGACGATGAAAGTCTGCTGTAAGAACTGGTTGCTTATCTTGTTGATTATCAATATATCCTAAAATTGAGAGGGCTACAAATATTCCCCAAACAGCATTATTCTCTATGATATACATACAAAAAAGAAACAAACTACATTCAAGTGTCATTTGTGGCGGATTAACTATTAGGCTCGGTAGGTTTATCCTGAAGGGCCTGGAGGGGTTGGAGACTGAGAATTAAGGATGTCCTGAGTTTAAAAAAAATGTTTTAATAGCGTGTACTCGAGTACATTTTGGATGGTATTTCGGTACTTATTCATGCATGTATTTTACGTGTAGCACATTATACATATTACAATAACATGAGTTATTTAACGTGACAACGTCACCTTACTCTTTTCAACAATTGGTGGGGTGACTCATGGGGACGGTTTCAGGGAGAGCCTCACTAAAGCCCAGCCTAGGGGCTTGGGAAGTAGATAATCTGTCACAGAATTGAACAACCTAATGTTTGTTTATTTTGGGAGAGAAAAAAAGAGTACGTTTTATAGGACGATAAATGTAGGATATATTTTCTGCTAAATTTTTCGCATTCTCATTATTTGAAACCGTCAACTGTTGACGTAAGTCCCTTCAGCTTTCAAGTCATTCTGGTTGGCCGGCTATCATTTTTTGTACGTATGTGACAGATACGCAGACCGCACCAACGGAGATAGAGATAGAAAATTAAAAACAAAACAACATTTTTTCCTTATCAATGTTTTGAAAAAAACTATTTCCCGTTTTTTTTGAAAATTCCTTCCACCAATAAGTGTTTAGTGGGGACGTCCACTTTACTGTGTATATTAGTCCTTTAATTTGTGTCCGGTAGCATTAACGTTCGTTTTTACAGAAAATACAAATCTATTTTTAGTGATTTGCCTAAAGGCAAGAGAACTAACTTTTTCATTAATCATCCCTTTTATCCAATTTTTTTAATTGATCACCCCAACAAGGTTTGTTACTTGAAAAAAAAAGTTTGTCACATGACGGTTTCTATTGAGTGACTAACCAGAACAGTTTTTTTTTTAAATCTCTTTTGATTTCTTTTTTTTTTTTTTTTTCTTGTCGTTCATTTCTGCTTTCTTCAACTTGTTTCATTTTCTGAGAAATTCTCCCAAGGAAAAAACTATATCGTCAGAACGATTAAGTCACTTGTGCGTAATCACAATAATCAAACGTTTCCGATGTTAACACCCGACCCTATCTCCGTCCATCCTGAGACTACATATCGCATTACATTAAGTAAATTGGATTTAAAAAAATCTACCACACTGACCCAAGTCTCAATAATCCACATTTGTTGATTACCCCCAACCTCCTACCTCTACGGACACTGCCTCTTCTCATTCTCTCTCTCTCTCTTTTTTTCTTCCTTTCTCTCAACCTTTCTTCCTTTTTTTTTCTTCTTCTGTCTCTACATGTTACGAACTCACAGGTTTCCCCCTCGTACAAAACCGGCCTTTTTATATTCGGGTCTGGAATTTCTTCTAGTCCCCATTTTGCCCCCCCCTCCGCTTTTTGATTTTACCAGAACATTCCATTCAGCAAGGTTTGTATATGAGCACAGAAGGACTGGGATATATTTCAAGTCAGGGTTATTCATTCGTTTTTTGGGGGGGGGGGATTAAATAAATAGAGAGAGAAATAGAACAAGAAAGAAGAAAGAGAGAGAGCAGAAAAGGAATACAGAGCGTGAGAAGAGAGAATGAGAGAGTGAAAGAGAGACAAAGGGTCAGAGAGAGAAAGAAATACATAGAGAAAGAGTAGTACAGAGAGAAATATAGAGATGAAGGGATATAGAAAACGTAATATTTAAAGAGAAATAGAGATAGAGAGATATATCGATAAAGAGAGGGAGAGAAATGTGGGAAGAGAGGGAAAATTATTAGGAGCGAACTCTAGAGCAAGAAAGGGTAGTATAAAGAGAAAAAGAAAGAGAGGGAAAAGAAAAGAAATATAAAAATAAATAAAGGGACAGACAGTGTGATACATTGAGAACGAAAGAGAGTAAAAAGACAAGAAGGAAATAAGAAATATCTCGATTTAATGTTGTTGTTAAAAAAATGAAAACTGAAGAAATGGCTCTAAAAAGAGGAAAATAATTGATATCATTTGAAATAATTAACAAAGTCAGAAAAGGCGGCCATCTTTACTTATTCCTTCTTGCCTTTTCTGTGTAGACTTCGAACATTGAAAGCCTTTTTGGTTAGGTATTTTTTTCTTTCAAATAAATCCATCTGAGTTGTTTGATATTTTTATTTCTTTCTCTCTTTCTTTCTTGCTCTCTTTCTTACTTTTTTTGTCTCTTTCTTACTTTCTTCATTTCATTTTCCACTCTTTCTTTTTTCATATCCCCCATTCTCTTTATTCCTCGTAATTTTGTACCATTTATCCCCCTTCCTTCCTCCTTTACTCCTTTATATTTCCTTCATTTTTAGTTTCTTCTAATCATTTGGCATTTTTTTACTTTCCTTTCATTCTGTTTTTTCTTTTTTCTTTTTTCTTTCTTCTTCTTCTTCACTCCTTGCCGACCAAAAAATGCTTGTCCGACGGAAATGTCCAAGATGAAGAAGAAGATGCCATAAATTGTCATGGAGTTTCTTCTCCCTATTTTCCGCTACATGGCACCCCCACCCCCAGATAATTCAACCCCTGCCCTCCTTCCAAGACACAGTGGAGGGGAGTATGAGTAAAATGGAGGGGCGTTTGGATTTGAATGATTTAGTTTTGGTTGAAGCAGATAATGAATGTTTTTTTTCTTCATTTATTTCTATCTTATGCAAACTCTCCTTCCTTCCCCTGAAACGATCGTTCATTTTCTTATAAAATGAAAGAAAGATGTACGTTGTGGAAGAAGTATTTATCTTCTCGCAATCAGTTTTCTTCGCCCTTTTATTTTTCTTTTTTTTTCCCACAAACTGTAAGAAGAAGTGTTTTGTTTTCCATAGTCTCCAGTCATGACGCCTGTCTACGTAGAACAACCGCAACCATCAAAGATGGCGAAGGGTGTTTTTTTAGGGGGGGGGGTAATGTGTGTGTTCCAGAGTGTTTGTGTTATCCAGCGCTCCTGGATATACCTTTTTGTCTTCAGACTTGAATATTGACCTCTTCTAAAAATGTTTTGTTTTCGATGTTTTTCAATGGGAAGCACCGTAGAATTCATTCATTTATTCTTCGATGGATTTCAAAAAAAAAAAAAAAAAATTACTACAAATTTTGACGCTACGGTTGTTCAATTATTGACTGTGGTGGCGAGTCGTAGGTACTGTTGTTGTTGTTGTTGTTATTATTATTATTATTATATAATAATAATAATAATAATAATAATAATAATAATAATAATAATAATAATAATAATAATAATAATAATAATAATAATAATAATAATAATAATAATAATAATAATAATAATAATAATAATAATAATAATAATAATAATAATAATAATAATAATAATAATAATAATAATAATAATAATAATAATAATGATAATAATAAAAAAAGTCTGATTCTGTCCAGATCTCTATGTAGCCGAGACGATGTATACCTGAGAGATGTATTGAATTAAGGTACCCTTAAGTTTGAAGAACAAAAAAAATACCGGTGATTTGTGACTCAATAATGATACTGTGAGGTCAGCGTTCGCATCTACTCCCTGGAGCCAATTTCACATGGTAGATAGCAACAAAATGCGAAAAATAGGGTAGCCTCATTTTTCTTTCTTTCCAGATGCGTATAAATTCAGCAAACCTAAAGGAAAAAAAAAGTGCCCAGAGGGTCAGCTGACAATAAGTCTCATCAATGCTGCTAAGCTGTCCACGGTACTTTTGCTGCTTTCTGTCCGTCTGGATGTTGTCCGATTTTTCTTCGGGTGTCAAATTCCACCATCCTTTTTGTTGAACAATTTTAGACTGTTCCCAGCGCTTCAACAACGATAGGCACAATTGCCCCGTTCCGTTGCTGGGTTTATCATCAGCAAGGTTTACCACCAGAGCCCTTCACAGTATCATAGCAGACATCAGTACTGCCATGGTCTGGATAGTTTCAGTTCTTCCTCAAAAATTCAGTTCTTCCAATTTTATCTCTCGTGTTCTTCACACGGCTCCAAGTGTACCAATTATTATGGGGACGGCCTGAAGCTCCTTGTCCTATAGTTTTGTGAGTTCCTGGTCCAGTTCCTGGTAGTTATCCGCAAATACCCAACTAGGTATTCCTTTTGACCCCAGCTCTGCAATGATCTGGGTAATCTCAAAGATTTTGAGCTTTCGATTCCGACAATCTGTCATGAGTGGCCGGTCAAATACGAGTTTGCAAGGCAAGCAGATCTTTCCCGACTGAAAGATATGCTTAATACTATCTTCCTGGCTTGATTTTCTCTTATCTTGCCTCTCGTGTTTTTAGCATAGTGCCAAGCAAGGCAAATGATTATAGACGTGACCCTACTCTTTCATATTCCACATCTTCTTCAACAGGCCCACTCTAAACTGCCAAGAAGTGTGATGGTTTGCACACAAAGGTCCCGGGTTCGATTCCTGGTATGGGCAAAGATAGTGGAAAACTTGTAATTTGGACATATTTCCTTGTGAACCCAGCAGCTAATTAAATACACGCGAAACTGAGTGAGATGGATGGGGGGTATCTTTTCGGGTTACTTGCCTTGCATTCTGCCAAGTGATTGGTCAAAATGTATGAAAATAAAATCCTGGTCTCGACCTGATTTGAAAATTGCAAGTATCATTGAGCTGACGCATAAAAAAGAAACTGGATCTTCGTCACCATTTGTTTACCCCAATGGCGGGTGCTAATGGTCCGCCATTTTATTGAAGATGCTTATAAAACGATGAGGAGCGGTACATACAATACAAATACAAATATAATGATACATTTCCGTTTATAACAGTATTCAGAATTTATCTGTTATAAATCTTTGATAGATCTTCTTCAAAATATTGCTATTTTGGACTATAAGGGCTTTAGTCCGACCTACCTCCTTGACTCTCTTTACAATATGAATATTCTACATCGAAGGACCCCCTTTGCCTCTACTAACGGGATTATGACCCCTCATAATTGTGGTGCCCCTCCAACTGGCCCACCATAGGCCCAGACAAAATCCCCAGGGGACAAGTTCTTTAAGGACAAATCCTCCATTTCTGTTTTATTTTTAATAAATGGAGTTTGTGTATAGTGTGGGTATTTTTTTTTGTCCGGTGGGGTGGTTTGTCCCAGGGTTTTTTGCCTGGTGCAGTTTTTGTCATGGACCCGGACGAAACCTATAAGGGCCGGGTGGAGGTAAAGTGCGAAGCCGGACAAAACCCCAAAGATTTAAGTGAATGGTGACAGCATTTTTTTCAACCTGGTCTCATATTCTGATTATATATTTTCACAGCTTTTCATTTTGACGCACCCAAAGATTTAAAAAAATGATTCAACCCACCATTAGTCCCTGTTTATTTTTTTTACGACACTTACTTTTTTTACGACATTTATAGTTTTCTACTTTTTTTAACGCCTATTTTTTTCGTTTATTCTGATTCTTCAGGGTTCTTGTAGATCCCCACATGCCATGATTTAGGAAATCTCAATCCTTCTTTGAATCCCCAAATCCCCCAATCTTATCTTCCATGTTTTTGGCACGAATCCAAGTGCATCGCTTATTATTATCGCAACCCTATCCCTCATTATTGTATGCATTCCATTGTATGAGAGGACAACTAAACCAACATTTGAACAAGAGATAAATGACGACAGTGATCAATCTTCTATCTTTTTTTATTCAAAGCCTTTTTCCCCTGCCTGCCCTTCTCGGCTCTCATAGTGGCTTAAATGAATGTCTTGTGCATATATTTAAGGAATTGTTCATTTTTAGTTATATATTTATCTACAGTTGATTCTTCTTCTTCTTCTTCTTCTTCTTCTTCTTCTTCTTCTTCTTCTTCTTCTTATTATTATTATTATTATTATTATTATTATTATTATTATTATTATTGCTATTATTATTATTATTATCATTATTATTATTATTGTTGTTATTATTATTATCATCATCATCATCATCACCGTCGACGTCCTCATTATTATTATTATTATTATTATTATTATTATTATTATTATTATTATTATTATTATTATTATTATTATTATTATTATTATTATTATTATTATCTGGATATTTTATTAACTATTGAAAGTAAAAAAAAACAAAATAAAAAAAACAACATTAATGTTTGTCAAGAGTGAGACAGCCTGACGACGCCCACCCGTCTTCAGGTTGGTTTAGAAATCAGAGTTGATTGTTTCCTAGTCTGATTGCCAAACATGGCTAGAAAACAAAGTCTGTCCAATTATTGACACATGGCTACGAAAAAAAATGGATGAATTGATGTCTTTACCCAATGATAGTATTAGAATGTGAACACTAACTGTATCCGCCGGAGTTTGAACTCTCTGATTCCATTCTCAATGTTAATAACTGTTTGATTACTCCGCACTTCTACTCATCCTCTTCGGATTTTTTTCTTTTTTTTTTTTTGTTTCTTGTTATCTGGCTGACATTTGTCAGGGCAAGCACAAACACAGAATAAAAAAATTCGTTTAAAACGATTTTATGTACCGTGACACTTTTATTTTTGTTAAGGTAGGAGGACTATCTGATAAGGATCAGAGTCACTATTAATGGCTTGCCTGACTGGCACGCAATCTTCCGCTGGTTAAGGAGCTGATAACTAAAACATGGGTAGAAGTCTGGATAACTATTGTAAAAGCTGTCATCATTGTCTTCTACATCTCGTTCCTCGTTCAACAATCGTCCTCTTCAGTTGGTTTAGCTTCACAACACAAACAGACGCGTGTTAATGGTATGTATATATATACACATATATATATACACACACACACACACACATATATATATATATATATATATATATGTGTGTGTGTGTGTGTGTTACAACGATGGTCCATTAGATCATTAGATAGTGTACCTATTTCGCTCTTCTCAGATGTCTCTCTTGTTCTGACCTTGTATCAGACAGAGCCCAGATCAGCACACACACACACACACACACACACACACACACATATATATATATATATAGAGAGAGAGAGATAGATAGATAGATGATTATAAATTGCATCTTATTATATAATAATACATAACTGTCATGCTGAAAGAAACAAATAAAGCAGATATAAAACGAGATGAGAATTTTGAGTGACAGTTACTATTGAACTAACAGCCACCAACATTGCAAAGACCCAAATAACTGCTTCATTTCCAAATGATCATTTTGTTTATTTACTTTATTTGTTAATTTCAACAAAAGTTCGATTCCTGCCGCAGCCCATTTATTTAATTGGTTATTCTATTTACGCTGTCAAGGACAAATGACACGTTCACTGTTTAATAACAGGAGGTCATTTCAAATAGAGTTCCAAATAATAACGTGTATTTGTAAATATATACATGTATATATGAAGGGTTGGAAGACTTTGCTTGCCTGGAAAATCAGCATTCAAAATTGCGACCTTCACTTCGGCTTGAGTACTGGCCACTGGCACAAGTGTAAAACACGTAATTATTCATTCCTCCTGGAAGCCTGAAAGACCTGGCACAAGGCAGTAATCATGAAGCGCTCAGTGGTAATTTAACTCACTATAGTAATTAAAGTAGCACCCATAATTACTAACTAATCTTTGTTCAGTCTGACTCTGCCCCTTGGCACCAATCCAAGGAATACACGACTATCTTAATCCGGGTTGGGACCTGTTCTCTCTGTTTCTTTTAGTAATCATTCAATTATCTCACGATAACCCAAGACTCCTGCTGCCAAGTGAGGATCCCAGCAATTCTTTGAAAAATAACCGAACAAATAAATTGAGACACTTTACCTGACCCTTTTGGGTGGTCAATAAGGGTAGACATACTAAATACTACAGAAGTAAACAGATGAGCCAGTAATCTCCTTGTTCCATGCATCACATTAAAATGTATATATGTTGTGTATAGATAACCCAAAGGTTGTAAGGGTTACTCCCTCCACCTAGGCAAACTAATTGGGGTGGTAGTGTCTAGGGTTCGTTCGTTGCCTGGTTTTGATTAAAGATCAAACTGATCTTTGGAAAATAGTGGCTGCAGGAACCAGACTCTTTGATAAAAACCTTCTCTTGATAACGTGGATAGGGAAGGAAAACTCTATGACCTGCCAAGTTTCATTAAAGAGGACATTGAGTGAAACCAAGACACCCGGTCAGGCGCGGATCCAGGAAGGGGGTTCCAAAAGAGGACACAAGGCAATCTGGCAGACGTTGATTGGCCTCTATCTCTTTTCAGTTAATTTATCTTTTATTTATTTATTGACGACACTAGCGTCTGATCATATGTCCATTCAGATAAAGGAGGATAAGGTGATCTAGAAGAAGTTTTCATGTACGTTTTTATACGTTAGTATTTTCAGTAGCGGCAATATTACTGGACCACCGTAGCCACCGAATACGCGTGTGTGTTTGTGCCATTGTTCATGTGTTTGTATGTTCAAGTACTCCAGGCCATACCATTTTGTCTACAGACTTGAAATCGGTATCAGTACTCTACTAGACCCCTCCTTGAAGTTTTTTCCTCTGGTGGGATGGGAAGCGAAAGCTTTTTGTCCGTCTGGGGAACTCATTCTGACAAGTTTAATCATCAAATCTAGATTCTCAACAACGTACTTTTTTAGTCTATTTTAGACGCCAGTGATGTCATAATTATAATTTATTCTAACAATATTTATTCTTCGATGGAATCTTTTTTTTAAATGACTTCAAATTTTGACGCTACGATTGTTCAATTATTGACAGTGAGACTTGATCTATGTTTTTATTAAATGAAGCATTGCAAACCATCATTGATTTTTGCCCAGTTTCTTAATTGTTGCTTTTTTTCATCGCGACTTCACACGGGTCGTCAATCTACGGCAATGAGTAAACAGAATGAATCAGAACTAAAGGATAAGTTCTCAGTGAGACTCGAACCGACATCCATTTTGCTTCGGGAGAGTCCAAATTGATCGTACCAGCTGCTCTTACCGACAGCGCTTCGAGGAAAGAAAATATCAGACAAAAATCAATAATAATAGCAATTTTTGGTTTCGTTCAGAAAAAGAAGCTTGAAAAGCATTGTCGAATTTACCAATAAAAACGTTACAATACTTCATTAGTACACATTCAATTAATATATTACTTATTTCATTACACTTAAGACCCCGTGGCCACCAGAGGGGCCCTAACAGTGATATGGGGCTAGGAAGGGAGCGGGGGGGATAATCGCTCCTCCTGAGCACTCTCCTCATTCAAAAGTGGCATCTTTTCAACAATTTGTTTCAATTCTTTAGTTCTCTTGTGTGATAAAAGTCGTTTCTCATTATTTTTTATTGTTTTTATTTTTCGATTAATTGCATTGCCTTGAAAAAACTTTCTGGACTTATTACTTTATTCGACCAACTCCCAATGTTTTGAACATAACGCTTTATACATCTTTTCATAGTGCTTCGATTTATGTTCATTTTACCTTTTAAAATGTAAGATAATTGAAAGACACATTTTTATTATGATTTGATACTAGATTTATGAGCATACTATTTTTAATGTGTTTTGATTTTAAATGCAAATTAGCAATTATGTACTTCATTTTAAACTGCATCTGCCTTATGTTATGATTATTAATATAAAATAAAGATGTAGTATGAATTTAAAATTATTTGGTACAAGTCCTGGCTTCTATTAATTTGCACCCTCCACCAAGTAAGCAACGTGGCTACGCTCCTAATGGGGGCGAAACAAGTTCTGCTGAGAGACCCACGAAGGCTAGGGCCAACGTTTTTCTGAAGTTAAATCAACATAACAACCGCCGTTGGGACGACTTAACGATATACATATACACGAGGCACAACACTCTGACCGCTCAAAACTGGGCAAATTCAAATTGAGCGGCATTTTTTTTTTTTTTTTGCAATAATCCCCCTGCACCCTCGAGCTGAAGATCTTAAATGTTAAAATCATTCTTTACATAAGCATTAGCGCGGTAAAGCCAATTTTCAATGCGACTGCTTTGTTACAAACAATTTAGAAATGGTATTTTTGAAGAAGCGTGCGTGCTGCATTAAAATGATTGAGGTGATGACCCTGATCAAGATACTTATGAAAGGTGAATCACTAGGGTGATTGATACTTCGATCTCTATTCAAAAGTCATGTTTAGGCAGAGGACATCGTGCGTGGAATAAATGTCTCAGACTTGAATTACTGGAATTAGAAGTGGGTTTTTTTTGGTTAAGTATCCGGTGAAGTGGGTGATGTTGGGACAGTCAAGGCTAATTGGAAAGGGTTTTAGGGCAGACAAATGGAAATGGTTGGGGGTAGATTTAGAGAAGAGAGGCATGGAAGGAAGAGGGATGATGGCAAAAGGGAGAAAGGGGGAAAAAAAAGGACATTGAAGAATCGTGAAATCTGATTGAATAGAAATTATAAAAAATAAGATGAAACAATAATAAATTTTAGGTTTAAGATAAAAATGTGGGAGAGATAAAGAAAACAATGAAGGGAGAAGTGAATATGGAAAGATAGGAGTAAAAAAAAGGGACGAAATAATAAGTCAGGGGAAGGGGGGAGAGAGAAAATAGAGATAGAAACAAATGAATGGAAAGGGAAGGAGAGAAAAACTGAAGGAAGACAGAGGGTGAGATGACTTTGAGGAAGAATAGGAGAAATAAATGGATAACGAGAAACCTAAACAAAAATGAAGGGAAAGAAAAGGGGAAAGAAGAAGAGAGGAAAGAAAGAAAGAAATCAATACAGAAAGACAGAAATAAAAAAGGGCAGAAAGAAAGAGGGGGAAAAAAAGATATGAATAAAGAAGGAAAAAAAAAGAGAAGAAATCAATAAATATAGATAGAAAGAAAAATCAAAAGAACAAAAAAAAAGGAGAAATACAAATTGATAGTTAGGTAGATAGAAAAAAGATTTATAGATAGAAATAAAAGAAAGGATAGTGATTGCTATTATACTGTGACTACGTTAACTATTTTTTTGTGTTTCATGCCATGAAAATAAGTAAGTGTCCTTACGCTGGCCACGGAAACAGCCATCTCTGCTCGGGGTTCACATATCACCAGTTTCTCTTCGTCTTCATGGGATGTTTCTAAGTTTTGCGACATGTGAAATAAGACAAAGAAGCGACAAACGCCCGAAGTGGCGTCGATCTCTTTGCCATAATTTATTGTACAAATGGTACCTTATTTTTCTTTTCTTAAATTCATGAACTGCTTGATATCGCTCCTAAATAACAGACCATTGACGGGGACGGAGTTTGTTAAATTCATTATGACTGATACTACAAAAAAATAAGTCTACCCACAGGTGAAAGGGGGCTAACTTTGATCAGTAGTTACACCCCTTGGTTAATCATTGAAATTTTCTCTTATGAATTCAAGAGTTATTGTATAGTGAGTGTAAAATGTTATCAAAATTAAAAGTATATATCTGTCTCCCCATAACCGTCTTGAGAGTTTGAGGTTTTAAAAAAAAATTATTTTAGCATATACTGTTGGGGGGTGATCAACTGAAAAATTGGGAAAAGTGGTGATTAGTGCACGAGTTACTTCTCTCGCCTTTTGTTGAGCAGTGATCATAAAAAACAGTCAGGGTTTACAAACATAAAGACAGAAACCTGAATGCTGATTTTACATAAACCTACATCATAAATTGAACTTCCCACTGAACTAAATTTGCGGGGGATTTTCAAAAAAACAAAAAAAGATTCAAGACATGATGAGGAGTGAATGTTTAAAATTTTCAGCCCTTTAGCTCTATTGGTTCGTCCTGTACATTCGACATTCCATTTTCCGTTCTGTTGACCTTAAGACCACCCACACTGAACAAAGTTCGGTAAAAACCTAGAAACGAAATATTATATTTTCATTTTTTTTCTCCCGTCTGTACATAATAATATCCAACTCGAACTAAAAAGACCCTAAAAAAAAAGGAACGTCAGCTTTAATGAAAACGTTTATTGTTTTTCTTCAATGTTCAACTCACTACCAGACAAGATAAAATCTAAACCTTCAATCATCGTCCGCAAAATTTTAACAGAAAAGATAATAAGTATTTCTGGTCTCTTCCTCGTGAAGGCAAGTGTCTCGTTTCATCCTTACTGTTTCCCTTCGTGTTACTCGGGCCAGTAAAGTCGTGGAACCCGAATAAATAACCCCGGTCAACCATCGGCCACACACCGTCATCGCCTTGACCTAACATTAGGGCATATTACTAAACCCATTCAAAATATGGCCGGCGATTGTCATTCACAAACTGTTTGCTTTGGGAACGAATCGGACCGGGATCTTCCACTAATAAAATAAACACTTAAACAAATAATGAAATAAAGAGACGTAAAAATGAAGGATCTCACAGTGACCAGTGGGAACGGATGGTCAGTAAGAGATCGATTTCGCTTTTATTGTTTGAGTGTCTAAGATTCTGACATGTAGGAACAAAGATTGAATGACCCAAACTGGACTGGAGATTGGGGATGGTCTAATCCTTGGCTTGTTATAACAAAAGCAGAAGCGACCTGGGTCAAGGGTACATTTTAACCCCAAGGACGGTGAATCACTCTTACACACAGTTCTGAAGAAGAGGGAAACTAAATACAGGTATACCTCAATTTTCGAACGCTCACTTTACTCGACTTTCTCGATTTTACGAAAAAAAAAAAAGACAAAAGGCAAAAATGGCGTTCAGAGTTTGCTTTACAGCGAGCCGTTATCGAGGCTGCGCACACCTTCTATCGCTCCCACCTCATCAACCTCTGACGACTCAGCCTGACATACCATCTGGGAGGTTCTAAAAACGCCCAAGAATGTTTCCCATATAAAATGACGTTATTTGTTTCTTCTCTTTACGATTCTCGGAATGGTTTAAGAGGGACGCTCTATTTTCGGTTAAAGAGTGAAGGCTGTAACTTACTTGTTTACTAAACTATGAATTCCCATCTCCTTCTCTTATATCTACTTGTTTATTGTTATTATTTCTGTACTAAATTAACTTGTACTAAACTTGTTCACACCTGCCAAGGCCAGTAAAGTGAAATGCGAGCGATATAATTCTGGCAAACGAGATACATGAGTAAATCAGTTGGGGGTGCTGCGAGTTCCCCAGGGTGTGTTTGTTTTTGGTTTTTATTCTCCTTGTAAACGCTTGGAAATAGCATTCACCGCAGTAAATGTTGATACGAAATGTGTACAACACAACACGAACCATTGCAATAAAAAAAAACACCTTATGTCAGCATATCGAAGTAAAAATATGAATAACCGAATCTCTCTATTCTCTCTTGATTATGTGATCATTTTTAGTACAAAATATCAATTGAGAAATAAGAATTCTGATACTTTTGTTCTGGAACAATAAGAATGAAAAGTACACGATATTTCCTTGAATAAGTGCCTAACCAATACATGTTTTATCGATGTGAGCAGGAAAATAAGCTGAGAACTCTCTCAAACGAAGATGCGAGAGAACAGGCTTCAACATAGATCTTGGAGGAGAGCGGGAGAAGAAAAATATCACGGGAGAACTATTCAAAATGCGGGAGACTTGGCAAGTCTTCTTGTTAGTTGGACTGTTAAGTACTGGGGTTATTCATACCATAAACCGATATTCTAATTTTTGTATAATAAAATCATCTAAACTAGTGTTGCCCAAAATGGTTTTCTTCTCAATATCCTGCTTTTGGAATTACAGAGCAATGCGTTTATTATAATCACGGATAATGTTGTCAGAATTGGTTGGTCCTAAACAATTTATTCAAAATGAATAAAATAAAGAATAATCTTTCATAAAAATTATTATATGTAATTTTACAACGTGGAGTTCTTTATAACAATTGATTTAATAACATTACAATTAATTTATAACCATGAATGTAAATTAATCACAATGAACATAAATTGTTCCAATTTCAGTTACTGAATATTATCAACCAGTAATTGCTATCTTTAAGACGGTGTCCCAAAATGATCACAATAAACTGCTCGCACTGTATTTAATTCGCTAAATGACGTCTATCCTCATTTTCTATTCATTTATTATTGTATTCGTTTATTTCATTCATTGATTTAGTTGTTTTAGAAACCTGATTGATTTCCATAAGATCTCACGGAAGGTCGGGTATTTTGTTTAGAAGAAATAAAATCGGCCAAAGGAAGTGTTTATTGATTTAGCCTTCTCAGACCAAGCGGGAGGTCAGCTCTGAGAGACAAGATTGTTCTGTCTGGGTTGAAAGTTGGTGTTTATTTTCCCTAACTGATTCTGCCCTGCAGGCTTCAGACATCCGCCGTGAGCTCATCGTCACTCTCCAATCTTATCTATCAACCTGCCTGTCAACGTGATGAGAAAAAGTTGACAGAAGATCTCACAAGATTTCTGGCAACTAGATAATGGGCGAAGAGTCTTTCTTCTCGATTTATATACTTGAAACCTTTTAAGGGTAAGCAAATAATACTAATCTATGTTTACTAAGTTTTGTTAAGTCGGTTACAACACTGCCACCGCAGGACACCCAGTAAGAAGCAAACTCACTACAGAAAATAGTTGGCTGTCGAAGGGAGATTTCTCACTAACTCGAGGGTAGGCGCGAAAACAGTCGTTTTAGATGTCCATTTGACAGACCCTCCACCTTGGCCTTGAGGCGATATGTTGGATATCAGCTTGGCCGCAGGAGCTGCCAGAAAGAAGTCACGGGGCGATATGTTGGATATCAGCTTGGCTGCGGGAGCAAGTCAAGGTCGGCATTCATTCCCTTGTTTTGTCTGTTTCCTATGGTGGTTGCTAAAGTCTGGTCTGCCTTACTATGCACACATAACCAAGGAGAAAAGATATAGGATAATGCCTTGCTATAAGGCATTAACAAGAAATGAAAGCAAACTACCTCAGCCAGAGATTGAACTCAGTTCGCTTATTCCATTCTCTATGCTTGTAACCGTTATGCCATCCGAGATTAGGCTGATAAATATGAATTAAACTGCTGGCTTTCCCGGGTTTTTTCGGGTTTTTCATTAGTCCCAAACGGCCTAAAATTTCCACAATCAGTTGGAATTGATAAGTTGAGTTTATTTTTTTTACTCCCTTTCCCAGGGTTTGGGGCTAAGGGTTAGAAAAGGAATTTTCGTTTTCGTGATGAATACAACGAAAAGGACCCAGCATTCAGGATTTTTTTTCTGCGAGAAAAAGAAAATGCAACTTATCCATTTTTTTTCAGCTTCCGTAAAATAATGGAAGTTGGCTCTTGGTAGGGGACCCACAAAAAAGACGTAAAATTACCACCAGATTCAATTTAAAGGGGATCCGAGAATAAAAATGGTAAATGTGCAAGAGAGAAATTGTTTTAGAAACATGAGATCTTTGTTTCTGCTATTTGCTTTCGCGTAAGGCATTAATATACCGATTTTATTGACTTGAAATTTGTCGCTGCAGCACCTGGACTGATAGTGTGGTGGGCGAGGTTCTTTGTTTTTACATCGAGCGTTGCATGCCGGCAAAAAGGGAAGAAAGTCCCATATGGTTCAAATGATTAGTTCAAGATGTGTGCTCGTTGTCGCTTGCAGACTTTCCGTTCTTTGCAAACAATTCTCAAAGAAACAGTTGGGAGAAAAAAAAAAAAAAAAAGGAAAGGAGTTCTGTGGAGAAGAAGAAAAAACGGAACAGATTACGAAACAAAACGAAAAGTTAGTATACGAAAAGAAAAAGATCGCCATCACAGTCAATAATTAAACTACTGTAGCGTCAAAATTTGAGGACGTTTTTGAAGAATTCCGTAATAAATAGTCTATTTATGACATCGCTGGCGTTTTCCACTGGGAACATCTAAAATAGAGAAAAAAACATCTAGAAGCAACTAGATTCCGAAGAATCTTGATGGTATTAATGATTAATGAACCCGTCAAAAAAAGCCCCAAAAAATGTGGAAAAAAAATTAGATGGGGATGTAGTGGAGTACTGATACCAATTTTCAATTCTGTAGACTGAACAGTATGGCTAAGAACACACAAAGAAACAAACGCACATTTGAAAAGGAATAAAAACCCTTTGTCATCTTTGATAGCTACGGCTGTTCAGCAGTTGTAATGAAGAGCAGAAACGTGTTCTTTAGAGGAAAACAAGAATGAAACATATTATGAAAGGAAACGATAAGTTAGTCAACAAAAAATTACAAATCCTAACTGCTGCAGAATTAAACTTCTATTACAACTCGAGATGATTAATGCAACTTTTAAAAACTATAAATGCATTTATTTTTTTTTAGAATGAAATGAGTTTCATAGATGTGTGAGACTTGTCAGTTTTGCTCAATCGTTAAGAGAGCCGGCCACCGGTCGTGATTTCAAATCATGGTTCTGAACGCTAAATTTCGGGAATATGTTTTCAATATAATCAAACTGTTATAAGGAAAGAAAGGTTTATTTCTATCCTTCTAAAATGTTGTTCAGAATTGATCAAGGAGATTGAAAAAATATACTCACTTTGCTACTTGGAAGAGTTGCCAAACTAGTTAAATCAATTTTGGACCCACTCCTGCTCAAAATTCATAATGGCCCTCGATATCTTAGTTAATGAACAAAAAAAAAACAACAGATTTTGTGCTTGTTCAAATACTTAGGAGCAGTATTCTATAGAAAAGCACTGCTTATATATATATATATATATATATATATATATATATATATATATATATAATATATATATATATATACATATATTTGTGTGTGTGTGTGTTTGTATGTGTGTGTGTGTGTGAGTGTGTGTGAGTGTGTGTGTATGTGTGTGTGTGTGTGTGTGTGTGTGTGCTTGGATTCATATATATTTGCTGTTGGCTCCGAAAGTCTAGACACACTCCCCAGGAAAACTTGTAAAAATTCATGTTACCCACAATTCTTTCTCGAATGGATAATGTTGTACATCAAATAACACGCCTTCTATACAAAAAAACTCTTCCTAACAATGCCTAAAAGCATAGAACCTCTAAGAAACCGTCAAGCAAAACTGTCACCAAAATTGTCAGTATGGGTACCTTCAGTTTTTTAGGTGGTCTGGCTGGCTATCTGTGAATGTGTCATCATACAGGCCACACCGATGAAGCGAGAGGACTGGAAATTCAAAATTTATTCCTTTGTTCTGTCTTGAAAAATATACCTTTTTTTTTTGTTTTTTTGAAGCTTCCTGCCTTAAACGTGTATTTAGTGAGGGTTCAATCTGCAATCTAAGTTTATGCTAAATTTAGTTCGTGTCTGGCAACATTCACGCTTACTTATTCATTTTTAATTTAAAAAAAAATTTATCCCTCCCAACAGGCATGCTGCTGAAAGACTTCGGTCACATGACAGTTTTTATTGAGTGACTAACAAGACCTATTCTTCAAAAGCTACTCTTGCTCAAAAATGGCACGGCCGATGTCTAATTTTGTCCTTGCGTGTTTCAAACTTAAGGTCGTGAAAGTAAATTCATTTTTTCTCTTTTGACAAGATATCGGACCATTCATTACACATTCTACATGTTGTAAGCCTCACTTGTGTATTTAGTATAGTCTTGTCACAAAATGGGGAAGGAACTGCCCACGACTCTCTGTCAAGGTCTAATATAGGGGTAACAGCTTTTTGGGGTTGTTGCTGTCTGGGTCAGGTACGGTAGTCATAGATAAGAGGTTTGTCCAAGTGCTGACCCACTCACTACCATCTCTTTCAACCACTGTGCCTTGCCAACGTTGAGACATTTTATCACGGTATTTGGCGATGGATATAGCATCGGGTGAAGAAGATTCATGCCTTCTCTTATGGCATTAGTGTAAAAGGTAATATAAGCAGTCTGGGTCGAAATTTGAACTTTATCTCCCGATTCTGTTCAACGTGTTGGTAATCGTTCCGTTTGTCGGTTTTATCGAAAAGTGCAACGGGGAAAATAGATATAGAATTACTTTTGTTTTATCTTGAAGTTGAAACAAATCTAGAGGAAGTATCATTCAACACAGCTGCTGCATTAGTCTTGGTATCCTGAGAAACTTGTTAACAGGGCCAAAAAAACTTGTTTGTGGTGTTGTAACTCTGAAAGAGCTGCAAACCTCAGCAGAATGAAAGAATTGAAGTACACACTACTATGGTTTCTAAAGCTCTACCCCTTGGCAGCTTTAATTGCTCGTTGGCTTGGAAATGGCCATTGTCAAAGGAAAAATGTATTTACAAAGGTGGGTCAAGGATTTTGAGCAGGGCGCCTGATTGAATTTCTTTGTAAATACCCCAAATTAAAAAAGATGTCAAACATCAAAATCAAGATAGTAAGATTTGATCCTATATTTTTCACTTTTTCAAACTTGTAACTTTTTAACACAAGAATTGACATAAGAGTGAAGTGAATAATCAAATAAATATACCACAGATCCAATAAATAAAAAGGATTTTTATGAAGAATAAGATAGAAGACAACTTATTTACATTATGAAAAAGAAAACAGTGATATTTTTGCTTTGAAGGTTGGTTTACGATTACTTGGGATTATTTGTTATTAATACAATTCCGTTATCTACTTGCAAGATTTTTTTCTAAATTGTGCTCTCCACTAAGAGGGATAGGATCATGCCTCCTCCCCTGGATTCATGCCTTATCCAAGCGAAACTGGCTTTTGTAAAGGCACACATCAGTAACTCCGATGGCATGTTGCAGAATATATTGTGGTCAGACGAATCCACAGTAGAATTCTTTGGTCAGAATACAAAACTGTGTGTGGTCGAGAATTCGCACATCTTACCATCAAGTAAATACCACCCTCACAGTGTGAGTGATGAATGGATCTGTGGCACCCTGAGAATATCTCTCCGCGTCTGGACCATGAAAAGCTGTCATGGTAAAATAGATAGTGGACAGTGCCATGTAGTGCCAAGTTCTTGAGTAGATCCTCCTGAAATAAACCAGGACAATACTATTGGGTTGAGATTTCAGCTTCTAACAGGTACAGAAAAAGCTTACCCGGTTCAGAGTGAAGTAAAAAAAAAATCAAGATTCCTGTTTGGCCTTGTTTAATCCCTGTACATCTGCTGTTGATGGGGGCTCAAGCCAGCGGTGTAGGGCAGATCACCATCAACTTTAGTGGAACTGGACTAGTTTCAACAGGAAAAATGGTAAAAAAAATCCAGGGAATCCATAACGTCCCAAACTTCTTATACACAACAGTACAATTAGAAACCATCAACCAAAACTGTCTACATAGGTTTATTTTAAATTCTAAGAGAGTCTAGGTGGCTGACTGGCAGGCTTTCTCGCCCGTACAGGCTGCACCAATAAAGCCAAAGGGCTAAAAATTTAAACACTTACTCTTCATTATTTAACCCACCTCCATCAGTTTTCAGTGCAGTGATTCAATTTACAACGCAAGTTTATACTAAATTGATCTCTTAGTTTGTGTCCAGCAGCATTCAAGCTTGTTTTTATTATCTTTTTTTTTTTTAGGTTCTGACTATTCTAATGACCACCGCCCAACAAATGATGACAGTAAATACTTATTCATCCATTATCACCCGTTTTTCAATTTTCAAATTGATCAACCCCACCCAAAACGGTAGACTGGCAAAATACGTCAGTTACGAAACGGTTCCTATTGTGTTATTAACCAGACCACTTTACACGTTATTTCCTTGTCCACGTTCAAAATGAATGTAGAAAAGAGCGTGGTCATAGTAATACATTGAAATCAAAGGAAATCAAAGGAGAGAAATGCAAATAAATCAGTGATAAGTTTACGAAGGAATTCTATAGAGTGAGACCAACAGAAAAGACTTAGACTTGAACAGATTCAAACAGAACAGGTTCTATACATGATGAGACAAAAAAGTGACGATCGCCTATATCCGTCAAAAGTATCTATCTATTACAATCTGGCCGTATTTCTCTCTGAAGCTTCTGTCTGTCTCTCTCTCTCTCCACACACACACACACACACGCACACACACACACACACACACACACACACACACACACACACACACACATATATATATATATATATATATATATATATATATATATATACATATATATACTATAAATGCGTGCATGTGTCTGTTGAAAGAGAGACAGAGAGAGACAGTTAACTAGATAACAGGATAGAAAGAAATAGGACCAGAATGTGATATATATATATATATATATATATATATATATATATACATATATATATATATATATATATATATATATATATATATATATATATATATATATATATATATATATATATATATATATATATATATATATATATGTATATATATTTATATATATATATATATGTATATATATTCATATATATATATATATCAAACTGTTACTTTCAAAAGCTGATTAGTGTGAAATTACTCTTACTTCTTGCCTAACTGCTTTCTTTGTCGGCTCAATGCCTCATTAGTCAAGCCAAGACGACAACACAATCAAGAATGCCGATACACCACAAACATCTTGAGCATTTTCTTTGCCAGTCTCTTTTCCTAATACACACACACACACACACACACATTTATATATATATATATATATATATATATATATATATATATATATATATTGACATGCATAAGACACCCTCCAACGAAAATATTTTTTTCCCAAGCTTGAGGTTGACGCCAAAGCCAAAAACGTTGTGTTCATCACTCTTCTTTCTCTAAGAATAGAATGAATATATATATATATGAAAAACGTCAATATGACGCCGTTGCTGCTCATAATTGTAATTTTGCACAAGATGTGATGAGTGCAGGTCAGGATAATGGGTGGGTGAAAAAAAGGGGGGACCCAATCTTTTGGTGGGGGAGTTGAGAGTAACTGAGGAGAAGTAGGCATCTTACTGATATGTTTGCCAACCGTACTTTACTTATGTTCACGCGTACGTATGCATGTATCAAGCTTGTTAGGCTCCTGACTGTTTCAGCTTGGGAAATTCCGAAACGCTTTTTTTCCTACCAGTTGTGTGAATGGGGAAAGGGTACAACGTGTACTTCGGAATTTCATTGTATGTAACAATGTCTCAAAACAGCCCATCTTTATGAAAAAAAAAATATTACCCAGGGAAGCTTGCAGTGCCTCAGAATCCCCAGCTGCTCACATTTACTTCATTCATAGGATACGGAAGAGAAAAGCAACCAGACAAGATTATAAATTTGAATGAATGAAAGTTTTGTATTTCTATTCATTCATTTTTTAATTTTTTAATATTTCGGATCATGTCTGGGGAAGAATAGAATTAGTTATACTCTAAATTTTTCATAGTAATAGCTTCTTTGTGTTAACTACGAAGATCTCCAGCTAGGTTTTAAATTACAAAAAAAAAAAAAATCAACCGTTAATTAGATTTCATAAACACTTTTACACAATATTACCTTCGTAGTTTTCACTGATTCTATTTCATGATGACCGAAATATTTAATCTTTGTTTTGGACTTGCCATCTCTCTATTGTGGGCGTCACGGAGCCAGTACTTTCTGAACTTATCTGGTCCGTCAAAAAAAATGTTGCGATGATTACATCACGATAGAGATGTCTGGCGAATCTTAAAGATGGTCTATGTCCAACGACAGACGCTGAAAGGCTGCTGCTGATGATGATAACGATGATGTACATAAATGGCAGGATTTGTTGGAATCGATGGGGGTTTTGTCCGTTGGGGTTTTTGTTAATGACCCTTCCCGAAGGACCCCTCTGTGATGTCCAAGCATAATTTCTGAATATAGCCTTACAGTGCCCCTATTTCCCAAAACTCATTTCAATCACAACTTTCTGCCAAACTTGTATCTGCTATGATTGTTTCTTGGTGCAGTATAATTGACCTTTTCCATTTCTAACCTATGACAAAAGGAACATTTCTTCTGATTATTCAATTCAAGGACTCTCAAAGAAATCGATACAGGACTCGTATAACCGATAACACTAAACAGGGATATCTAGAAGTTTCGTCCACTATCTCGAATTCTTCTGATTATTATTACAGAGAAAAGCCAATTGAGACCTGTACCTTTTCTTGCCTGGTCAAACACGTACAACAACACATTGTAACATACTCCTTACGCCACAGTGTAGGTTTTACAGAGAAATTTAACGATTTTAATTTTCCACTGAATTCTTGAAAATCATATGGAAAGACTGCATAATGGCACAATATATCAGGAGTGTCAGAGATATCGTAAAAGCCATGAGAAAAACTAAATGGCAATGGGCAGGTCGTGCTGCAAGAATATCAGATAACAGCTGACATCATGGATTCCCCGAGATTATGGTCAATATCGTTGCCGGCAAAAATCAAGATGGAGTGATGATTTGCGCAAGTTCTGAATATTTTGACACCTTGATGCTCAGAAGCGAAAATCAGGGTGACCCTGGGAAAGGCCAACAACGGACTTTAAATGTCCGCTGATGATGATTATGATGATCATAAGTACAATTTAATAATCAAGGCGTATCAATTACTGTCACTTGAAGTCGTCACTTTGATATTCATTGTAATGTGTTAGTAGTTGTGAGTGAGATTTTTTCTCTATCATTGTTTACAGTAGCAGTTGTTTTTTTGTTTTGTTTTTTGCTGAAGAAACAATACAAGTGTTCTGTTGCATATAAGTGTCACCTGATTATAGGATAGTAATATTCTATTTTGGATCAGAGACACTGTAGTCTGACATCGTCAGAAGCTGAAATTCTCACTGTAAAATGTTCGATCTATGGTCTTGGTACAGAAAGGTTGGCTTTATGCATTGGCAAAGGAAAGAGATTACCATGAAAAAAAAAGTAGTTGTTGTGTAAAATAAATGTTTTTTTTTATTTGGCTAAGGCCTTATAATTGTACTTACGAAATCATTTTGAAGTGACCTTGATCATTCAATTAGGGCAGTTCGTAGATCCTGTTTGACCACACCTACGAATTAAAAGCTGCAGGCGCGGTGTGATTTTGAAAAAAAAAAGTTTATATGCTGCAAAATACGGCACATAATCTTACCTTTTTTTCTATCGTATTCATATATTTTGGGTAAAGGCAAGATAGCTTGACACAGCCCATCTCTTTCCAAACTGGTTTCTGTCTCCTTGACTAGTTGACGACCAAAGCTAGAGAACGTATTCAGCCCAACTATGCCTACCCCAAAGGTATTAGTGGGAAGTAAACACGAATTGTCTCAACTGTAGTTTGAACTCATTCTCCATCAAACGTTCAACCACTCCACACTGCCAATCTTCATGAAACAAAACAGATTTATATTAAGAGACTGAGCTTTATACAACGTAATTTATAATTCATTTAGATACTGTAAAACAATTATTGTTTATTTTTGGCCAAAGAAAATGAGATTAAGATGCCAGTAAGTGTTGGTGGACAATATCTAGAAGGGAAAATCTCTAGATAAGGGGACTTACGAGGAGGGACAAGAATAATCGTACCGAATGGTATGTAAGCAAAAATAAGTGGAAACTTTCTTTCAACAGGAAATATGAAGTAGGCTATCTGATTAGCAGCCGACTATCAAATCCCACCAAGAACCTCATCCCATAGCCGTCACCTTCATTAAATAAGATGGAGCGCGAGAACCACTTCATCTGCCACACGATCGGGGTCAACGTGTTCCCGACGCGCTCTTCTGTTGTCAAGCAAATTGATGGCTTGACCAGTGGCTTTGACAGTTCCAATGGCCTTTTTCTGTTTTGATAACGGCCACAATTTGCTGTCTTGTTTATTTTTCCAACCCATTAACTACTTCTCTCTGTTATCAGCGGCCAGGCTGGTCATAATTGTCCTCTGGCCAGAGCAACGATACTCGACGATTTTAATTCAGCCATCTGTGTACGAGAGTGTTTTGATGTTGATGCATATAGTATTTGTATCTATACTAGGAGTGCCGTTAAGAAGCATACGCATATGATTTTGATGGTATATACATACAAGATTATCAAGTGCGTTATATCATATTGAAACTCTATTTTATACATTTATATATATATATGTATATATATATTTGTTATGTATATGCTATATAATGATAATAATGATAATAATAATGATGATAATAATATATATATATATATATATATATATATATATATATATATAAAGAGAAACAAACTTATTCAGTATGAAAATAAAAGATGAATTATATCATCGTCATCATCAGTCTTTTAACGTCCGTCGTTGGATATAGACCTTCCCCTGGGTTCGCCACGATTCTCTATCATGAGGATTATATATATATATATATATATATATATATATATATATATATATATAATATATATATATTATATAATATTATACTCGGATCATATACATCCATCTCCTAATACATTCACACACACACACACACACATATATATATAAAGAGAGAAAACGACTTAATTTACTATGAAAATACAAAATAAATAATTGACAGACATAAGTAGATACCTTCATAATTAAATATACGCACATTGGTTTTCATTTTACTATATAAACCTAAGAAAAATCATGTACAGAGGTCTGACATAAGTGAATAGACATCATGATTTAAATCAGATTTGACAGTTAATAAAAAGAGGTCTGACATAAGTGAATAGACATCATGATTTAAATCAGATTTGACAGTTAATAAAGATAGACCTATTTTACTTCAAAACACAAAAGATATTACGCACAGAGACATGACATAATTCTGTAAACGTTGTTGACACCCATGCACGTCAAGATCCGACAAGAATTTTTTTTTCTTTGCAAAAAACAAAAAAATCGAACAAATCGTTGAAAATGATCGATGACTCAGTATCAGAATGATCGCAGACATGGTCTCCGTCAGTGGAGAGACGGTTCCGGGCGTGCATGGATGTCAACAACGTTCTTCATCTTCGATCATCTTCTCGACTTCTACAAAAAATCTATTTCGCCATTCAAAGACACGTGCGCATGACATGTATTCTTTCCCATAAACCTCAGTCAGGAGAGCTTCGTTCAATTCCACCCAAAAGTTCGACTAAATGCATTTCTCGATTTTAGTGTTGACCATTTTTACGACTCCTCAGAAGAACTTGTTAACTTCGAGCGACGCTCAACAGCAAACAGGAGACGCGGGCAGTTTGACGCTTCCAGGAGGCTATGTAATCCTAGGCGCTTATATCACCATCCTCTCTACTTATTGATTCCCAGCCTCGTGTCGTATTGGTAGTTGTGGGGATGCAAATAAATAAACTCAGCTTTGGAAGAAAAAAATCCCTAGGCTCTTTTTCGGACCGACCTCGTTGATTAATTTCTCGAAGTTTTGTCGTATCAGCGAATTTCAGCAATTTTAAGATTTTGTACCCCCAAGAGATTTTTCGTTTTGATTTTTCTTCGGAAACAAAATGATTTCCATGTTCTTGTCACTGTTGGACATTTTAACTCCTCGGGTGCTCATCCCAAACCTACTAAAGATATTTCTCTAACGCCTTCGTCTCTTTCAGATCCAACTAAATTGTCTATCCATTTCGCGTATAAAATTGTAACAAATTATCTTGCTTTTTCCTACCCCCTTGCTGCAATTGAGCATCTGGGAGAATACTTGCCCATTGGTCAATGTATACCAGTTGGTTTGCTCAAATGCGTTGCGGTTCGATTATGGATAAATTATAAATAGAAAATATTGTTGTGGACACATCTTTTATTGTCAATTACAGACTTTATTGCCTAGAATCCTGTACTGCCCACCAAAATTTCAAAACGCTCACCATTCTCTTCACGGTTGCTCGCTGCCCTCCAACAAGTTGAAATCGCCTTGGTGTATGACATTGGCACTCTCCAAGCTCTCTTCAGTTACGTTTTGGCGTGGTCAGCTCGATTTCCTCATTCTTTTTCTGACCCCATCAAAATCCGATCTTTGAAACCGTTTATTGATACTAGTCACATATTCACACATATTTTTTTTTTATCCTCTGCCCCTTCTGTCACTGTAATGGGAGCTGCAACTTTATATATCTCTCCTTTTATCCGAGTTGAACGACTGAAAATAGGAACAGGTCTGGTTAGTCACTCGATAGAAACCGTCACGCGCCTAACGTATGTCGTGTTGGGGGTGATCGATCAAAAATTGTAAGAGGAGTGATCAATGAATGGTTGGAATTCCGAAATTCCGAAAACCAAGCGAAGGAACCGATTCAGCATACATTGTAGATTGAAGCCTCACTAAAACCTAAAGGAGGGTTTTTAATAAAAGAAAAGAAAACAAATGTACTGAACATATCAGGGAGTGAATGTTTGAATTTTCAGCTCTTCAGCTTCAATGGTGAAGCTTGTACGTGTCAAACATTCATACGTAGTCAGCCAGCGGGACCCACTTGAAAACTGGAGAAATCTATTTTGGCTATTTTCGTTGACGATTCCTAACAAGAAATAAAAACAAGAATTTGATACAGTTAATATGGTGGCTCTTTGAGCTGTGTGTGTGTGTGTGTGTGTGTGAGAGAGAGAGAGAGAGAGAGAGAGAGAGAGAGATATCACAGTAGAACTCTACAGTCAATCAAAGGAACTCCTTTATCAAGTCGTTAATATGGCGCCGGTTCGTTTATTTTTGTATACAAATACCGGAAGTAACTCATGATATTACCGGAAAAAACATATCATTATAAAAGTACACAAAAGCAATAAGATACTAAAAAATTTACACGTTAACTTTTTTCTCCCGGATCCCCTTTCAGCCACCATTTTTGTAATCCTTTAGAAACCGTCCACCAAAACTGCCATGAAAACTGTCTACATAGGTTTCTTCAGTTGTCAAAATTGGCTGACAAGCTCGCTGGCTGACTGGTTGGCTGGCTGACTGGCTGGCTGGCTGGCTGACAGGCTCGCTGGTTGGCTGGCTCGCTGGCTGGATGTGACTGAATGTATCACGTGTAGAGCTCGCAGCAAATATGAACGTTTACGCTTTATAACATTTAGGATAAAAAAGGGGTTTTCGGTTTTGTTCGATAAAAATAACCACCCCTTTTAAATACGTTTCTAGTTGAGGTTTTCAATTTACGATTTTGTGTGTCTCTGCGGAATTGGTACCTTAGTTAGTGTCCATCGACATTCACGCTCATTCTTGGAGGATTCGATCTTTGTAGTCATCATTGTCGCACAAAAGGCGAGAGAAGTGACTCATTCATTGATAACTCCTTCTTTCATTCGATCCCTCCAACACGAAATGCTGGCAAAAGACATTGTTCATGTGACGGTTCCTATTAAATGACTATCCAGATCTGCTTTTTTTTTTCCTTCCACTGGAAGCATTTCGTTAAATTTATCATTTTCACTCTCTTATCCTCTTTTTTCCCCTTTCTTTCTTTCTTTCTTTCGACTATTCTTATACTTTCATACCCTCATTCTCTTCTTTTTCTCTTTCATTTACCTTTCATCTCTCTCTCTCTGTCTCTCTCTCTCTTTATATGTATATTTATATATATATATATATATATATATATATATATATATATATATATATATATATATATATATATATATGTATGTATGTATGTATATATATATCGTTTTATTTCTCTGGATTTTATCCTCTATTTATCGCCATTCAAACTTCGTTTTCCCCTCCAATTGCTCATACCGTCCTCCCTTTTCTCGCGATTCACTACAACCAGTTCTCATCAATTGTTTCAAGTGAATTTTTTGGTAAGAGTAGGTCATGGACCAAGGGAGAATTGGATAAATTCGGCGGCGGATCCAGGAATTTTTTTTTTCAAAAGAATTCTTTTCATAGATTTATGTTTGTCCACCTTGTCCATTTTAGAAGCGTCTTCACCTCTCTTAAGAGACTCTATCAGTCCACCGATCAATCGGTTTGTAGATATGTCCCCATTTTGTTTTATTTTCCACTGAGCTGGAAGATATATATATATATATATATATATATATATATATATATATATATATATATATATATATATACTCGCATCTGTTTCTCTGTCTCTCTGTCCACGGAATATTTCCAGGAGTTCTCAATGAATTTCAATGAATGAACGGACTGAGGAAGAACTTCAGGGTGGATCAAGGAATTTGTCCTCGCAGTTACCTACCCTGTATCGAAGCTATATGAACAGATTTTCATTCAGTTTTTCAGGACAAAGGTGTTATGCAAAGTTATGCACTTTCTGAGTGCTTTATAGATTGCTTTGGTTTATATTTTCCGATTCATTCTTTTTTCTGATTCGTTAATTTTCTTCGGTATTTTTTCTCCTGTTTTTATCTTCATTTTTCGCACTTACCTCCGCTGCGTCATAGATATTTCAAAACTGATATTTATTATCATTTTTTTAAATTATAATTTTTGTTCCTTTCTTCTATTGTCTTACATTTCGACGTTTCAATCCACCAATCCTCCCGAGATTTTCGTTTAAATTCAAATTCATTTCGCTTCGTTATTTTCCTCACAATTTTTCTCATTTACCCCTACTGACCAAGTTGGAAATGGTATATATATATATATATATATATATATATATATATATATATATATATATATATATATATATATACACCCACGTTTGTCTATCTGTCTCTCTGTTTACACCATATCTCTGAAGGTTCTTAATGAGTTTCCATGAAATCTCATGGAAGTTTACTCAATGACTAAGGAAGAATTGATGATTTTTTTCTTCGGATCCAAAAATTATTTTACAGTTATTTTCTTTTTATCAAAGTTATATATAAACCAATTTTCATTCAGCTTTTTTTGTGTGACATTGGCGTTTACCGGGGTATGCACCCTCTTGATTGATTGATTTTATATTTTCCTCTGACTTGGGATTTTTTCTGCACTTTTGAAAAAATATAACCGTTTGTTTTTATTATATTTTACTTTTCCCACTTATTCACCTCCCTTCGTTATTTCACTGTTACCTCACCTACCTCATGAATTATTTTAAAACAGATATTCATTTCATTTTTAATGACAGTAGTAACATAGCCAAATTGTGTTGAATACAACGGTTCTCGTACAATCACTGAAGTCAAGCAACGAAAAGCCTGTTCAGTACGTAGATGGATGGCCAGCTTGGTATACCAAGTGCCGTAAGCTGTATTGGAGCATGCAGATAGCCTTCCGTGGCGATCTCGTTAATCTTCCAAGGAAGGGATTGACCTCTGCACTACGCCTCACAACCTGACCCGCAAAATCTCTGACTGACTTGTCCGCTACCGTCACAAAATGAATGAATGAGTGACACTGGCGTTGGCAGAGATATGCGATCTCCGAGTGCAGTCTAGTTTTTATAATATTTCCTTTTTTTTCCCGCTAGTCCATCTCTTTGCCGTAATTCTTTCAAGTTTGGTATCGATTTTTGCTTTTGTATTCTCTTGATTTTTATCTGATACCTCTTTCTCATTTATTTCACGGACATGGACGAACCGTATATCATTGCCTTTACCTCAAGAATAAAAGAAACGGGTAAAATTGTCTTCCCCCTCTTCTTTTGCCTTTCCCAAGCCATGAAGCAATTTATATCGTTGAGTGTCAGTTTGATTTGCGATGGAAAGAGTGTGGATACACGATTTTGAGTGTGAATGCACTTCTACGTGCAAAGGAATATTTTGGCTGAATCGGGACGAGGAGAAAGAGAGAAAAAAAGAAGAGAGAAGAACAGAAAGGAGAGAAAATGAAGAGAAAGGGGACAAAAGGAACAGAAGGGAGAGAAAATGGAGAGAAGGAAGAAAAATGAAGAGAGAGAGAAAGCAACAGATGGGTGAGAAAATGAAGAGAAGAGATAGAAAATAAAGAGAAGGAGAAGAAAAAAGGAGAAAGAGAAGAGAAGAGGGGGAGAAAAGAAAGAGGACGCGAGAAAAGGGACGGAGAAACAAAAAGAAGAGAAGAGGAGAAAGGAAAGTGGAAAAATAATGTGAATGTGTACAGAGAAGGAATAGAAGGGTTATAAAGGATGGGAAGAGAGAATAGACGTGAAGGATTGAGACAAGAATAGAGAGAAGAGAAGGAGAGAGAAGAGAGGAAAGGGGTGAATGGAGGAGAGGGAAGAGAAGGAAGTAAATGAAGAAAAGAGGAAGATGAGCAGGAAAGAAAGAGCATGTTTGTGAAGAAAGAAAAGAAAGACAAAGAGGGACAGTGAGAATTATGACATAAGGAGACAAGAGGAAAGAATAGAAAGGAAAATAAAATTGATCCTAGCGTTTTTGTTAATTTCTCATACACACACACACACACACACACACACACAGATATATATATATATATATATATACATTGCTTCCCAAATTTCATCCCATCATCTCTACCTAGTTCCTTCGTTTCACCTTCAACCATCTTTTTCATTTTCTATCATTCTCTTTCATTCTTTATTTTGATTCCCCCAACACATTTTCTATTCAGGTATATATACATTTGTTCATTCCTTTCACTGACACCCCCTTTTTGTTTCTTCATTTTTCCTCCTATTCTCTCTTTCCACCTCATTTATTTATCTCCCTTTTTTTTGCTCCTTCATTCTTCCTTCCTTCCCTTTTCACCTCCCTCTTTTTCCTTTCTTGCTGTCTTTTTACATCCTTCATTTTTCTTTCTCGTATTTTTCATGTTTTCCTCATTTCGAATCCATCATTTGATCTCTCAGCCCTGTCAGTCCTAATCATTCACGATATGCCGAACCCTGATTCCCTAAAAACAGGTAGCCAAGAAGAAACATTCTTACTCTCCCTTTTTTCCTAACTACTTACTCTCCTTTTTTTCTCTCCTCTTTCTGTTATATTCCGACATCAACGTTCTCCGCTGTCCATCCGTTATAAACGTTAGTTTCCCCATCGACCACTTCACGGGCACGCCTTCCAATACTTCGACCTTCAATACAGACCCTGAACCCCACTACCAGAGATTGATACCATCCAGGATCATGACCCATCCACTTGTTTGTCCCTGTCCAACACTAGACAGCTACATCTCCCCACTCCCTTTATTGGACTCCCTACAATTCGCTTTTTATCTTCAGGTTTTTCTTGTTTTCGTTGCTCGACAGCGAGGGTTCTCATTGATAGTGGTCACTGGAAAAACACGTCTTTGGTTATTCATTTCTGAGAGAAGATATTTCACCGTTATCATTGATGTTTGACAACTATTTACCTTGATTAGATGAATAGTAAAATGAATAGTAAAAAAAAAAAATAATGGAATATGATTTTCGATACTTCACCTAAATAAAATAATGAAATAGTTGCTCTATCGATCGTTCTAACACAGAAACCAATACAAACATGATACAGAATGATACAGAATTACCAGGATGGAGAGTCGGTGGAAGCTTTGGATTTGGACCTTAGCAGGCCTGTGAAGCTCTCAAAGCTAAGTTGGTATGGTAAATGGAGCAGTAAACCGGACTTCCCTCTGGCAAATGGGACGTGAGTTCGAGGCTTACCTGGAGCTTATTTTTCATTTCTGATCCGTACTGTTAACTCCTCGTCGTAAATTGACGACCTTCGTCAAACTTTTATATAGAACGCGACTACAGAATTTGAAAGTAGATAGTCGTCAAAAGAATTATAATGATGATTTACAATACTTCTTCAAATAGAAAACAAAACAATGAAATATTCCACAGATTTTTATCCTTTATCATCAAGCAACTCACCTACCAACCCACCTACAGACAGTTTTTTATAGAATACTGCTTAATTGGCGTCAGGATAGGCGACAGACTTTCCTCCTTGTAATATTTGTCGGGGTTTCGGAAACTGATACTTCAAACTGAGCTGCACTCAATTCTTTAAAATTGGCTGTATACAATCCTATTCTACAGACATACATACATTGATACACGCATGTATATATATATATATATATATATATATATATATATATATATATATATATATATATACAGTATATGTGGTATAAATCAGGCTAGCAGTCAGAGAGGACCGAAACATGGGCTAGTTTGTGTAACGAATCCACAACCTACTATTTACATATATATATATATATATATATATATATATATATATATATATATATATATATGTGTGTGTGTGTGTGTGTGTATTCGTAGATATTAGGAAACTTATCTTATAAATACATATGCATACACTTATAAATACGTACAGGGTGTTTCCAAAAGCATGTACTCAATTGGTTCTGCGCGATGAATGGTTTCATCTGAAAGATGCATAAAAATGTCTTCACATATCATCAGTTATAAGGCTCTTATTTCCTAAAAATTAAAACCAAGCGTCATCTAGTATAAACACCGAAGTCCAAAACCATAAGTAAAGGCAAGGTAAAAAAAAATCTCTGGTATGGCAGGCCATATAATGGAGATAAAAGAGCACACATTATTCTCTCTGAGATTAGGTCCAAATAATTGAGCTTGGAGTGTTAATGGTTCATCTCTAAAGTATAGATAATGAACATTGGATGAATTTTTTTTTCGAAACCTATTATAACACATGCATGCGTAATCATGCGCGCGCGCACACTCACACACACACGCCAACACACCAACACACACACATATATATATGTGTATATTTTGAAGAGAAAGGCAAACAGAAAAAAGAGAATAAGTATTACATTCTAGATGGTTCAGAAGGAAACCGAACTAACACGTTTCCCTATCAAGACCTTCTCAAAAGAAAACAACACTATTTCTTTAGCAAAGTTTAAATGTCAATGTTAATAAACAAAGCCACCGATGTTTATTCTGAAACCAGGGCGAACTGATATTCGCCTATTTTCCTCCACTTGTGGAATTCACATCATCTGCAGTGAATATTCTACGATATCAAATGTGTTCATTGAGTCACAAACCAAAAAAGAGCTTTAAAAATCACATTATGGACTTTTATTACGCTCAGGTGAGCTTTTTCTTTAATTTCCATTTTTTTTTTTTCTGTTTTTCGTTTCAGTGTGGAATTCTAAGACACCGGTGTTTATAATTATAGTACTATGGAGACGATAGGTATTTCCTGCATTATGATATTACTCACTTTTCGATAGTTTACTTAACGACACTTGTTTTGTTTTCACGAAAAAAGGCGGAACATCCAAATAATGTACGGTGTTAAATCTACAACGAGTTCCTCTCTCCCTAACACCCGAGTTTCTCACGTCATTTCGGATCACGGAAGGTTTTTATAGGAATATTCTACTTCATGATAGCAAAGGAACAAAACCCTGGTTTCTCACGCCATTTCGAATTACGGAAAGTTTTTATAAGAAATGTCTACGTTATGATAGCAGGGGAAACTTATATTACCATACGTCGAATGACCGTAGTCCTACAAATCAACCGCCCGACCAACCAGCGAAGTGGGCTCCATATCCTTCTCTCTTTGCTCGTCTGTCTGTCTGTGTGTCTGTGAGCTCCTGGTCACATCTAGGGGCTGTAACCTTGAAAAAGGCACCACCTAAAAATGCTTTTTGTTTTATTTTTCAACAAAGTGATTTTTGCGGTCTCTTTGGTCATTTTGAGCCAACCAACAATGCCCAGATCTTGTGCTGGTGATTTTTAGATAATTTCAAATAAAAGTTTATTTTTTGGCATAATTTTTCGTATAATTAGTTATGTACACGCATGGTCTACGGGATTTATTTAAGTGGCATAGAGATATATGATGCTTGATTTCTGATCAACGTTAGCTTAAGTATGTAAACAATGGACTACAGTTGACTGATTTCACAACCGATAAAGAGCTGAATAAACTTCATATACACTTCTAAGATTTTCGCAAAAGATGGTGTTGGGAATTTTTGCATCTACATAATGGTTCAAAACAAAATAGGATATTGTGTAGTGTTTAAAGGTTCATGAACATTCAAAGATCTTTTTCAGTCTAGTGAAATCCTTCTTGTTATACACGATATTAACATGATGATATGAAGTACAGGAGACTGGTGTTCATGGGAGATAAAGAGTACGTGCTACCTCTGTAATGGCTCGCTGGAAAACAAACGCTGAACATTATTTCCATGTTTTTGCGTAGAAGTGAAAAAATTCCATGAAGCGAACTTTTGAAAAGTTGGAGATTCTCTTATGTATGTTTCAAATGTACCCAAGAACCTCGTCAAGGGAAAAAAAAACTATGAGAGCAACAAGAAAAAAAGATTTTTAAAAAAACACGTATTTCTTAAAAAGATATCATGAGCAAATACAGATAAAAACAGGTCTGGTTTGTCACTCATCAGTAAATGTCACGTGACCGATATCTCTTGGCAGCATGCCGTCTTAGGAATGATTAATTCGAAATTTACAAAACGTGGTATTGAATGAATAGGTTACTTACCTTGCCTTTTGTTGCATAAAAAAATTCCGAATTTTCAAAAAGCAAGCGTAAACGCTGCTAGGCACAAACTAAGGGACCAATTTAACATAAAATTACATTGTAAAATAAACCTTCCGCAAAATTTTTTTCTGAGGCGTGGTACCTTGAAAAACAATGAAACCCGTTTTCCAGCATTCTAACTCCGTTGGTGTGGCTTGTATGCACGATAAATACATCGATAGCCAGCCAGCCAGACTCACTTGAAAACTGAAGAGAAAAAAAAACGATCCTGACAGTTTTGGTGACAGTTTTCGTTGAAGGTTTCTAATATATAAAATAAGATATATCTGATAAAAATATAATCAACAAATGCAGATACAAATAAAGACGTTTCCTTTTTTTTTTCTCCAAGAAACAAGAATAAAGCAAAGAAGGTCCATTTCCTTCTTTTTAAACAGTTTTTATGATAAGTAATCAAGCTTATCATTAATTCCACCGCTCTATCCGTATGGAGTGGGGTGCCGATAATTGCGTCCCTAACTCATCAGTTTTGCCTTGAAGGCTAATATTACACAGTCTCTTCTCCTGTAATGATTCTTTTTTTTATCTATTTACTTATCCGAAATTAAGACTGTAAAGGAATCTTTTTCGCTGTTTATCGATTCTGTGTCGACGGTACAACCGAGTGGATAGAGAGACACTACAAGACCAATCGATAAGCGTAAATGCTTTTGAAGGAATCGTAGCCGGCGCGACAGTCCGTTGTAATTCCAGTGTTTTTATTTCGTTATTTTTGCATTTCTATAATATTTGAAAGAGCCTTCTTGGAAGATATAAGCATTTGTAACATCTTTACTGGTTATCAACAAGGTTGCCTGCTGAGGCGTAGCTGACGCAGGTACGGGGTGTCCCCAAGCTTCATCAATTTACCGTTTATCTGCAACGTTTCTGCTGATAATTTATACCAAGAAAGATATTTGTACATAAATGAATTGTAAGAATAATGATACAGTCATCATGTTTTGTTTTGCGTGTGTCTATTTAAAACAAATCTAGATTTGTCGTCGTCGTCATCATCATCATCATCATCATCATCATCATCATCATCATCATCATCATCAATAATAATCGTTCATCGTCCGTCGTTGGACATAGACCTTCCCCAGGATTTGCCACACTTCTCTTTCGTTGATGTCGCGGAGCCAATTTATCTTGTCTAGTATTCCACCGGCCCTGGTTCCGCATTCGATCTCTGGGGATCGTGATGTCCATCGGTTGTCTGTCATTCTTGCGACATGGCCAACCCATTACCATTTGAGTTATATTTCTCACCCAAAGCATATATATATATATATATATATATATATATATATATATATATATATATATATATATATGTGTGTATTTCAAAGTGTAATATCTGTGCACCAAGGCGAAAGTCACGGGTAGACATATACACACACATTATTATTATTATTATTATTATTATTATTATTATTATTATTATTATTATTATTATCTTTATCATTATTATTATCATTATCTTTATCATTATTATTATCTTTATCATTATTATTATTATTATTATTATTATTATTATTATTATAAAGTAATGAAGATGGTCAAAATAACTGTTTTAACTCCAAATTCTTGTTTAGTTTATTCATGGTCTATATCTACACTATGGTCTCTTTCAACGCAACAGTTATGCTATTAAGAAACGGATATATATGATCAGACAGAATGATTATAAATTGTGTTTATGCATAGATACATTTTAAGTTTTAATATATTTATTTGATTGCTAAATATCATTCCCCACCCCTGAAAAATGGATCTACCATGAAACACGTGTCGGGTGTTTTCGCTCTCAAATTATCTGTAAATATTGCTCTGTGTTATATAAAATATACATTGAGCACTATACAAATCATAAATATCATAAATATAAATTTCAAAATTTCAATCACTTTTGAATAAGTTTCTATATGATATATATATATCAAAATTTATAATTATTTACGTATATATATATATATATATATATATATATATATATGTATGTATATATAAATATATATATATATATATATTTGGTATTTAGATATTCAACAAAAAGAAGTTGGGTAAAAGGCCAGGATGTTGTATGTATATTTCCATGCGCCAAGTTGGGTGAACGTATCTGCTTTGAGATTCAGCGTTCCAACTATTGACCCCTTTTCTTTGGTTGAAACACTGACCTCTGACACCAGTGGGAAATATATAGCTATCTCGGCCCTGAGTAAGACCGAATGTTACTGATATTTTACAAAGCTCAGCTGAGAACAAGGCAAGGCTAAATTGAAGGAAATAGGACAGGAAGATTGTGTTGCGCCCATCTTCCAAAGAGAGAGTCCCTGTGACTCAGTTGAGCATACCACCATTACCATTTTGGGGGTCTGAGAACGTTAAAAAATCATCCCTTATAAACTTAAGGTAACTGTGTCTCCGCTTTACACCATTTCGCGCTACTTTGGGATAGCCGGGGAAACCTGTGTACGAGGTGGGTGCCTATGAGATCAGCATGAAAAAATCGACCCCCTGCACTGGTGGAAAATACATAACTGCCTCCACCAGAAGGTAGTCTTATCCCCCCCCCCCCAAAAAAAAGAAGCCATGGTAGTATCGATAATAGAGGGCTAACTGTGTAAACATTATGAAAGAAAACGTCTGTGTTCTCCTGGCCACATCAAAGCAGTCGAGATGAAAGCGTGCAATCTCTGATTAATGGGTCATTCAGTGCTTCGGAAACCGATTCCTTGGTTCCTGCAGAACCAATTTCAGCTAAAAGTCCACCGATTTGGCCACCAGCCTGTCGCGAAATTTGAAGCTAATACGTATCCATTACTCGGTCTAATTCAATGCTCGAAACAAAATTAGTGGATTAAGTGTTTTGCGGACCGTCCGCCGATTTTGTCCATCTCTGTCCGTCCGTGTGTCCATCTGTGAGTCCTGTGGAGGAACCTCAAAAGAAATAGAAATTTCAGTGATCGTGTAGCTTTGATCCAACCCCCCTTCCTCTCCCCTCTCCCCTCTCTGTTTCTCTCTCCCACTCGATCTGTCTTTTGGTTATTTTCACAGCTAAAGGACGGCGGTTCTAAAATGCAATCTGTCCAAAGATTTGCGGGACACGTGAACGGTTTTGTGATTTGGTAAACTAATTTAGAAATAAAGAGTTGAAAATGACAGTAATTTATATCAAAGACACCTGTACACGTACTATCGCATACGCGTATACACTCACTCACTCACTCACACATTCATACTCACGTTAACATGAACACACAAACATGTACGTACGTACACCCGTACGCACGTACTCAAACATGTATGCATATATACTCACGCACTCTTGAGCACATATATGCAAACACTCACACATACACACGAACTCACACATACGCAAACACATGCAGTTTTTCCCTGTTATCTTCAAGTAGAGCTCTCCTATAAAAACCTTCGAATTACCGAAACGGTATGAAACGAAAAAGCAGTTACCATTAATCCATTAACTGTGACAGGTGGTGAAGTGTTTTAGTTATCCATTGCAAGATTAAAGTCCTGGTCCATCGCATGATAATCCTTTGCAAGTTACCCATAGCAAGATTTTTAAAAAAACCCTGATTCATCGATAGAACTGTATTGCCATCAACCACAATAAAATGGAAATTTTATCAAATTCCCGTCATCCCTAGTTAATCGGTCAGTTCGTATGAGAAGAAGATTTTGAGCGTTCCCGGACCGAAATCTTTTTACTAATCGCAGTCGATACCCTTAGTCTCATTTATTGGCCAGAACTCAAATGAGTTTAGATCAAACAGACAGCTTCCACCCAAGCGCATATGTAGACAGATTGATCTCAATTTGTTTGAAATTATGGAAGGTCTTAAATGATTGCGATCAAAGACTTTGGGGAATGAACAGCCTTGTTATTAGGCAATTATATTTACACAGACCACTAGAACCGAAGGAATTGAAATTGTCTTCAAAGCCCGAACATGGGTCCATCCACCTGTTCAAGAAAATATCCGAGAAATAAATCTAAAAATGGATGTTTCTCCCAATGAAAATCACTTGAGATTTAGATGGAGAGATAGATATGAAAAACATTATATGCGGTAGAGAGAGAGAGAGAGAGAGAGAGAGAGAGAGAGAGAGGGGGGGCATGGGAGGGATAGAAGTTGGTAGATAGAAAGAGATTGGAGAGAGAAGTGGGACACAAAAGAGGGATATAGAACAAGGGAAAGAGAGAGGTAGAGAGAAAGAGAAGGAGAGGAAGATGCAAATGGAAATAGAGGAGGTTGAGTGAAGTTAGGGGATAGGGAGAGGAGAAAAAGGAGAGAAAATTGAACGAGGAATACAATATGCATTCTCTCTCTCTCTCTCTCTCTCTCTCTATATATATATATATATATATATATATATATATGCCACTCAAGAAAAAGAGAGAGAGAGAAAGAGTGAGATAGAAGAAAAGGTGCAGTGGGGATAAAAGAGACAGAGCGGCGAAAGTGGGAAAAATAAAGTTTAGAGGATAGAGAGATGGTGAAGGGAGGAGAAAGAGAGGGGCTGGGAAAGAAGAAGAGTGGAGGAGAGGCACAGAGAGAGAGAGAGAGAAGGGGTGAAGAAGGTGCAGAGAGAGAGAGAGAGAGAGTTGGATTGAAAGATTGAGAGATGGGATAAAATGGCGCTTACAGTCGTCCAGAATAGGTAAACCATGTAAAATAAATAAACAAAGTTCATCAAGAAAGGTTAAATCGTCCGTCTCTGATCTCAGATTGGTCGTAATGGTGAGTTCCAATGGGGATTAATTGAACGCAAGCATTTCTTTGTTTGAGTCCCCAATTAAGACCAAGGCAAAGGGAAGTGCCAATCTAATAACTGACCAATTAAGGTGATGGTGAAATCAAAAATGGGCATGACAGAAAGCTTCTTTGAAGGGTCCTCAATATGTGTTCTCGTCTAGATGAAAGAACTTCAAAAAAGGAACAAGGTTCACCTTCGTCTCCTTTCATTGGAAAGTTGGGCCATAAGGAACCTTTTTCTTCCCGGCATTTGTTTGGTCTATGCAGAGAATACAAGATATAGGGATAAGATGTGGACCAATTGCAATAGATAGATAGATAGATAGATAGATGGATAACTATGAACAGGGATTGATAGATAAGATGAATATGACGGTATGGATTAATGATCAATTCGACAGAACGTGAGTAAAATGATAATAGAAGAGCATTGTATAAGACAAATAACTCTTAATTCAACGTTTCGCCCACTTTGCACTTTACCACGAAATTAGGTTGCTGCAACTAATTGGAACTACAAGTAAACTTGGTGTTTATAAACACCCAGTTTCTTGTAGAGCCTTTATTCTTTGACAAAAAGTGTTACTGGGATCTTTTATAGCCAATAGTTGTTTGTTAGCATTGAAGATCGAATATATATATATATATATATATTACTGTGTCATCCACAGACAGCTGTTTCGTTGCATTACAACTCTTCAGTGTGGCTATAGACTATCCACTATCCCATCCAGTACCGCGAGGCAGGATTGAAACCTTAGCTTCAGACCCGGAGGCCGATACCATACCTCTGGGCTACGGAACTGGACGGTCAGTAAGTCTAAATTTGAGCGATATATTTATTTACACAGAAATTCCTCATCCACCAGAATGCTCTATTCAGTGGATGAGTTACCTCATTTAAAGAGTGCTCAACCCTGAATATATATGTATGTGTGTGTGCAGGAATTACTGCACGTATAAATATATACAGTACGTCGCATAAGTATTCAAACAAACAGAAATTCAGCGTTTACGGCTCAGCGTAAGGATCATCATCATGGAAATTTGGAAGGCTAACATTATTATCTATAAGAGTTATCAAAGTATTTAAATAGCCACACCGGTTGGAAACTACCAATATTTAACAACTTGGAAAAAAAGAAAAGGTGCGTGTTCATAATTGTATTTCTCAGCTCAAATAAAAAAAATTAAAGTTATCATGACAACGAT
>OY735232.1:20548893-20563893 GCA_963457665.1 Thysanoteuthis rhombus | reverse complement strand
ATAGATAGATAGATAGATAGATAGATAGATAGATAGATAGACAGATAATAAAACATACAAAACCATGCTCTGATAAACTTCCTTTTATATTCATTCCGATTGATATTTTCTGTAAGCCTCCCGGTGTAAAGCCGGCAGATATATCATGAAATCATATTTTTTGTTCGGGAACGCTCAAAAATGTTCCCTTATAAGTTGATTGTCATTGGATCTCTTCTCCACACAGTTTAGACTGACAAAACGTTTTAGGGGCGCTCTACTTCCGGACAACGGGGAAACTTGCATTACCAAATTTGTGTAATTGTTACAACAATTTTGCTGGAATGGTTCAGTATTTGTCGGAGAAATGATGTTTACGCGTCTATAAGGTAATTAAACACTTTTGACCCCAACTAATAAAGTGAATTCAAAAGATCCGGTCGAGAAAATATAAAAACAAACGACAGGTTTCGGAAATCGAATCTTTTTCATATTTGATAATACATATATTCCTGGGTGTCTTTTTTTCGAAAGAGATAGTGGAAATTAGGTGCTGGAGTAAAAACGTTTTTCGTGGTCAAATTCCATGAATATTTGGGTTGCACTTCAAGAATTAAACATGAAACACGAACAGCATTATAGACAAAATACATAAAATTTCGTCTCCTTACTTGCTATTCATTCGAATTTCGGATAACACTTGATTGATATGTTCTGCGAGTGTCTTTCTTGAAATAATCCAAACATTGCAGATCTTAGCAATGAATATTGTATGAATCTAATCGCCTTGGTATGTAACCTATATATTATATTGCACGCTGCTTACACGCTTTTCTTTCGATCACTCTCCGCGTCCCCCGGGTCTGACATCTTCCCTGTCCACATAACATCTGTCGGGGTTCAGAATATTCCAATGGAGAGAAAGACCCCAGTGAAGAATTGGTAAAGTTACTGCCATATTCAGAATCATCTGGAAAGAATTGGTTATAAAGTACTGGTATCTGCCGCTTTACAAAAATTCGCTTTACACCAACTTATTTTTACGAAAAACCTCAAGCTGTCAGATTTATTTTGAGCACTCGTTAGCTAGTTTTATCCTAAGGTATCAGAAAAGCTCAAGAGAGCTTGTTAGGGTATTACGTTAAGTGCAAAAATGGCAGAAGGTTATTTTTTGGTCTGGAAACGCTGAACATCTTCCCCCATATAAACTAATGGTAATTGCCTTTTTGCAATTAAGGTACTACATTGAATGGTTGATAAAACGAAGATCAATCTTTAAACAAATCAGAAACGAACTCTGAATCCACATCTTTTCTGTTCCGAATAAAAAGAATTATGATATCACTTTTTTAGAACTAAGAAACCACCAACCAAAACTGAAAATGTAGGTTTCTTTATTTTCAAGATGGTCTGGCTGTCTTTGTATGTATCATACACACAGACCGCACCAATGGGGCTAGAGTGTAGGAAATTCAAACATTTAGTTCGGATTATATTTAGAAGAAAGTTTTGTTTTGTTTTTTTGAAGCACCCTTCCACTAAAAGTTTTGGGAGGATTCAATTAGCAATTTAAGTTTATGCTAAATTGATCCTGAAGTTTCACGCTTGTATTTCTTTTTTTTTTTTTTTTAATTCCGACTTTCTCCAGCGATCGCAGATCTAAAAAGAAGGTCAGAGAAATAACTCATTCATTGATCACCCTTTTCACATCCAATACGGCATGCTGCCAAAAGACTTTGGTGACGAGACGGTTTCTATTGAGTGACTCAGCAGGCCTGTCTATTTACTTTTTGGTGGGGAAAAATTTTCAAATAATCTAAAAAAACACGTCTTGGGAATATTTATTCCTTATGATATCAAAAGTTTAAGAAAAAAAAAACAAAACAAAAAGAACTTTTTGGGAAGTCCTCCGTCCTAACGAGTTTTTTTTTTAGTGGGGGTCAAAGTTCATGCTAAATTAATCACTTAGTTTGTGACCGTTTATTTGTTGAAGGTTCAGACTTTTTTCAGTGATCACTGTCCAACAATATGCAAGAAAAGTAACTTTTTCAATGATCCCCAATTTTTTTCCAATTTGTTTATTGATCATCCCAACACTGCATTGTGCCAAAAGACGTTGACCTCGTGACGGTTTCTATTACGTGATTTAGCAAACCTATTTTTTTACTCCTTTTGAGGAAGTATTTTCAAATAATCTAAAAAAATATTCGCTTTTGGAACAAAAACAATCAACGTTTATAAAAACGTAACATTTTGAAATTAAGCAAATGGGAAAAAAAATGTTCTATCTGGCTGTAGCGTTGTTTTTATCATTTCCATTTGGTGAGTAAGTTATAATTTTTCAAAAGCAATTTTCTGATAAATACGAAAGCAATGAAATATCGGAACACCACAGACATATAAATAATAAATAATTTGATTTTTTTTATAGAGTGAGACTCATTTTGATCAACAACACACCTCAAATTAAAAAAAAATCCAAGTATTGATTTTAAAATGTTCAGGATGTCAGTATTAATTAAGATTAAAGCAGTGATAATATTTCTTATAGTGTGTGTCTGATTGCTTCAAAACCCAAATAGAGATATCTTCGCTTTTACGAAAAAAATAACGAAGGGCGAAAATAACGCTAAGAGTTTGTTTTGCAAGGAGGAGAACCATGCAACGCACACATGAAATAATTATGCTGGGCCTCACATTGAAAGACCACAAGACAGCACAGTACATCCGGGAAAAGACAAAAGTCAGAGACATTATAGAATCCGTTGAAAAACTCAAATGGCAGTGGGCTGGGCATGTTGTAAGAATGGTGGACAACCGATGGACATCGCGACTCACGACATGGGTCCTCCGACATAACAGGTGCAACCGAAGCCGGCAGAATATTAGATGGGGGGACGAGCTAGACAAATTCAGGAAATACTGGCTCTGTAACACCCATGGTAGAGAAGTGTAGCGAATCCTGGGGAAGGTCTATGTCCAACGATGGACGTTTAAAGACTGATGGTGATGATGATAGAAACTCCTATGCCTCCTTCCTCCCTCCTCCACCCTCTCTTTTGGATCTCACACTGCCTCAACGTCTGACGACTCAGCCAAGCATACCTTCATGTCCATTTAAAGAAAGAATTTCATATTTGAATTAATGGTAGTTGCTTTTTCGGTTTACGGCATTTCTGCTTTCGGATACCGTAAGGAAAGATTGTATTTAGGCCTGCTTGCTGTCTTAGATAGTTGAATTTTTACCCGGGGCTAAATATAACGCCATAATTTCGAATTGTGAATGTTTGAATCCTGGTAAAATCTATAACTTTATATGCTGATTTTTTTACGGGAAAAGGCCCTCTTCTTTTTGCTTATGTGCCGTTCTAATTCAACTTCAGGATCTATTTCTCGAGAATATGTATGTGTGTGTATATATATATATATATATATATATATATATATATATATATATATATATATATATATATATATATATAAAAGAGACAGACAGACTCGCCCACGCACATTTATACGAGAAGTAAATACTCTTAGTTTTTTTATGTTGAACAACCTTCGTTTAAAAAGTGTCAGAGAAGATTCAAATTTGCCCAAGAACAGCAAAAACATTTTCTTCATTAATTCTCCGTTATTATGGACGAGCACCACTTTTAACTACGTCTAATATTATGGAAAGGATTGTGTGGGTTATCAAGATGAGCAATAAGCCGTTAACCTTTTGGCACAGCATATCTTTTTTCTGACGAATCAGGATTTGCTCAATTTCCAAATACTACATCAAACGGCTCCGTAGGCCAAGAGAGTCACCTAACACGAATCCCACTGAGCACGTGTGGGTAATATTTGATAAGAAGTTGCGTAAGAAGTCCAAGAAGCCAGCAACCAGTTCAGATTTGCCGAATCTCTTAAGCCAAGCGTGGTCTGAAATACCTCTAACTGCAATTTCAGAACTTATTAATCCTATGCCATGACGAATTGTTGCTTTTAAAACGGCTCAGGGAAAGTCAAAACACAGTAAATGCTCGAAAGATGTTAATGCTAAACTGTTGGCGTCTATTTACTTCTTGTATATCTCTGTACGTCTATGTAATATTTATGAAAATTAAAACAAAATTATGACATTTTTGGTATAGACTATTTCATTACTTAAAAAAAGCATCGACTGGAAAAGTGTTTTTCGTCTTTTTTTTTTTCCAAATAAATTACGGTATTAGTGATTTACACCCACTAACACCCAATTATTACTTGTAACACGGACTTCCAAAGATCAAAATTGAAGTTGACCTTTAGCTCTCCTTCCAGTAAGCTGATATTTAAAAAAAATAACGCAGAATAAGTCAAACATTTAGGCCACCAAATTTCTTCCTCTGGCAAAACATCGTCTGCTCACTTTCCCAATACTCTTTCTTTCTCTAATAGTCAACAGTAAGCAACTTAGGACATTCTTTTAATGAATACTATTCAATAAAATAAAATTAGTCACATTTCACTGAAAACAGACTACACCACAAACTATAATATGATTTATTAGTAACCCATTTAGTGAAGAGCAAAATTCTTTTCATAGCTGAGGTATTACTTTTACGATGGTCTGGAAGCTTGTATAATTAATCCTATTCTGATTACAGGAGGTCTGTCTGAGAAGTATACGGCCAGTTTAGATATCTCAAGAACCGTTTGGGTGGCCTTGATGTAACTTGAAAACCAACCAGAGGAGACTTCGGTCTGAAATCTCTTTGGGGAAAGCCAGAAGTTTCAAGGAGCCAAATCTGAATTGTACTCGGTTGATAGATGAAATGCTTTGCTAAAAGAAACCTGTACAAGAATGAGGATTTTCAACGTGGTGGTCAAAAAGTACATAAGGATACACAAAGGTATCTCACTGACTACTGAGTAACGTCATGGGAGAGTTCATTCATGCACAGTAAGGTCCCAAGTTGGCTGCCAAGTTGCATCAAGGCTTTGCAACCGGTTCTTGATTTATTCAAAATGGCTGGATACTTTTCGGACAGACCTCGTATATCTTATTGTATATGTTTCATGTTATAACGTACCAAGTTTTAGTAGACAATGAGGAAATTACGGACTGCGGGGATGTATATATCATGTAGATTTCTCTTTGAAGTCTTATGGGACGTATATGCCATAAAAATAAAGTAAATGAGATTTCTCCGGCTTTTACAATCGCAGACAATGATGTCATCATGGATAGAAATCCACACGGAATGACCGAACAGGAATAACGCAGATGAAATGATCTGCGAATTCTGTCCCGGGATGAATATCCAATGGGACAAATGTATCCCATCATGAATTAGCCACTTCAAAATAAGGAAATTGCTTTTTGTTCAATAAGTTGATTGTTAAAAAAAACACACAAACATACACACAAACAAAAACAACGCGAGTTTGGCTTAAAAATACCCTTTTAAAAGTTCAAGTAATACTATTCTTAATTGGCTAATCTTGAAAAGGTTAAAGGCATCCATAAAAAGAAATGGAGCAGGTCTGGTTAATCACTCAATAGAAACTGTCACATGACCAACGTCTTTTGGTAGTGTTGGGGGTTACCAATCAAACAATTGAAAAGGTATGATCAATGAATTATTTTCTTCTTTTGCCTTTTGTTTGATCACTAAAAGGTTACAATTTTCAAACATCAAGCGAGCACTAATAACCAATTTAGCATCAGTCTTAATTACAAATTTAACTCTCTACTACAAATTTTTTAGAGGTTGGTAAAAAAATCTTTTTCTAGACGTAATGATGAGTACATGTTCACATTTTCAGTCCTTCAGCTCAATTATTGCGGCCAGTATTTATACATAACCAGCCAGACCAGCCTAAAAATAGAGAAATCTATTTAGACAGTTTTGACGACTGTTCTGGTTGACAGATTTTAAAAGTCTGGTTTGTCACTCAAACGGAAATGTCACGTAACCAATGTCTTTTGGCATCAAATGTGTGAGTGTGTTAAATTAAAACTTTGGAAAAAGGGTGATCAATGAATAGATTACTTTACTCGCCTTTTGTTGGGCGATGATTACTAAAAATTTTTGAATTTTCACTAAAGAAGCACCGATGCTGTCGAGTATGAACTACGGAACCAATTTATCATAAACTTACATTGGACATTGAACCCCCAACGAAAACTATTTATGGTGAAATTTCAAAAGAAAAAAAAAACAATTTCATTTCTTGATATGATAAGTTGTCAACATTTAAATTTTCAGCCCTTAGCTCCATTGGTGCCGCCTCTATGCGTGATACGTATTTACATAGTCATCCAGACCGGCTTAAAAACTTTAGAAACCTATATGGACAGTTTCAATGACATCTATAGTTGACCGTTTCTAACTCGTTTTCAACTATTTTCTAAAAAAAGGAACATAGAAGGGTAGATGACTAACATAAATTGTCCTTTCTACTGTTTCAGTGAAAAGGAACTGTTTTAAAACTGACACAAGTTGTCTGTCTCGATATATACCTCTTTCTCTTCACCGACAACAAACGCCTTCTTCTCAGCACAGATATTGTAAAAATAAACAACTCAAGATAGCATGCAAGTTTTGACATAAATGACTATTACATCCATATAAACAAAAGACTGATAAGAACGGTTCTTTCAAAGGAGATAAGAGGTTTTTCTATGACATTGCGTGGTGGCAACGTTCTTGTCGTTTTTTTTGTTTTTTTTTCATAAACTTTTTAATGAGCTCTTGACTGAGAAAAGAAAAAAGAGCTTTCCCGTTTCACCGAAGACTCTTTTTATTCATTCAGTAAAATGAATAAAGGAATGAATACATAGTTTTATATCATACCGGTGTCTAGCTATAAGGTTGTTAGCATTGAATATCGTTATTTCGAATAGTAAGGTGAAGGATGATATGAACTGCAGAAACGAGAAATATATAATCAAATATGACCAATTGGAAGCAATGATCTTTTCTCAACGTTCAAACAATAATGATATGCCATTTCTAAAAGAAATTTCTTTGTGGCCAAAGATCCATTAAAGGCGCAAATTATGATGTTCCTATTATTGGCCGTTGTTTTACTAACAAACTTTTTGAAAAGATGATAATGCCGAAGAAACTTGGTGTCACTTGGCCTCCAACGTAGTATACTAATATGAAAGTTCATCTAAAATATGATAATCTGTAAAAAGGGTTATAGGATGAAAAATCAGTTTACTGGGTATACAGTTATTTGAGGGGAAAAAAACATTAACATACAATGATGCATTTGTTGAACAATAAGGACTATTCTCTCTTGAGGTATCTTTTGAATAACACTGCCAAAAACTGGGTTTAGACTAGACCAGATACAATCTTCGTTTGGACCCCCGCATCTGAGGTAAGGGTCTATCTGAACGCGTGTGGGCCTTGTTTTTCCCAAAGGAATGATTATTTTTTGTGAAAACAATGGTGTTTTTCACCAAGTCTACTTACTTACAAAATGCATTCACACAGACACACTCACATCCGCGTACGCAAACGCATACATACAAAATCACGTCGGATAGTATCAAACCATTCTAAATATCTCGAGACACTCGATAAGCAATCAGACGGGACTTTTCAAACCAGTCTGCAAGGGATCACCATCAGTCGCATTGTTCCGTTCTCCCTGATCTCGCCCATGCAATGAAATCATCTCCCTTTCAGTGACAAGAGCCAGGGGTCACTGAAGCCAAATCTGCAACGATCACTTTGCATATAAGATCATCCAATAGGTTATCACTATCAATACATGGGCTGTGATGTCCATCCTGATTGGTTGTCCAGTTACATCAAGCAGCGTGCCCGGTTCTTGAGATCGTCAAAATGGCCGGATATTTTACAGACAAGCCTAGTGTACATAGATTCGTGTATCTGTGTATACGTAATCGATTTGAAAAGAGAGAGAAACAAGTCCGTTCGGTCACTCAGCAGAAACCGTCATACGACCCAATGTCTTTGGACAGCATACCGTATATAGTGATCAATTAAAAGATTTGAAAAGGGTGTAATCAATGAGTATAGATTACTTCTCTCGCCTTTAGTTGGGAAGTGGTCACTAAAAAAGTCCTTATTTACAAAAGGAAGCCCCCACTGCAAAAATAAAATAAAGAATTATGTGAATGCTGCCAGTTATAATCTAAGGGAACAATTTAGCGTTCACTTACACTGCAGATTGAAACCCGTTACTAAAAACCTATTTTGGTGGATATTTAAAAGACGAACGAACAAGCAAGCATTTTTTTTTTCTTGATATGATAAATAATAGGTGTTTGCGCCATCTAGCTCCATTGGTGTGACCCGTACGCATGGTTCCTACATAGATTCATACGTACATTGCCAGCTTGACTAACTTAGAAACTGGAGTAACCCATGATTGGTTGATGGTTTCTAATAACGAAAGGATTTTTTTTTTTTGCTTGAATCTTACTCTCTCATTCGTTTAGTTACTTTCCGTTAGAGAAAGAAAAAAATTATAGAAGGAGAGGGGGGGGCAAAATAGGGCCATTCACTAATAAGCAACACTTCCCTTCTCTTTCTCCCGCACAGGCCCCATCACCACCATAACCATCCCTTGGGAAATGGAGATTCTTCTGAATGTTTTCCTCGGTCCTACTCGAGCAACACATATTCATTTTACTGGCCGCTCGAACATTATGTACCCACTAATTACCAAACAAAAAACAACGGCCAATTCAACAGTAAACTCGTCTACAATTGTCGAATCTACAGTCGGTTGTAGGTCGCCTTTTCGTTCGTCTCTCTCTCTCTCGCTTTACAGCCTTCGATTGGCCGCAAGGAGAAAAAAAGTGGAATGAAACAACTTACCAAGACTATAATTTATCATCTCGGGTCCCTCCGAGTATTGTTGAAACAGCGTCGTCGTCATCTGAAGAAGCAATTGACTATTTGACGCTGCTGGGCTTTGAAATCGTTGCGAAGTCAACAACTCGTCTTATAAACAAAACGTTGCTTCCATGAAGAGAACTAAAAGCCTTTCTGCATCAACTAATTTTATGTAAGAGAATCGATGATTGCAAGTAGCACACCCGTTGGTTGTCAGTTTTTTTTTTATTTATTGAACTGTCAAGATTACCTGAAAATCTGATGAGGTGTGACAATTATAGGCACGGAAAATGTATCCGGCGAGCGGAGTTCAAATTTCAGACTCGGCTGTTAGCGTTCACTTGAAACAGATGCTTTTCTCTCCCTACGTATTGGTGAAATAACAAGGCATACTGAGCTCTCTAGCCTTGGATGGAAGTGAGTCTAAGAGTTGATGAACCCTGAATTAAAAAATAAAAAAAATGATTGCAGGATAATGTGAAAAAAGTCTTGCTAACGGTGTTCTTGGTGCAAGCTGGAGGACCAAACCTTATTTTTATTTTTTTAGAATTAAGTATTATAAATAATTACCATAAATCATTTCTGCAACTATGTACCTTCATCTTAATTGTTGTTGCTTTTTATCGCAATTAAAGGGCCATGAGCTCGATTCTCACCTGGAACTTATTCTTTATTCCGATCAGCGCCGTCGAGTAACTACTCACAGGTGAAGAATTCCGACTTAGTTTAGTAGCGATAAGAAGCAACAAGGGGGGGGTAAATTGTAGTAAAAATCAATAATAATAAAAATTTAGATGAAATAAATTAGTAGTAGGAAATCAATAAAGAAATACTACGAGAGAAAAAGGAAACTAAAAGAAGTAGGTGTCCCGATGCCTTGAGCCAACTCACAGATAAACTGCACCCAGCTGGACACGTTTACTACTAATCTAATCATCAAACTGATATCTTACCTTGTTTTAGGAAACAGACTTAGACGGGGACGGTTATCAATATCATGAATACATTATTTCTCGGGGTATTTGTCATTTCTGTTAAACACTGAGGAAAAGTACTTGTAAAAAATATATGATACTGAGTTTTTCACTGCCGAATTAACCGACGGCTATAAACTTTTGTATATTCTTATATTAGTTAAGCGGACCCAAGTCGAGGCTAGCCGCAGAGAAATCTGATTGGTTAGAAATTATTTCTCTACACTGAACTCTGATTGGTTTGAGGAATATTGCACTCGGATCAACTTGAAGTAATAATATTTCTTTGATGCCTTCCCTTAATCTCGACTCTGCGGAGAGATTCCTGTAAGCTCTCCCTTCCGGTTTAAGTGTTTTACAGTATCTATAAAATCATAATTAAACGGTAAAAAATAAAGATGTGCCGTATTTGAGAGAGAATTAACATTAGAAGAAGTGTATTTTCTGATGCCTTGGGTCACTCAATGGATACACCCCACCCAGTTTGGCACGTTCACCACTAATCTAATGATTAAACTGATACCTTTTCTTGTTTACAGAAACGGACTAAGATGGGGACATTTATCAATTTCATGAATACGAGATTTCTTAGGATATTTGTGTTTTCTGTTATGTACGTTTGCACAGCAACTGAAGTCTTATTAAATTAAGTTCTTAATTTGATAAAAGAACAAGTTGATTCTCTATTGGGATTTTATTTGAAGACTATTTTGCCACGAGAGAGCAATTGAATAAATTTGTTTCGGCTGTGTAAAACTGCATAAAGTTTTCAAGATGCTTTTAGCAATTTTCCGTTTATAACTTTCAATCATTTCAAACGTACTCAACATCTGTGCTCTTATCAAGCTGATATGCCGTCTTGTTTTTTTTTTAACTGGCTTCATAATGCGAGCAGCTTGTAATGTAGATTGTAATTGAGTGAAGCGATCAGAGACGGAATACTTGTTTTAGTGCTACCCTTTTCTAGTTCATGTAAGAAAAGAAGACGTTATAGCAGAATTTATTTAGGTCAGGATTAAGTAATGTAGTTGTTGCGGATTGACGAAACTTAGATTCCACATTCTAGGAGTAAGAACACCCGACGAAGCTCGGAGCGTACACGACTGAAACATTGTGAATAAATGAATGTATAGACGGGGAGAATAGTCCTAATCATATCATACACAACGATTAATGCATCCAATCTAACCAAAGTCAGACCAAAATTACATACTTATAGACTTGCACTTCTCCCAAGGATCAGAATTTTACCCCCTTGGTCCTCATACTTTGGCATATGAGTTTGTGATTGAATATTGTGATCAAAGAGGGAATACTTGTTCTAGTGCTGCCCTTTTCTAGTTAACGTGAGAAAAGAAGACATTGTAACAGAATTTATTCAGGTCAAGATTATGTAGTGTAGTGGCTGCGGATTGACGAAATTCAAAGTCCACATTCTAAGACTAAGAACACCCGACGATGCTCGGAGCGTACTCGAATGAAAGGTTGTGAATAAATGAATGTACAGACATAATGGACAAATGAATGTATATACCGATATCAACGTTTATAATAGTCAGTACAACGTAGAGTAACAGTTGTGGGTTGACGAAAGTAGTTGAACACTGCTGGTACAGATATTTATGCTACAAATGTGTGAGAAATATATTTGCTGAGATGGTAAAACCCATCCTTTTAGTAGTCGGTTGACTGAGATATGAGTAAGGGACATTCGTTGAACTAACTGACGACTCGAATTCGGAATCCTTTTTTTTTTTTTTATAATATAATGGATGCAAAATGATTGGTTAAAAATATTTTCTGTGTCGATGGATAGAGAGACGTAAACAAATAGACAGGGAAAGACTGAGATAGATAGATAGATAGATAGATAGATAGATAGATAGATAGATAGATAGATAGATAGATAGATAGATAGACAGATTAAGGAAAACTTAGCTGGTGAGTAATGAAACAGGTGAAATAAAGAGGAGAATGAGATAGATAGATAGATAGATAGATAAATGAAATATGAAAGAAATTAGAGAGTATAGTGAAATATAGATAGGTTGGGAAACACTGGGCTAGTTTTGAAAAGGGTTAAATAGTGACGAGAATGGGATAGATAAAAATGAAAAATGAGAGTAGAGATAGATAAATCGGTAGGTTGGTCGGGAAAGATCTGAGATAGCTAATTATTTATGAAAAAGGTTAAATAGAGTGGCGATAGATGGATAGATAGATAGATGAATATGGACATGCATACATACACACACACACACACACACACACACACACACACACACACACACACACACATATATATATATATATATATATATATATATATATATATATATATATATATATATATTAAATGAAGGAAGAGGGAGAAAGAGAGAGACAGAGAGAGTAGCAGAGAGAGATATGTCCTCCCTATCTCTCCTACCTACTCATCCGCTGCTACTCTCCCCACTACCAACTGCGATCAAACGTTCAAAAATAAAAGAAAGCAGGATGAAGTCTCGAATGATTTATGGCATTATCCTTTCTCCAAAGAGAAGGCAATATGTTCTTTCTTCCTTAGTTGGCTTCGTATAATTGATGGTTGACACAGGACAAAATCATCCAATTTATCAGTCGCAGACAGAGATGGCCCGGGGTTGACAAAATGGTCAGCTACCTTTCGCTGACCTTTCGAGTGTTTCATGTATTTTTGTCCACTATAGGATTAAAAGCTGAAGCCGATAGGAAAAAAATGGCGGTATGAACGGGGACCGTGTAAATCCCCTAATACAATTAATTTGGGGTACTTTTTAGTAGCCAGAAAGTTCGTTCGTTTTAAGAGAATTCTGGACGGAGGTTCTCGGCCAGAATGGGGAGGATTTACCTCGGAGGGAATTTTAAGGTCTCCGGTGGGAATCCGGGCCGTAGATTGGCCGAATGAAAATGCTGGAATATTGATCTTTCACCAAAATACAATTCTACATCTTTTGTGTCAAACGGTCTTGTTAGGATAGGAATAGCATTCTGAAATATGGCGAAAAGAATGCCTGGATATAAAAAAAAGGTTGAAAACCACTCGTCTGGAGTGCTGCTACACACAGGGTTGGTAAGTGTAAGGTAGCATAAAAATAAAAAGATTAAAAAAACGGTTTGGTTTATCCAGTAAAAATAAAAGAAATCCTTTTTATTTCCAACAATAAACATTATCGAGCAACTTATTTACCATTATATTCCACTAACTTCCGGCATGTTTCAGGCAATTTCCCAATTCCATCCTTCTAGAATATATTATCAGTCTGAGCAAATAACTGGAGGATTGGATGTATTTTGATTGAGAGAATTCTGAAAAGGCTGGAATAAATCTTGATGAAAAAATGCAAGGTCTGGTGAATACAAAAGATGAGGGAAAAGATCCAAAACAATATTCGTCTGGTCATCAAAGGAACCAATCCTGGAATAAAAGTCTCAAGAAGGAAAGTTCCAGAATGAGTGTTACAAAGAAGCATACCCTGAGCTACAGAGAAGAAAAAACGTGATAGGAAGAAAAGTCACAACTTTGGTTTCTGGGTAGGAAAAATATTCTTGTCAATATTGAATAAATTGAATTATTTCTCATCTTAGTGGGAAATGTTTCTACCCAGTAACCGAAGTAGTGACATTTGTCGGTAGCTCTGAATAAGGCTGCATTGTGATTTATATTCCGTGACTTTTTGTCCTGTGACTTTCATTCCAGTCACTCAAAGAAAATGCTATCTAGCAATATCCTGACAGAATTTTAAGCCCTTTCTCCTAACTAATTCCAGGCGGGTACTTTCCGTCGATCGTAGCCTTCAATAGGTCAAGGCGTAGGAATTAAAATTTAATCTTAAAACTAGAGAACGTATAACAAAAAAGGAACCAAAACATTAGTAGAATAAAAGATATTGGTATAAAGAAATATTGGAGTCTTAATTTTTAATAATTTTGCGAGGGAGAAGAAAGGTGGGGATAATCGAAATATCTCTCCTCTAACTGGAAATGTATTTACAAGACAAAATACGAAAACATATCTAGTCAACAATTACATTTTTCTCTTGTAGGATTTTTTTCTTTATCCTTTAGAATCAGTTGCCTATTCATTGGCAAAAGTATTCAGAGTTCTAAGTATTACGAACAGACCATGAGTTTACAAGGACATTTTTGGGAATCTGTCTGAAGAGATCTTTAAGGGAGTATGGCTTGTAAATTGTTTTAAATTGTAGATGTTGTTTCTATCTGTGGAGATTGAGTATGGTTTTATGAATTTTGCACTCGTTTTGAAGTTGGCAAGAAAATATTGCGTGTAATCGGAGATTCCTAAAGAGGCATAATAGAATAATGAATTTGGAGCAGATTTGTTTTGTTTTTCTATTGTTTACGCTAACGATATCATGAGCACATTTACTTTTTCTTTGCTAATAATTATTATTTATTCACTTTCAGAATTTACGGAACTTCGGATCTGCAGCTTGTTCTAAAAACTCGCTGCTTTTTACCTGACTGCTGAAAAAGTTCCGTTGAAGGAATATCTGCTGCCAAAAATTTAAGGTGAGTAGAAAAGCTTTTTTGTAATAACTAGCTGAAACCACACCTATCAGACGGATTCCAGCGAGTACATATATATATATATATATATATATATATATATATATATATATATATATATATTGAAATGAAAATGAGCGTTCAGTTTAGCATTACAGCTGCATTATAGATAGAACCCTACCCTAAAACCCTTCAGAAAGTTGAGGGGGTTTCTTAAAGCTTTTTGCTTTGAAACATTCCTGTAAGTCAATTGAGAATGCATGTCAAAGTTGTGCCAAATTTAGTTAAACTGCATCAATGTTTATGGGAGAGACACAGTTACGAACAGGGCAAATTGTTTTATAAAACGGAATAAATCGATAGAGAAAAGAGAGGTCTGATAAAATTTTCTTTCGGATAACAACTTGTGTATGAAATAAACTCAGTAAGTATTCACCTGAAAATAAACAGTGCAATAGTTATCCAAAGCTTTTGCCAAACTCGTCCAAGTTTGAGTTGACTCTCCTCTGTAATAAGAACAATCCTCGCCAAATTTAAGGGAGTCACATCAAACCAAACTTGTACCTGAAAAATAGTAACATTTCCCTACTGTGGTAGGAAACTACGACCATGTGTATTGGATGGCGACTCTCTTACCAACTGAGCGAAGA
>OY735232.1:20433893-20546393 GCA_963457665.1 Thysanoteuthis rhombus | reverse complement strand
GTCTTCCCCTCTCTCTTCTCTCACTTCTTTCCCCCCCTCTCTCTCTCTCTTTCTATCTCTATTCTCTCCTTCCCTCTCCCTCCAGCCCCTCTACTCTCCTTCTTCCTCCTTTCTCTCCCGGTGAAACAAAAGAGACGCTGGAGTGGGATGAGGGGGTTTTAGGTTACCGTTCAAATTAACCTTTCGAATTCTTTTGTGCTAACAGTGGAACATGGTGATTTCGGGACTAGATAAAAATCTGAAACCGCTTGCTGCTGCCGCCGCTGCTGCTGCTGTCGGTCCCCGGGCAAGGGCAGTGACGGTGAGGGAAAGAGTTCTTTAGCTTCTTGTGATTGTATCTTCCGAAACCGACTCCTCATCTGTCAGCCTGTCACTGGCTCTCTTTGGGTGCACGAAACTGCTCTGCATCTATTTCGGGATGTGTGAGTATCAGATGTCGCCCATCGCTGCAAAGAAATAGCGAACAGCGAAAGAATTATTTTAATCATGATATTTGTGGAAGTCAAGCTGGCCTAACGGTTAACTGCATGGAACATTTAGTGAATATGTTGGTAACGCATTCACTTGATCGCTTTTGGTCAAACCAGCCAAGAATGACTGGCAGTGAGACTAAACGTTGAACCAGCATCTTTGCATCATCATCACTGTCATCCTACCGCTATCACCGTAGCTCCATGAATGCGTCCCTCTCGACCAGCCAGCCAGCCAGCCAGCCAGTCACATAGGCTATAGATCCTTCTCTCTTTGAGTGTCTGTGTCTCTCTGGTCGCTCCTGGTCACATTTTTGGAACAACAGCCATAAACATTTGCATGAGTACACCACAAAGCACCATCTAGAAACAGATTTTTTTTTTTTTTTTCAAGATGGCGCCTTTTGGTCTCGATGGTCATTTTGGACTAACAACGCTCAAACCATGGGCTGGTATTTTTTTAGATGATGATTGATAGAAAGATCTATTTCTTAAAGACAATTTTCTCGTACAAGCATGGGCTGCGGTGATGTATTCATGCAGGGTATAGATGATATTATTATTATTATTATTATTATTATTATTATTATTATTATTATTATTATTATTATTATTATTATTATCATTCACTGATATCCTTGGAAAAGGCTGAGGAAAATCATGTTGCACCAGCCACCAGAGTTTAGAAAGGTTGTTTACTTTGAAAATCAGCATTCAAAATCACGGCATTTTACGTGGATTCAAAGACCGACCACTGGCAGGAATGGAGAGTTGAATAATTGGGTTGTGTCAATTTACCAAGTGCGATACCCCTACCTTGATTTGTTCATTGGAAATCTATGCATTGTTTCTAGAGTTATCATATATATATATATATATATATATATATATATATATATATATATATATATATATATATATATATAGCAGCCCCATTTTCTTTAATTGTTTTGCTTTTTAGGCCAAGTGGCACATTCTTCATGTTATAACAGAAAGTCATTTCAAATAGAGTTTCAAATAATGTAATGCATTCAAAATTATTCTGTCGGATCATTGATCCATTTCACAATATGTGTATATATATATATATATATATATATATATATATATATATATATATATATATATATATATATATATATATATATAATCCATAGAATGCATTTACCCGGTTTTGTAACCAAGTAAATATATATGTAATCGATTATTCTTTTCACTGCACAACATAAACAAAATTCGTCGAAAATGATATTTTCATTCTAAAAATAAATGATGAAGGAGCAGGTTGGTGATGTTCTCCAAAATGACATTACTCGGTGTCTGATTTCGTGGTATTGGATTCAATTCTTGCACCCCCAAGCCACTCCCGCTTCGCACCTTCCCGACCTGATTTCAAACATTTCGTTCCGTGGCTGTTTATAATCCAAAGCTTCAATTACACAACGTTGTTTGCAAAAGACAGGTGAAAAATCCGCGGGTTTTTATCGATGCGTGAAGAAACAGAAATAAAGTGAAAACGATGTCATCTTCTGATGTTGAAGGCCTTTCCTCCCTTTTGTAGATATTTGCGGTGAAGATGTTTAAAGATATTTGACACCTGCCATCTTGAGCTAGCTTCTAGGTCTTCAATGTCACAGCTGTCAACAAGAAGGGGAAGAAGGGGTGTGTGTGTATATATATATACATATATGGAAAGATGTGATGATATATGAATGGAAAACAGTTGACATATATATATATATATATACATACATATATATATATATATATATATATATATATATATATATATATATATATGTATATATATATATATATATATAATGTGTGTGTGCGCGTGCATGCATACGTGAGTGCATGTGCAGGAGAGAGAAGCAGTCTGAAAATGAGAAACAGCTATTTAGGAAATGGAAAAAACGAAATAATCAAAAGAAGCATATATATATATATATATATATATATATATATATATATATATATATATATATATATATATATATATATATGCGCGCGCGCGCGTGTGTGTGTGTGTGTGTGTGTGTGTGTGTGTGTGTATGTTTGAATGAGTGAGAGAGAAAGAGAGGGGAGGGAGAAGCCGGTAAGAAATTAAAATAGTAATATGTAGAACGAAAAAAAAAAGGAAAAATGAAAGAAAGAGTGAGGACAAATTTAAAGGAGTTAAAGAGAGACAAACGGAGTAAAACTGAGAGAAAGAGAGACGTGGGAATGCAGGAGAAGTGAGATAGTGATGTTAAAATTTAAAAAAGGAAAATTATGTAGAGCAGGAATAAAGAAATCTGTGAAAAAGGGGACAGAGAAGGTGAGAGAAAATATTGAAGGGAAATGAAAGAGAAGAAAAAAAGGAAGAATGAAAAAGAAAGAGAAGCATAAACAGGTAGAGAAATGATAGTGAGGATGAAGAGAAAAGAAGAGAGGAAAGAGACAGAAGGAGAGAGAGAAAGAGAGAGAGAGAAAAAGTGGTGGGGAGAAATGAAAAAAGAAAATTAAATGGATCGATATAAGAGAGAGAGAGGGGGGAGAGAAGAGATAAGAAACGAGAGAGAAAGTGAGGAGAGAAAAACAGCGAGTGAAGAGTGACAGAAACTGTGAGAGTTTGATGGAGAAACGATGAGAAGAGGAGATAGAAAAATTAGAGGAGAAGACATTATAAGTGTGAGAAAGAGAGAGAAATTGAAAAAAAAAAACAAAACAAATATAAATGAACAGAAAAAAAGGAAATAAATCCAAATAAATGTGAGGCAGAAGTTGGGAATAATTCTTTTTTTAAAAAATGAAAAAATAAATAATGTATGTGTTGTATTTTTTCGATCTATTGATTTGTGTTTTTCTCTCTCCTTACTGTGTAAAAAAAGAAAAAAAAATTGCAACGTAATCTCGTTGCTACATTATTATAATCCGAGACTTTATTCATTATGTTCAAACGACGAAGAATTGGATTACATATTTGACAGATGGCAAGCCGAAGTCAAATCATTGTCAATAAAATATCAGAACTAATATTATACAAATGAATTACAATCTCTTCGCTGGAAAATAAAACTCCGTTACGGTTGGATTATGATCTCGTCAAACTGCAGTAAGTACCTCTGATTTATGAGTTAGCATTGAAGCCACTCGTAAGTGTTGCTTTATTTAAAGGTAGAATCCTAGTTTCCGTCTGTAGAATGAGGATAACTCCTGCAATTTTTAAAATGAATTAATGCTCATATGATTGTCCTTACACCGACTTGATTCGTTGAATTGTTATTTTTGTACTGTTCTGATTATCGAATTGGCAAATGTGTGAAATGCCAATTATTTGCATGCAAATAAAGCAGATTTTACGGTTGTTGCTGCAAAAGTATATATCACCAAATGTCTTGAGGTATATAATCCCGTAAGCCTGAATTAATTTAAGGCTAACAAGAGTTATCTCCTTTTTAAGCATGTAAAATAGGATTCTACCCAATTAGACTTTTTGACTAACCAATACATTTTTGTGCTCATTTCTAAATGAGTAATACAACAATCGATGGAGTCGTATTAAATAGTCGTGCCAAAACGAATACAAGGTGCCATCCAAAAGTTGGGGGATTTGATCATAAAAAGAATAACTTACTCTAATACTGAGTTACCACCGGCGCGAGTAACAGAATTGGTGGAGTTCGATTTTCCGGCCAAGACTGCTTTCGTTCACAGCAATGCCTTTAGGAAAGTCGTGAATCCCCCCTCGGGTAAATATAAATATCAGGGCAGCTGGAGTCCTCGGGCCGTGTTAAGTATTCCATCAAGCCCAATTAGGAAAAAGGAAGTGTTGGACGTCTGGCCACTATACCCGTCGCGTAAAAACCTACAATTGGAATAGAAATAATGAATAAATTTCGTATGAACAAATCCCATATCGTACAAAAATGGACACAATCCTTACCCAATATTCATTATCGCATGGGACGACTTGATATTACGTAAGTAGTCCCGGTGGCTTTATAAAAATTCCATACATCGCTGGAAAGTAATAATCCGTACGACGTCAGGTTCGCGTGTACTCTTCAAATTCTCTGAAATAACTAAACAGATCTTCTATTAACCAAACTTAAGAGGCAATGTTTGGTTTGACGGGTCCAACATATATTAGCCATTTTGAATCGCTAAAATTTGCAAGCTTTTTCAATGGCTTGCTTTAGAATGGCTAAAATGGGCAAGAAACCATTTTCAAATAACTATATAGGTAAAATGTTATTCTAAAAGCTGGCCATTGGAAAATCTAGCCAATTTTAAAGCCAGTGTTATGCTAACATATTACAGATTCGTCAAAACGAAGATTATTCGAATAGGCCACTTGTCTTCCCTTCGCGGTCACCCAAGAAATGTAGTTTTAAAACTGCAAAACTTTGGCGGTCAGATGAAAACTATGGCTTTCAGTATTACTCGACTAAATTGTGTGTAGGGCATTTATTTCATTATTTTATCCACCGTATTTATTTACTAAGTTTTTCTAAATTTGGCGTTAAGGCACAAACATTTTACCGTAATTAGTCTTCCCAAACGATCATCAAATTAAGTACACACTGAGTTCATATCTCGCTGAAATCTTAAACTAAAAGGTGAGGTCACATTACAATCTGATCAAATAAAAGCTAAATTCTATCTAATTCAATTTATTCGAAACAAAGATGACAACAACAAAACATTCTTTTATGGAAAAAGTAGGAGAGTCGAATATTCGAAAATAGATAGAAAAAGAACTTATTGCAAGTAATTTTTGGTACTTTCAAAGAATCTTTCGGACCTAAAGAATCAGCAATATGACCCAAGTCCTATCGGCGATCGATCGTGAGTCTGCCCTAAGCTTGGAAATTGGTCAGAGGGATTTGGGCATCAGTTTTGAAGCAGGAGCTGCCAGGAGGAAATCAGGTTGGCATCTCTCAAACTTAAGGGGGCACCATTTACTGATTAGGGATCAGAGTTGTCCATCTCCTAGACTGGTTGCTGACTAAAGCTAGAGTGCCAGATATGCCCTACTATTTGCCTATAGCTGGGGTGTGAAGTGATGGATTCATACCTTTCCAAAGGTGTGTGCGAAGTGATCACGAACTGTCCCAGCTAAAGCTTGAACTCTGATCGCCGATTCCATTATCTGTTCCGCTAACTGTCAGGCCACCCGCACCTCAAAGCTGAAATACTACGTAACAAACAAGAATAAAACAAACTAAAATTTCAGTTGGAACTAATCGGCTTTAAAAATAAATAACTACAACAGAATGTTCATTGGAAATGATTTTTTTATAGTCTGTACCTTTTATTTTCACGGAAACTTTGGTCTAAAATTAGACGAAACATTCTCATTAGGAAAATGAAATTGATTAAATACTCTCCACTGCGATGTTGACCCTGACCTTTCCAGAACACAATAATCTTAGAAACGAGCAAAAATGGCGATTTGACGTCAATCATTTCCCAAGCCGTCCTCTCAAATCGGTCTTGATTAAAATAATTCGGCTCTTTCTTCACTTTTTAGCTGATTATGTTGAGCCCAAATTTAACTGAAGCGAAGTTTGAAAGGTTGAAAGGTATAAAAGATGTAAACGTACTAGCGATGGCAAATGGTGAAAGAAATACTATTAATATATCCCGAACAAAAATATTAACGACCATTCTCCCGTCCCCAATTCCTTCCCTTCACTCCCTCTGGCCTTCATCTTGCTTTTTCTCTCTCCTGCCCCCATCTCCATCCGTCACTTCTCTTTCAGTTTTGGCTCCACCTCTTTGCCCTCTCTCTCTCTCTCTCTCTCTCTCTCTCTCTATCTATCTATCTATCTATCTATCTCTCCTCACTAGAGGCTCGTATTGAACCTCTGTCCCCAGACTCGTCCGATTTATACTTCTGACGTTATTCCAATGCCTGTGTTGAGTCAGTCCCTTAAACGAAGCTCGAGTTATCTCAACTTCTGGCTAAATCCGTCAACCCTGATAATGACTAAACCGGCCTGTTCTTTGTTAGCAGTGATAACAAGCGGTTGTCACGGTTTGCGAAGCAGATTACATTTACCTGCCTGTAAATGGTGCTACTTGCTGTTTACCTGTGTGGGTGGTGGCACGGAGTCTGTTTGTTTCCTTCTGAAAAAAGGGCAAGTAGCGACAACAAGATAGAAGATTAATTTCTGCTCTGCTATCTATCAAGATGGAAACATATTTTCTGAAAGCAATGGTTCGTGTCGAATGAAAAAGATTAAGTCTTCCAGCCAGCGAGTTATGGCTGATGAGAGGATGTTTTCTCTGAAAAGGCTCTAAGTTGAAGGTGGCATCAGATAATAGGAAAAAAAGAAACTATGAAGGTGGGGGGGGCACTTGTTTTTATCATCATCATCAATATCATAATCATCATCATCAGTCTCTTGATGTCTGTCGTTGGATATAGATCTTCCCCAGAATTCGCCACACTTCTCTATCGTAGGCGTCGCGAAGCCAGTACTTTCTGAATTTGTCTAGCTCGTCTTTCCATCCAGTACTCTGTCGGCCTCTGTTGCGCATATGATCTCTGAGGATCCATGTCGTGAGTCATTGCTTGTCTGCTATTCTTGCGACATGGCCAGCCCATTGCCATCTGAGTCTTTCTTTAATGAATTCTATGATGTCCCTGACTCCTGTCTTCTCGCAGATGTATTGTGCTGTCTTGTGGTCTCTCTATGTGACGTTGAGCATGATTCTTTCATGTGCACGTTTCATACTTCTCAGTTTGCGTGTCAGTCTCTGGGTTAGGTTCCATGTTTCAGCTCCATAAGTGACTATTGGGAGGATTCATTGGTTGTATACTCCTCTTTTGGGGATAAATGGGATCTTCTTGTTAATTTCTTACTGGTTCTTTTAATTTGCAATTCACCTTTTAGAGCCGACTATCTTTCTCATTCTGTTATCTATATTCGGAAATTTCTCCATGAATCAATGAATCAGTAGATGAATAAGTATTTGTGCTCATACCTGCTGTTCTCGGTGGGCGTGTGTGTGTCTATGAATCTGTCTGTGTGCCCGTCTTTGTAGGTTTGTATTTGTGTGTACGTATATGTACACTCCTGTCTGCCTGTATGTGCCTTTCTCAGGATATATGTGCATGTCTGTGTATGTTTGTCTTTATGTGAGTGTCTGTCTTTATGGGTCTGTCAGCGTTCGTGTATGAGCTTCTGTCTGGTACTATGTGTGGTTGTGCGTATGCACAAGTGTATGTGTCTGTATGTGTGTTAATCTGTTTGCGTGTCTGTCTTACTAAATTGTTCCTGAGGCTTGTCAACGACACGTTATAGTCGTCAAATTACACAAGCAATAAAGAGTCGAGTAAGCACTTCTGAGATTTCCCTGATATTGTGCAAAATAAGGCGCGGCGAACCTTTGCATCAATATTATCTACACACACAGTAGCTGTTTATGTAACCCATGATATCAAGTGTAGGATTTATCAAAGAAGTATTTTTATTCACTCTAATCAATACATATAGAGTGACATAGCACATCATGACGATAAGAAAAAATGGAATCCAGACTCAAAAAAGCGCAGATTTCTAGATTATACTTCAATCAAAAGATTTAATTTATTTTAATCAAAACAAGGGTGAAATGTAAAATTAAGATTTATTTGATCACATGAAAGAAATGATATCACAGAATTTGAAAAGTGTGTTGATTAAATTGAATTTTGGTCACGGTGTAACGTGAAAATTTGTGCTTTTTATTTGAATCGATTTTGGGGTCCATATTTGACATTTGATCTTAGAAAAATGATCCGAATTTCCTCTCTTCCCAACGAGAGAAAAGTGTGACATAAAGTAGGTTTAATGTGGGAAGGCTATAAAAAAAATGCCCCAGCCCCTGCAATTGGTGTTGCGAAGGCGTCAGGGCAAGCCGGAACCTAGCTTTTTAGAGCAATGGGAAGGTGCTGCCCCAGGGCTTACTGATCCCCCGAGACTAGGCAGAGTTATTTTTTGAGGCCACAGGACGAATCCTAGACCTCTTGCGCTCAGCGCAACCGATACTAAGAAGACTATCATTGACCATCGTATTGCATCAGCGCAAAGCCACCAAAGAGTGTACTACTGCAAGCGGATAATATCTAAGGGAAATGATCGTAATTGCATATAAGCACTGGCTGCATTTGAACATGGCCTTTTCTTATCTGTGCCCCCGCCTAACATTTACCCAGCTAATCGTCTATTTACCTATACTCATTCTCAGTAGTTACATAATGAATATTTCTGGCGTTAGGAAAACTAACTATCGCCTTCTAAGAACAGGAACATGTGTATAGAAAATCAGGTGAAAAAAAAGATAATCAGTTGCTAGGAATTTTTTTAAAAAGTCACACTGTAAGAAGCCGTAAATCAAAGCTGTCGCCAAAACTATTTACATACGTTTCTTCAGTTTTTCAAGGGTCTGTCTGTCTGGCTACGTATGTGTCGCACGTACAACACTGTACAAATAGGGCTACAGAGCCGAGAATTTAAACATTCACTCCTTATTAAATCTAGAAAAAATGGATTTTTAAAAAATTCACCCCAAACAGGTTTTTAGTGGGGGGGGGGGGATCTACAATCAAAATTTATGCTGAATTGGCCCCTTGGTTTGTGTCCGACAGTGTTCATACTCGCTATTTGAAAATTCAAAAATTTTTGGTGATAACTGTCCAACAAAAGGCTAGAGAAGTACCTTATTAATAGATCTCCCTTATTTTTACCAATTAATTACCCCAAACACGTACTGCTGTCAAGAGACGTTGTTCAGGAGACAGTTTCTATTTAGTGACTAACCAGACTTGATTATTATGTTATCAATTCTCTCTTTTTTTCCTTTGAATAATTCATCTCTTTCTCACCATCTGAATCTCTATCGCTTTCTTGGCTATCCTGTTACCTTCCCCTTTCTCATTTCTCCTCGTTCTTTGTCTTCCCCTTCTGTCTCTCTTCAAACCAACCAAACTTCAAGGATCGCACAACCCCGTGACCTTCCGACCTTCCTCACAGTTTGTTCCCATCCATCTACTATAGCACGACAAAGTGATTACGTTAATTAATCATAATCTATTTGGACTTAATGCTAAATTACTGACCCTCTCACTTCCCCCTAGAAACAATGGAAACTTTTGAGACACGGGGAATGGATTTGAGGGACGGTCAGGCATTGGTTCGGACGGGAGACAAAAGTGGTTCCCCAACCCCCCCTCTCTCTCTCTCTCTCTCTCTCTCTATTCAGTCTCTTTCTCGCACACACCATTCTTTTTCTCTATCTCTAAGGCTCTTTCCTGTCTTTTCTCTCCCGCACTCTTCCCCCCCCTCTCTATCACTCTCTCTTTTTCTTCAGTCTTTCCCTCTCGTTCCTTTCTCTCTTTTTTCTCTAGTTCTTTTTTTTCAGTCACTCTTTTTCTTTTTATCCCTCTCTCTTTCTCCAATATATGTTCTCTCTCCTTTATCTATCCCTCTTCTTTTCTACCTGTCTCTCTTTCTCTATCATCCCTGTCTCTCCCTTTTCTAACCCTCTCTCTCTCACTCTCTCTTTCTCTTCAGTGTTTCTCTCTCATTCTTTTCTCTCTTTTTTTTCTTTAGTTTTTTTTCAGTCACTCTTTTTCTATTTCTCTCTCCCTCTCTTTCTCCAATATATGTTCTCTCTCCCTTATCTATCTCTTCTTTTCTACCTGTCTCTCTTTCTCTATGATCCCTGTCTCTTGCTTTTCTGACCCCTTCTCTGTCTCTCTCTCTCTCTCTCTCTCTCTCGCTTCCACCTCTCTCTATATATATCTCTTCTGGTTAACCCAAGAATCAATGCTGGTAATTAATGGTTTTTAGATTGCACAGTTAAATATCCGCCAGTCATCTAATCGCTGACAGTTGCCCCACCCTGTTTTGTCGCTTCCAATCCGTTTGTAAACGTAGCCCCAGCCGAACCTAGACCTTTGCCCTCCACCCAACCATGCTTAATCGAAACCTCCCTCTATGTTAAGAAAGGAAATATTGAAATGAAATGTAGTCATCACGGAACACAACCTATTCGTACTTGTTTTTGATACCTGTGTAATGAGCGTTATTTTCTGATAGATCTAAAAATCAAATAAAATATCAATAATCCCTCTCAAACTTTGCTTCTGAGAAATTAGAAATTTACTTGTTATCAATTGGAACAAAGGCAAATTAGGAAAAGCCAGAAAAAACAATTTTACATGAATATCACTATCCTGGTCGCAAAGTTTGAAGGGATAATAGTCGATTTATATACTTTTTGCACATAAGTAATTTGAAAGTATCAACAAAATAGCGTTGAAAAGTATCATTGATAGGTGTAATTCAGAGTTACTGTAAACTTTCGTTGTAACGACACTATTCAATGACACATGAGTTCTAACGGCACGTTTGTTTTTATATTATCGCAAGAGTATTGTTTGGGATTATTTTGCTGTGACAGCACATGGAGATTTCAGTGCATTGTTTCAAATACGTTCCAGTTAAAGATTTTATTCGCACATCTGTAAATCGTGTACGGGATATTAGACTGTAAAAGAGTGATGAAAAGTGTTTTGCCAGTACTTTTTGGTTTTTCATAACCGATACTCTCTTTATTGAATCAACCCGTTATGACAACAAAATCGACATTCTTAAATCCCAGACTGCACCGTAATAATGAGAGTCTAGTTATTTGTTTATCAATTTTATGTAAGTACATTTCTTTTCATTTCTTTCTAGGTGCCTGTCTATCTAATAGTCCCTTTTTACAGTCTATTCATATCTATCTCTCCTTTTCTCTTTGTTCATGACTATCTCTCTTTTTTTCTCTTTGTTCATGACTATCTATTTTTTCTCTCTGTTCATAACTATCTCCCTTTTTTCTCTCTCTATTCATAACTATCTTTCTTTTCTCTCTCTATTCATGACTATCTTTCTTTTCTCTCTCTATTCATAACTATCTCTCTTCTCTCTCTCTATTCATAACTATCTCTCTCTTTTCTCGCTCTGTTCAGAACTATCTCTCTCTTTTCTCGCTCTGTTCAGAACTATCTCTCTCTTTTCTCGCTCTGTTCAGAACTATCTCTCTCTTTTCTCTCTCTGTTCAGAACTATCTCTCTCTTTTCTCTCTCTGTTCATAACTATCTCTCTCTTTTCTCTCTCTGTTCATAACTATCTCTCTCTTTTCTCTCTCTGTTCATAACTATCTCTCTCTTTTCTCTCTCTGTTCATAACTATCTCTCTCTTTTCTCTCTCTGTTCAGAACTATCTCTCTCTTTTCTCTCTCTGTTCATAACTATCTCTCTCTTTTCTCTCTCTGTTCATAACTATCAATCTTTTTTCTCTCTCTGTTCATAACTATCTCTCTCTTTCTCTCTCTGTTCATAACTATCTCTCTCTTTTCTCTCTCTGTTCATAACTATCTCTCTCTTTCTCTCTCTGTTCATAACTATCTCTCTCTTTTCTCTCTCTGTTCATAACTCTCTCTCTCTCTTTTCTCTCCCTGTTCAGAACTCTCTCTCTTTCTTTTCTCTCTCTGTTCAGAACTATCAATCTCTTTTCTCGCACTGTTCATAACTATCTCTTTTCTCGCACTGTTCATAACTATCTCTTTTCTCTCTCTGTTCATATCTCTCTCTTTTCTCTCTCTCTCTCTGTTCAGAACTATCAATCTTTTTTCTCTCTCTGTTCAGAACTATCAATCTTTTTTCTCTCTCTGTTCAGAACTATTTCTCTTTTTTTCACTGTGTTCAGAACTATCTCTCTTTTTTTCACTGTGTTCAGAACTATCTCTCTTTTTTTCACTGTGTTCAGAACTATCTCTCTTTTTTTCACTGTGTTCAGAACTATCTCTCTTTTTTTCACTGTGTTCAGAACTATCTCTCTTTTTTTCACTGTGTTCAGAACTATCTCTCTTTTTTTCACTGTGTTCAGAACTATCTCTCTTTTTTTCACTCTGTTCAGAGCTATCTCTCTGTTCATAACTATCTTTCTTTTTTTCTCTCTGTTCATAACTTTCTATCTTTTCCCTCTCTATTCAGAACTATCTGTCTTTTCCTTGTCCGTTCATAACTATCTCTATTTTTTGTCTCTGTTCATTACTATCTATCATCTCTATATCTATCTATTCTTCCATGATAATTCTGACTGCGTTAACCTCTACCATGACTTTCCAGTAGACTTTGCTATCTCATCTCTCCATCTTATATCTGATCTTCTCCTACTGCGTTCAGGAACCAATCTATTGACCTTTTCCAACATCTGTTATCCTTATCTCTCGCTAGGCGTCTCGTGATTATTTCTATGGTATCTTTCACTTTGGTCAGTTCTCTAACCCTTTTGATCTTTTTCTATCTGTAAGTTTTATTTCTAACATTTCGCTTTCAATGTAAGTTTCAAGTGATTTACCATGTTTTACATCCATACGTTATAGCTAGTATTAAAATACCAGCTAATGTATGTAATATATACATATAGTAGATTGTGGATTCGCAACACAAACTAGCTCATGTTTCTGCCCTCAGGGCCTCATCAGGCGAATCTACTGAGTGTCTATTTTGTGTGTGTGTGTGTATATATATATATATATATATATATATATATATATATATATATATATATATATATAAGATGTGGATTTACAATACAAACAAGTGTATGTTTCTGCCCTCCCGTTATTACACAAAGAATAAGACACTTGGCCTAGACAAAATAGAATAAACAATTAGAGAAAAATTGGGCTGCTGTAGGCGAAGAACCTACGACCGATAGGGTTGCTGCTTCAACATAGCGTGGCTCTTTCCATCGAGTTGAACAGTCTTCAAACAGCCTGATGGAAAGGTGAAGGCCAAAATGATCGCTTTATCTCTACTCTCCTCGTCCAATTCTTTAATTGTTTATTCTGTTTATGCTGTCCAGACCAAATGACTCATTCTCATGAGGTCATTTCAAATAGTTTCAAATTATATAACGCATTTATATATATATATATATATATATATATATATATATATATATATATATATATATATATATATATATATATATATATATATATATATATACACTAGCGTTATCCTAAGTTTAGTCATACAGGAAATAAAATGTACTTTGAACTTTGAATCATTGATACACAATAACAATGTTTCCTTATGAATATCCTTCCCTTGAGAACAATGATTTTGGATTAGTCAGGAGTTAATTATGTTTTGTTGTTGCTTTCAATTACCAAATCACTGCTTGAAAAGAATTATACCTTTTGCCAGATTGAGAAAAAGGTTTAAAATACGTTGAGGTATGTGAAATCCAATAAATTTAAGTGAAAGTGGTTCACCTCCCCCCACCTGCTCTCCCGCTCTCTCTGACACACACACACTTATACACATATATTTCTAACCTGATTTGTTCTTGTGTGTTACTAACGCCCTTTTTCTTGAATGCTTAATAATTAGAATCTAAAAAATAAAAACAATTCAGGGCATTTCTTTGAAGACAAAGAAACCCTATATATATATATATATATGTATATATATATATATATATATATATATATATATATATATATATGCATGCGCATACAACGCCAAAACAAAATGGCTTTCCCTCCCTTTCCCCCAAATCTAACATTTTGTATGTCTTTTGTTTCTCTATCTCTGACATTACTGCCTGACTTATCTGGGGAGACTTTTTGTGGCAGCGGACCGAAGGCTGGGGAATGTTGAAGTGGAGGGGAAGAAAATTGATGAAAACAAAATATTTCAGTCTAGGAATTCGATCAATGGAGGTTCTATCAAAAATTAAAAAACAACAACAAAAATCATCTTTTCTGTAACAATGGTAAAAAGCCAAATCCGATAGCCTTTCTTCTGTGTAACAATAACAGGAGAAACAAGATTGAGTAAAGACCAATCATCGGTAAGGAAATGCGTACTTTACTAATATATATATATATATATATATATATATGTATATAATGTGTGTCTGTGTTTTGCCGAATCGGTAAGATTGCCTAATTGGTGAAATCTACTTATTTTTTATAACAAACGTTTGATTTCACTTTGATTACATAAACTTCTGATCGTAAAAAAACAGTCGCTTTATAACCTTGTTTTGATCAAATAAAGTTTTGATCATATTAAAACTACGTATTTACCGATTTTTATAAGGAAGTTTTATTTCACAAAACTTTTAATAGTAAAATACTTGTTTCATATCCTTGTTTTGATTGAATGAACTTTTGATCAAATTGAAACTGGTCATCTGTTCCTTTTTAAAAAAAATTAGTTGAAATTTCGCAAATTGAACAATTTCATCAATTTGATTGTATATATATATATATATATATATATATATATATATATATATATACAAAGTATTAATCAAGAATACAATATGATATATAGTAAAGTGCTCAATACATTCAACATTAAGTCAAGTTGTAGTAGAGCTTAAAATATGATGAAATAAAGGATTCACTACACTCTGAAGAACTCCAAACGGGACAGAAACATAAGCGTATCCTTTATTTCATTATATATATATATATATATATATATATATATATATATATATATATATATATATATATATATATATATTCAAACAATACAGAAAATCTGTTTGTATGACTCAGTTTTGCGGGTTGAAAACATGGACTTAACGCAACAAGGACTAAATTTTATTGCAATCAGTACAACAAAGCATGCATTTAGTCATCTTCTGTTGTTCTGGATAAAAGATTTTTGGAATTTAAAAAAAATTAAATTGAATTGTCAAATGGATCAAATCAAGTATTTTTCTACTCAGGATCGACCAAGGAATTCAAGAAAGCTAAATAGCATTGCCGTTTGGAAAAGTTGCTCAACTATTTTGTCAAATAGTCTTCACATGAACATGTTTTGGAAATAATGAAATCTTAGGCAACGAACACGGAGTCTGCCAGTGCTCAAATATCTATGAGCGGTACTTTTTATTATGTAAGCGATGGTCTGTGATTGCAACTTTTCCAGAATGTCTAATTCGTCCCTGCATTTCATTGATTGCGTCAGCCGAAAGGTGCTGACCAAAAAGCGACCATATTAGTCCGGACAACTGGCAGAATAATGCTAATGACTCATCTCAGAATTGCAGACAATATCCTTTCAGTCCATTGAACAGGCCGTTACCTGTATACCAGCTGTTATGGTGGAACCATCTTCCACCAATCACAAAGATTGTTGCCATAGGAACCGTATCAGGAAATAGTTTATTGAGCAAGATAGTCACTAGTTATTGTCATATCGTTCTGTATGTTATCGGTTGGTCGAGATTGTGGGGATGGGGTAATGCACGGTCACTCGACGAGAAAATGATAAAGCAAGCAGAATTTTATGTTACGTGATAACTTGAGAATTAATGAGGAAAAAATACCCTTATTGTTTGAGATAGACGGTAATGTGTCTATGGTTATTACTTAGTTATTTGGTAGTTTGATGTGCTAGGATTTGAATAGCTGGAACTAATCATGAGGATGATGAACTATCCCCCGACTGGCTCGGTTGGTTAAATCGCGTAGAGAAGTAGATAGAAATGAATTGACCAAAAAGAGGGAAAAAGAGATTGAGTAAAAATAATGGTGAGAGAATGCAGGAGAAGAAAGAGAAAGTAATGTTTCTAAATTATTATTTTGTTATTTTATTTACTATTATTAATTGTGTTGGGATTCTGATTTATGAGTTTGTGACATAATGCAGTTGCATAGATAAAAATGAATTGATCGAGAGAAAGAGAGAAGGAGAAAGATACGCAGGTTAAGAATGAAGAGAGAGAAAGCGAGTGAAATAAGGTAGGAGGGAGAGAGAGAAAAAGACAGGGGAGTGACAAAGAAGGGTGAAGAAATAACAAGGGAACGTGAGGAAGGAGGGACAAAGAAAGCAAGGGAACGTGAGAAAGAAGGGACAAAGAAAGAAAGGGGACGTGAGAAAGAAGGGACAAAGAAAGAAAGATCGAGGACGAATAACAATGGAACTGAGAGAGGGTGAGAAACAAGTGAAATAAAGATGGAACTGGAAAAGGACGGTAATGAAAAGAGAGAGAGAGGAAAGTGACGGAGAAATAAAAGAAATGAACAAAGGAGAGTGAGAAAGAAGGCTGATGAAAGAGAGGAAGAAGAAAAAAGAAGCGCATAAAAGATTCAGTCTCCAAAGTTATTTAAATACCCTTTTCCATGAACATATGTGAGTATATATGTGTATATACATATATGTATACATGTGTGTTTGTATGTAAGTATATAGATGTGTGTGTTTGTATGTAAGTATATAGATGTGTGTGTTTGTATGTAAGTATATAGATGTGTGTGTTTGTATGTAAGTATATAGATGTGTGCGTGTGTATGTAAGTATACACATGTGTGTATGTAAATATATATATGTGTGTAAGTATATATACGTGTGTGTATGTAAGTAAGTATATATATATATATATATATATATATATATATATATATGCATGTGTATGTGTATGTAAGTATACCAAATCAAATTTAAGAAAGTGGGGTTGCTACCGGGATCGAACTGTTTGTTAAGAGCAACACTACGTTCAAGTGGCTACCTTATCGATTGCAGGTTTGGTTCCGGCAGCAGCTTTGCTTTCTTTAATTGTTTATTTCTGTTTACGCTGTCTAGGTCGAGTGATACATTAACTGCGTAACGACCAGGTGATCATTTGAAATAAGAGTTTCTCTAAATCATAACGCAATTAATAATCATTCCGTAGGATCACATTTATCCATTTCTTAATACATGAATAGCACGTTGAAAAGAAACGAATAGATCGAGAATATACATGACGAGAGTTTGGAGCGAAAACATTTAGTTGAGCCTTTGCATTACCGGCGGCTGTTTAGCTCAATGGTTAGAGCAACGTTCTGTTGAAGCGGCTACCCTATTAGTGGTAGCACTATTTTCTTCATTTGTTTATTCTATTTACGTTGTCTAGGTTGAATGATATGTTAACGTAAAGTTTGTATATAATATGACGCAATTTATAGTACATTATGTATATATGTATGTGTATATATGTGTATGTATATATAAATATATATGTACATAAATGTGCATACATGCATGAGCATTATATATATATATATATATATATATATATATATATATATATATATATATATATATATATGTGCGTGTGTTTGTGTGCAATATATATGCATAAAAGGTCTAAACATGTGGGAGAGAAATTACCCAACACGTGTTTTTTGGTTCAACGAATTGTCGAGAGTGGTGGATTATTTGTAATTTTAATCGAATTACTTCTAAGTTACCGTCATATGGTGTGTGATTGATATATTGGTCATATGTATGTTTCTTTCAATGCATATATACATATATGCATACATATATGCGTGTCTATGTACATATATATAGATATTTATGTGAATGTATGCGCATATATATATATATATGCATGCGAGTCTATGTACATATATTTTTGTGTATGTGTATATATATATATATGTGTGTATGTACGCGTGTCTATGTACATATATATATGTGAATGTGTATATATGTATGTATGCATATTTATGTACATGTTATTATAAGTGTGAATATATATATATATATATGTGTGTGTCCATATATATATATGTATACACGTATACGTAACAATAAATATATTTGTGTCTATATATATATATATATATATATATATATATGCATGCTTATGTATGCATATACTCGATAATGTATACATATTTGCATTACATATGCATTCGTTATATGTATGTATATATGTTTGAATATGTATATTAGTAAAGAATAGAGAATGAGACAAACTCAAGAATAGAAATATATGGAGACTATTTGTGAATTAGATAATTGACAAACTAATTGATTAGTATACTATACACGTTTCGGGAAGAGTTCCCATCTTAAGTAGCATGTTTGTGCCTTATAGTGGCAGGAGGGGGGTGTCATTTTTGCTCCTGGGTTTGGAATCATGGTAGGTATAGAAAGTCTTGTTAGTCTTGTCAGACTTTTTGTTATCACTCATAACAACTTTCCAAAACACATTCCCACCTCCGTCACTTATAATTAATAAAAGATTGAATATAATTGCACTCACAAATATTCTAAGAACTATGCGTCATCACCTACCACAGATCCATAATCATTAAGGACTTGATTTGCGGTAACATGAGTCTCATAATACCATCCCTAAAACCGTCACCCCCAACCCAACATCAATAGAAATAGTCTATGCTATTAAACACACCAACACCTTCGGTAGCTCTACCACAAACGATTACTAATAACTCCATGCTTACCAATTCAGTCTTTATAACTACACCCTTTACTATACTATAAATATGCACCATACATATTCTCTTATTCTCCACCAGTCTTTCTAGTATAACATGTACCTCCGCTTACATATGACTAATGTTGTATTGAAGAAAAGAACATATTTGGGCCGACAGAATATTGCTATTACCATTGAGCTAATCAGCCGCCGGTAATGCAAAGACCCACATAACTGTTCCGATTCCTAATTCTCATTTTCTTTATTCGCAGTCTCTACATGCTCTATTTGTTTCTTTTAACGCAGACTGTTATGTTATCAAGAAATGGATATATGATCCGACGGATGATATAACGCAATTTATAATCATTCTGTAGGATAGCATATCCATTTCTTAATGACACAATTGTCCGCCTTGTATAAAATATATATATATGACCAATGTATTAATCATATACCATTGCACAATATATGTCGATAACCGTAAAAGTAATTCGATTAAAATTTAGAATAATTCACCATTTTTGACAATTGGTCGAACCAAAAGAACGCGTTGGGTAATTTCTCTCTAATGTTTAGTACTTACATATACTTATATATATTATATATTTATGCATGTGTGTGTGTGTGTGTGTGTGGTTCAATTTTGCATTTGGTTGTTACATATAAAATGCTGATTTTTCAAGTTGTGAAATAAATGGTGATATAAACAACAAAACCAGTACACATCCAATGAGTAAAAGCACGAATTATAGCTTTCCTATTATTGAACATTTTCACGGATTTGAATTTCAAATTGTTTGAATATATGATAATCCTTAGGAGGAATTCAGGTAAATATGGTAGGTACTGCAAGACTTCATATCCCCATTCTCCAAGCTGAGAGGTGTTGGGTCAGGCACTGCCACTGAACCCTTCTTTCAATTCATGTGAGGCCTGTAAGCAGCATTTCATTCATTATCATCTTCATCAATTAGATATCTGAATATAATCATATATCCATCAATTCTCCTACAGTAACCCCCATCCTATATGAATTTCGTTTCGACGAGCCTGAATGATAACGAATTATGCTCGTATTTACATAAAAATCTGCAAAGAATGCAATTACATTAGCAAATATTTCACTTCCAGCATTGCTATTCCCTCTAATTTAAAAAAGATTCTTGTCTAACGACTAGATATTTCAACACTTCATTTCACTAACGACATATCAAACTTCACCATTATCTCTTCCTTTTTTTTCTGAACGGGATAAAGCCAGCAGAATTCATTACGTAGTGAGGGAGTGTTTTTTTTCCTCTAAAATTGACCTTGTTCGTTGATATTTTGTTACTTGTTTCTTTTAACTCTTTAATTCATAAAGTATATTAAGGGAAATAAATCCTGATTGAAATTATTCCCTTTTGATAATTTGATGAATTTATTTATTTTGTGTTCCATTCACAGAAGAGTTCCATTATTTTTAATCCTATTCATTCAAGAGTTCCACTGTCAATACAAGAGGTTACAAACGGTCCATAAATGTAAGATTTTGAAACTGTCCTTAATAATAAATGGGTTTTCTTCAAAACAATGATTTCTTGATGACTGGTTCCAAATAGATGTTCATTTTTTTCTTCTTCGGATTTCTGTGGTTTTAATTCGGTAAAAGCTTTTTGGTAATCTGTGAATGAAAGCATTAATTTTAATGAATGATATTCGGTGCCAGTGGTTTGGTTGGTAAGGACAGACAGTATTGATAAGAATCGGAAGAAAGGAATATAATGGTGCTTGCTGGGAGTAAATAAGGAGTAAAAAATAAGATAAATGAAAAGGAGAGAAAATCGAAAGAAAATAAAGATATTGTTAGTATGGGGATATAAGTCGGAATTCATGTAGTAGCTTGTATATGCACACACATACACATGCATGCAAATATCACACACACACACACACACACACACACACACACACACACACATATATATATATATATATATATATATATATATATTTAAGATTAATGATAACGGTATATCAATATTGATAATCGTAATTATACATATAGTTTTCATAACTATTCACTTTGTTTTTCATAATTTTCAATCGAAGACCAAATGGACAATTAAACACACACACACACACACACACACACACACATATATATATATATATATATATATATATATATATATATATATATATATATATATATATATATATATAGTCTGTTAAAGTTAATATCCACGCAATCAAAACATTTTATTTTTCATTAAATGGTAAAAATGATAAAAATATTAAATATACAAATTTTATGATATATAGAAATATTAAGATAAAAATATTAACGACTAACATAAAATAGTGAAATCCCATCTATACATTGTGATTGATTGCCGAAGTCTATATTTCTCTGAAAACTGTTGATATATGCTTTTTTATTTTCATTTTTTTTTTCAGTTTGACTTTTTTTTATTTAAAATCACAAACTTTTTAACATCAAAAGAAAAGACTGGGCTTTGTATTAGTCTCTATTCAGCGCTCTCTGTTTTATTCAAAATATTAAGTATGTTCTTATCTCTGGATCCTGTGTTGAAGTACTCAGATTCTGTGTTGTCACCCTAATTGTAAATAGATTAGTTATAGGCTAGCTACAAGTAAAATTTCTTTCAATTAAAAATGACTTTTTTTCTGATATCTAATACATTTCCAGAGTAAAATCATTATCAATGCACTCACATCATGTTAATAGCCCTATTCTACAATTAATCGTTGCCTTAGAAATTGTCATAGGTCAGGGACTTTCTCCTTGATTTTTAATGCATTTGTATAGGGAAATCGTTAGCAGTGTATTCACATTATACATATAATAGCTATGTTCTGTCAGTAACACTTGCATTAATTCATGACCCGTGACAGTCTTTTTATACCTGTTTTTCAAAAATGTTTCCCTATTACAGCAAAACAATAAACCCCATACAATTTATCCCTGCATAGGATATATTGATAACATGAAAGACTGAAGAATCACTGCATAAAAGGAATTTTTGAAATAATCTAAAATTTTTGCAGATTTTCTTTTCTTTTTTTTGTTGTTATTTTTCGAATTTTTGGTATTTTCTTGAATTTTTGGTATTTCTTGGTATTTTTGCATTTTCTCAGTATTTCTCATTTGTTGGTATTTTTGCATTCTTTTGGTATTTTGTTTTGGATATTTTTGCATTTTTTATATTGTTTTGATGTCTTAGATTTTTTTACTTTAATTCTTTTTGTCCTCTTGGTGATCAATTATTTTTGTTTGGATCAAATTTTTTCTTCTGTTTTGTTTTCCCATGAATTTTCGCTCGCGTTTTCCCGAAGTGAATTCTATCAATAGCTCTTGACATGTTTTGGTTACTGTGATTTCTCTCAATATACATTTTGTTCGATTTCGTTTTTCCAACCCCTAGGTTACAAATCGATTTCGACCCGTCCCCTAAAAATTTTAGTAGGAACTCCCCCTATAAAAAAGCAAAAAAAAAACCATCAAAGTAATATTGAAAAATATTTCGAGTGAGTCAGCAAAGCCGAATCTCCCCAGCTCTCTTTTATCCTTCTTTTGCGGACTCTCCCCTACTTACTCTCCTTTTCCGTCACCGGAAAATCTAAGATTTTAGAAGAGCGAAAAAAAAAGAATTAAAATTAAAAAAGTAAAAATAAAAAAAAGACAGCAGCCAAGGCATTGATCAATTTTTATTGAAAGAACTGCAAAACGCTGCAGACGTTGGTGCAGTGACTTGATTATCGAAATGATTTGCTTAGGTGACGCTGTTTAACGCTTTCTGGGAACAATTCGTGCGACACTTTGGAACAAAAAAAAAAATAGTTAAAAAATTAGTTGATTGATTTTAGAGTAGTCTTCAGACGCACATTACACACTACCATTCTCTTGCATTTTTTTAGTAATGTTTTATTCAATTCGTTTTCGTTTATTTGGGACCACAAACATCGACACTAGTTTCTTTATTTTTCAAGTTGGTTTGGCTATGCATGTATCGTGCGTGAAGACAGCATCGATGAGACGAAAGAGAGGAAAATTGGTTAGTAGTGGGGTTCCAATTTGTAATTTGAGTTTTTGTTGAATGGGTCCCCTAGTTTTTGTTCAGCAGTCCTCACGCTTGTTCCTTTTGGAAAAACGAACTTTTCAGTGATTGCTGCCAGATAAAAGGTAACTTATTCACTGATCAACCCTCTTCTAATTTTTTCAGTTGAACACAGTATGCCCCCAAAAGATTACAATACGTTTTTTTTTTATTGAGTTGCTAACCGGACTTGCTGAGATGAATTTCGTTTATCTGACAGGGTTTCAAATAGGTTCCCATGATAAAAGGCAAGCAACTTCGAATCAAACTACTATGAATATTTTTAATGGATTTCCCACAAGAAACCTCCACGAAATCCAACATTTTTAAATGAGCGAGACAGGCTTCTGGGTATTTTTTTTTTTTTAGCCTCTAAAACTTCGTCAGTCACCTGCGTCAAATGCTATCGAAACTGCTGCCTTCCTTCAGGCTCGTCAAAAAGGACAACCCGAGCACCCTCCTTCAGGAGTTCATGGAAATTGATTGATTCATAGTTTCTGGAAAGTAGTCGATTTAGTTCGGGGAGTTTCTGTTCACAAAAACTCAGTAAACCTCCTTTTGACTGGGTGCCACGTTACATCAAGGTTGTGCAACAGGTTTTTCGTATATTCGAAATGGCAGGGTACTTTTCAAGCAGACCTCTTGCATCAAAATGTCGAATCACTCGTGTGGTTGGGAATGAACCGAACCGGTTTGTATACTAGCAACCATTTTTTGTTCATCATTTGTTTCCCTAAAAAGCAAGAGACCCCCCTATTTCTTTACAGATTGTACACCTCTAAAAGGCTGTTAAATAGATCTACTGAAACGTTGTGTGTATTGTCAAATCCCAGTACAAAGTCTTGTGTTAACTTCATTTCCCTAACGTAATGACAAGAAGAACAATCCTCATGAAAATCACTCACTGTTTGCCTGAGAGCTAACTGAACTAAACTGATAAGTCTTGAATATTAACAAAAAATTATCATAGATTTATGAATGGGCTTTTTTTTTTCTGAGAAATACATTTTTACGAAAAAGAGTATACTGATGTGTTTATTCATTTTATATACAATACAAGAGTAATCATCTTCTGTCGGAATAGATATTAGAGAGGAATTGATCCTGCAGCAAGGAATCTTATATATATATATATATATATATATATAAGAGAGAGAGAGAGAGAGAGAGAAATCCTTCGTTAAAGCATATTTTGTAAAAGATGACACAAGAAGAATGTTCTTTTTTTAAATTCAAGTATTTAAAGTCAGGTATGGATAAAAGAAGAGCAATTACCAGACTACACCAAAACATACGTTTTGCATTTGCAAAAACTAGTTTTAGCACAAATGTCTTGATATTACTTGACTAAAATGTTAATGTCTTTAATCAAACTAAAATATAAGTGAATATACATACATATACACATACACACAAGAACGCATGCAGAATCATACACAAACATACACGCACGTAGCCATGCGTACATATGCACACTGCACATACATATATACAGGTAGACATACCCGCATCCTTACACATCTATTGCATTTCAGAGAGCGTGTATGATTCGGTAGTTGAACAACTTAATTGCATTTTCCACGCCTAACGCTAAATAGGTTAAAGACGATCAGATATCAACCGAAAGAATAGGGTTTCCCTCGTTAAAACTGTTCAATTTATTCCTGCCAAAAATCGGAGATTCTCATTTCTCTTTTTCTCTTTACGCTCCTTTTTTTATTAAATGAAAACTGTCAACTATTAGTGTCACCAAACAGTCAACGTAGCTCTCTTCAGTTTTTAGGCTGGTCTGGTTCTTTTTTTTTTTATAATGGGGGGGGGGACAATTTACAATGAAAGTTCTTAATTGGTCACTAGTTTGTGCCAACTTGTTTTTGTGAAAATTTGGACTTTGAAGAGACCCAACAAAAGGCAAGAGAAATAATCTATTCATTAATCATATCTTATTCCGAATTTTTGATTGATCATCCCCAATACAACATGCTTCCAAAAGATGTTCGTTACATGACGGTTTCTATTGAGTGACTAACCACACCGGTTATAGCATTTCGACGTTTCCAACTAACAATTCCCCCGTTTAAAATCAAAATCATTTCGTTCCATCCACCAGGCTGGAAAAGATATATATATATATATATATATATATATATATATATATATATATATATATATATATATGTTCTTCAGTCTCTCTGTCCACACAATATCTCCAAAAGTTCTCAATGAATTTCCCTGAATGAACGGACTGAGGCATAATTTTTCAAATTATGGGGTGGATCCAGTTTTTTTCTGTTACCTCCCCTGTATCGAAGCTATCTATGTACTGATTTTCATTCAAATTTTAATCACAATGGCATTTGCGGATCTCTGATTGCACCCTAGATTGCTTTGGTTTATAATTTCCGATTCATTCTTTTATTTTCCTGTTTCGTTTAATTTCGCCTGTTTCACGAATTTTTAAAAATATTTTATTTTACTGTATTTCCTTTTTTCCGCTTGTTCATCTCTCTCAAGTTTTCACTGTTACCTCCCCCGTGTCATAACTATTTAAAAGCTGATATTCATTGTCCATCTTTTAAATTATAATTTCCTTCACTCTTTTTAATTTCCCAACGTTTCCATCCACTATTCCTCCCGAGGTTTTCGTTTCAAAATCAAATTCATTTCGCTTCGTCATTTTCCTCACCATTCTTCTCATTCATCTCTGCCAACGGAGACATTTTGTGGATGGGAGGGTCATGCCAGCGGGAGAACTGATTAATTTTTTCGGAAAGGTCCATGAATCTTTTCCATTGCCTACTCTGCATCCTAGCTATATGTTTGTCGACACAGTACCCCCAAAAGTTATAAACGAGATTCTACGAAAGGGTAGACAACGGTCTGCAGAAGAACTGAGTAAATCTTGGAGTGGAGCAAGGAATTCTTTACAGTTACCAACCCTGAATCATAGCCTATTATGAATCTATCGCCATTCAGTTTTCAGAGACAATGGTGTTGGCAGAAGCATGCGCTCTCTGGGTGCTTTCTGGTTGCTTTTGTGTTTTTAATTCAGACGGAAGACCAAGAGGCCAAGTTCAAGAGATCTTAGATCGAGTGCCTTGCAAGTGAGTCCGGTTACTTCATCTCTTTCTTTTCAGCTTCTTGAATTTCGGTTTATAAAATATTGATTTTAACAAGGATCGGGTCTTTTCCATTAGTCCCCCCGGAAATTAACGTCTATAATTTCAAAGTATGGAATCCTAAAAAGAAAAAAAAAAGAAAAATAAGATCAAGTTGCATATTCTTTTCCTCACCGAAAATTATTCAAAATGCTTGGATTTTTCTTCGTTCGTCCCACCATGGAAATCCTTACCCCACGTTGGGGACACCATTGGAATAAAATTAAATACATCGATTCCAGCTGGTTCTAAGAATTTTGGTCTGATGATAACCAACAAAAATACCCCTAAATACTATGCCCTTAATTGCTGTTTTTGCCTTCTTTTCTTTTTTTTTAAATTTTAAACTTTTGATAACATTAGCTTCTTAGAGCAAAGCTGAAAAAGTCTGACAGCTTGAACCCAACTGAAAAAAGATATACAAGACTGGTACATTCGGGAGAAAGGTTGGGATATTTTGATTCTCCGGGATCAAATTGCAGTTGAAATTTGATCCCGAACTATTTATAAAAATAAAATAAAATGCAATTTGATCATTTTTTTTCTTTAATGGTTCACTTTAGAATTATGGCCGTTTGCTTTTACTGAGGACTAAAAACAAAACATAATGTGAGAATTCTACACCAACGCCCGTCTCTTTGTAGATAATTAACGAATACTTTTGATTGCATGATATTAGAAACCGTCAACCAAAACTGTCTTCAAAACTTTCCTCAATTTTTTAGCTAGTTTGGCTGGCTGGTTGGCTGGCTGGTTGGTTGGTTGGCTGGCTGGCTGGCTACATATGTATTGGACGCATAGGTCCCACCAATGGAGCTAGAGGTATTTATATTTAAGAATTTACTCCTTATTATGACTACAAAAACTTTTTTTTTTTTATGGGGTTTTCGTAGGGCATGGGAGACCAAATTGCAATGTATGTTTATGCTAAATTATTTACTCATTTTCGTCCGGTAGCATTTACGTTTTTTTTTTCCCCCGAAAATTCAGATTTTTTTTTTCTGATTACCGCCCAACAAGAGGTGAGAGGAGTTACTCATACATTGATCACCCTCTTTTCCAATTTTTATTGAACTGATTACTCCAACACGACATGCCACCAAAATACGTTGGTCACGTGATGGTTTCTATTAAGTGACTAACCAGACTTATTTAAAAGTTCTTAAGTTTTTATTTCATTATTATTTCAGTAGGAATATTCACATTTTTTTCTTAATGTTATGTTTTTTTTTTATGTTCCTCTGCCCCGATTTATTGCTTTGCTTCTGGATTCAAATAAAATCCAGGTTTTGTTAGTTGCTCAATTGGAGTCGTCACGTGACAAACGTCTCTTGACAGCATGCCATGTAGGGGTGATCAATTAAAAAAGTTAAAGGGGGAATTAACGAATGAGTTTCTTCTATCACCTCATTTTAGGCAGTGATCATTAAAAAAACGGTCCGAATTAAAAATAAAAAACCAGTAGCCTAAATTTACATTGTAAATTGAAACTCCCTCTGAACCCCCCCTTTTTTTGAGGGAGGTGAAAAAACGGAAATTTTTCTTCTAGACGTAATAAGGATTAAATATTTCAATTTTAAGCCATCTAGCTCCATTGGTTCAACCTGTACGCGTGTTGGGTACATAGCCAGCCAGCCAAACCAAATGAAAAACGAAAGAAACCTATGTTTGTGTTGACTGTCTGGAAGTGGACAGTACTGGTTGACGGTTTCTAAAAAGCATTTTTGTTTTACAAAACATTCAGGTTTCAGAGACGTCCTTTTCAATTCATTTAATTTCACCTTTGAATAACTTAATGGCTGCAAAGGATTATTCTGGCCTAAATACCAAAAGTTCTTTTCAACTCAACAACACGAAAAGTTCATGCGATTTCACAATAAGCCGCTGCCATGAACAGCACGCGTTATCAATTAACATTTGCAGTGTTAAATAAAAACGCAATGCTTGATGGGAATTAACTAATTATTAATAAAATAAAGTTCAGAGTTTCAGTGAAATTTCACACCATGTTATATGCCTGTGTAGGCGAAACAAATCCGTTAAACTTGTCCTTTCTCGCAAGAGACGCCTTCCAATAGAGTACGACTGCTCGGGAGCGAAGTCCTAGTTTCTGTTGTATACGTCAGCTTAGTTATCATTGCAAGACTCGAGTCTGGTCGACCTACAAGTTTTTACGACCACTCTCTTGACAGGATGCAAGTCCAACGAAGGGATATCTCCATCCTAATTACACAGTTTAGAGTGTACTCAATCAGCTGCTGAGTGCACATGGAAATTTGTACCAATGACGAATTTTCCACATTCATCGCTCATACCGGGAATTGAACCCAAGGCTTGTTATGTGTGAGGCAGCCGTGCAAACCATTACGCTATCTGCCTGAAGGTGAAGTTTTTGGATGGAGCTTGCCAACCCCCACAAGCCCCTGTCATGAGATACATGTAGAATGGAAGAAATTTCTGAAACCTACCTACCTAATTATCAGGTGCATCTCACTACTAGTTGCATCTTATCAACCGGGAAATAAGGTATAACCTTTTTTCTGTGAATCGTTGGTATGAGGAATCATCGTTATTGTACACTGACTTAATCGGACTAGTGCCTTAATCTTGGTTGTTATAGTTACAAAAATGGGAATTTGGAGTTGAAACAGTTATTTGGGCCTTCGCATTACCGGCTGCTGTTTACCTCAATGGTAAGAGCAATGCTACGACAAAATATATTACTTTGCACCGGTCACATTGTGAGAATGAAATTGGTGACAATGTCGGACAGTCCAAGGAACCCAAGTGCCTGGTTTGGAATTCAGATTAATCCTTCTCCTAGACTGGCTGCCTCCCAAGGCCACAAAGCCCGGTCTGACCTATCAATGTACCTTAAAAAGAGATGGATTCATACTTTTCCTTAAGGCCATTAGAGTGAAGTGAACGTGAACAGACTTCAGGCCCACATGAAAACAAGTACCTCAATAAAACTAATGCTGGTGAGCATATGCTTAGATGTTTCAAGAGTGTACTCACATTAAAATCAAATCAACGAACGTCAAGTCCACCAAAATAAATAAATAATCCGGTATACATCATTTTACGTAGTTAATTTATTTCTCTCTTTCTTTCGCTTCCTCTAAAAGTAGTTGTTAAGTAGACACTGTAGTAATTATAGCCTTGGTTTCTAGTTCACACCCGTTCGGAGATAGGTCTACTTCGCTTTTGCTCCAATTTAGACGAAAAAAAAACCTTATTCAAGATGTTTGAACTACGTTCTTGCGGACGAAACAACTCCAGAAACACCGACGTTTTCAGAAGAAGGAAGTAAGCACTTGAAGTTTGCATAGAAACAATTTGGTAATAACATCTGTATTGATGTAAGTGGTGGTAGTTTCTTTGTATGAGACGCATTCACTTGCTACCAATTTCCTTCTCTCGAACAAACGCACACAGCTACATAAATAAACATTGGAGTTCTGTATATAAAACTCATTAAAAATCTTTTATCCGGTTTCCAGAAAACCGGAATTACCAGAAAATCGGCTATTTTTCCAACTGGCAGATTCCACTGCTCGGCCAGCCTTTGTTTTGATTTTCGTATCGTGGTTGATTTATCTTCTGATAAAGATTAGTGTACCGAAAAAGACCAAACAAGATTCGAATACAATTTCGTTCTCAAGTTATCATGGTTATTTTATATTTTGACTATACATTAAGCCTTAGTAAAGAAATCTAGAAAACCCTGAAATCTGGATCAGCCCATATTCCAAGATTACCTGAAAAATGGTCCGATATTGTATCATTATCAATAATTTTTGACTATTTTGTTTCACCTTAATTTTCAAGTGCTTTTTATCGCACCTTATTCAGACCGTCATCTTACGACAGGTGAATTGATAGTGCAACCTCGAAATAAAGGATAGGTAAAAATGACGTCTCGCCCACACACCTTTGCTTTACCTCGACATTACTCCGACAACCCTTCTGATGTGAGGCTACTGCTACACGGACTGAGCTCCCTTTACGACTGGCACTTGATCTAACCTAACTATTCGACCAGTCCTTTGCCTTTCACTGATCGTTCGGCACCATATTTGTCATTGTTTTTAGTACACTAATTGCATTAGTTGTAATATTATCTTCATTCATTTTTTCATGAGACGAAACTTTTGCCTTTTTAAATCCTAATTAAAAATTGATGACGACGGTTCATCTGATGAAGATAAATCAAGATAATAAAATTGACTTTTGAAAAGAAAATAGAAATAATTTAAATCTTTGACTTTCCTGCAGATATCAAATCCACAAAACTGTCTCTGATACCTTTAAAATTATAGAAGTTATCTGTTGGTTGGATGAACGAAAAAGATCCCAAGACGCCATTGCAGCTCACAAGAAGTTTTTATTGGAACGCCTCACCATATTGTGCGAAAGACGTTTATAATATATTTGGCAGCAAATCTCAATATATATGTGTTAGATGTTACAAAGTCTCTTTGTCTATCTGTCACGCGACTGGGGCCACCAAAACATAAGTGTAGCTCAAACATTTAGCATGCATACTCAATGGACCTCGGGTAAGGTTTTAAAGTAAAATGCTTTGAGAAAAATATTTTTAAAAGGTTTTAAAGGGGGGTTCCATTTACAATGTAAGTATAATGCTAAACTAGAACCTTAGTTTACGTTCGATAAACATGTATACGAATACAGAGGATCAAAAGTGAAGGGGACATTTTCCTCCTTCTAAAGATTCAAAACTTTTTCCCTTTAGGGGGTTAAAAGTCAAGGGTAACTTTTTCCCATTTTAAAGGGTTTAAAGTGAAGAAAGACATTTTCTTCGTACTTCAAGTGATCAAGTGTGAAAGTAAACATTTTTCCCCAAGTCTGACAAGTCCCTCCTTTTACCCCCTTGATATAAAACCAGACTTAGACGAGTATTTCATAGGCGTACACCGTTGGTCAGAGTTAGATACTTCCTATCAGTGACAGAGGTCGGTGTTCAAGCCCCGCTGGGGAAACAGTAATGCTGATTTTTATGCGCTGTAAGGTAGAAAAATTGGTGCAACACAATCTTCCCGTTTTCTTATCTTCGATTGGATTTTTCTGTGCCAAGTGGAGCTTAGTAATTATTTAAAAATCAGTTTCGTGAATGAGACAGTTGTGCATTTCCAGTCAGTTCCAGAAATCAGTATTCGATACTTAACCGAAAGCCTTAATTTTGGAAACTGACTCAACCACCTCTATTCCCTCGTATTTGACCTTGTGCCATACTAATTTTGGTAAATGTTGGCCCTCAAAAATTTTCTCTTGTCTCCACCAGCGAAATTGAAAACGGTAGATGTATTTATTAATGTTTGTCCACGCAATATCTCTAAAAGTTTACCTGGAAATTCAACGGCATTTTATGAGATTGACGGCCATGGTCAAAAGGAAAATCGATCAAATTTTGGGGCAGATACCGAAACCTTTTCTGACTGGGAGATATTTTTTCATTTATTTAGACAATTGTCCGAAATAGAGAAAATCTGCACACTGTTTACACCTCTGCATCGTAGTTATATATATGAACTGATTTCAGTTAGTAAATGATGTTGGTGTGAGGTAGGCACTTTCTGAGTGCTTTCTAGTTTTTTTTTACGATGTGGTCACCAGAAAATGATACGAGACAGTCTTTCTGTACACTTAGCTAAGTTTGAGTTATATTATCTCTTTCCGGTCTCTAATTTCTGTATGACTTGCAGGTGAAAGCCATTTTCACACGTTGCTTCAGACTTCTGGTTTCGTTTTTGAGAGGAGGGCGTAGGCGTGTGTGTAAGTAGAGGCCGGGACGAGTTGAAGGAAGGACGTGAAAGAGTTTGAATGAGAGTTTTTATGACTGTATGCATCACTAATACAGACAATTATAAAATATGGGAAGGTTTTTTTTTTCTTTTAGCAATTTAGTGTTTTTTTGTGATGTGACTGTCTACATGCCTGTTTTCATCTCCTAGTCTGTCCATCACAGTATGAAGCAATGCTGATTCCATTCTATCCGTCTCTCTGTTTCGTTCGTTCTATCTCTGCCTGATTCTCTCTCTCTCTCTCTCTTTCTCTCCCTCTCTCCTTGTCAGTCTGATGATTCGAATTTTATTCATAGTTTCATGGATGAGATTTACCTCTTCGCAGTAAGACTAACATTGGTCAAAATGAGGTTATCACAAACTTTTCTGTGAGGTGGACCAAAATATTAATAGTACTTTCTTTTTTTTTTTACTCATTGAATTTTTGTGTAAATTTTCAAGATAAGCGTAGTCATAAATCATTGAGATTATATTCATTATTTCTGTTCATACACTAATCACACGACGAAAATTTTAGCTTTTTAAATGCTATAGTTTGAGTGAATAAAAGTTTCAACGTATTTGTCTGATGTATCCTACTGTGATATCATTGGTTACATTAATATGAATCGTTATCAATTTTTGAAAATTAATTTTATTTTATCTGACATAAGTTTTCCAAGGCAAAACAACCAGTGAATATCAATAATTAAAAAAAAAATTTCTAGGAAAAGCTTGTTAACCATCACATTATAGTTTGCAAAACATTTCTGCTGCATGTTCATGTCTGGCTAAAAATAGCTGGAAGTATCAGATTTTAAGGCACCCTGGTTAGGTAGTTATAAGACAATTACTACTAACCATACATCTTCTCACATGAAGAGATCACAAGACAGCACAGTATATCGGGAAGAAAGCAGGAGTCCGAGACATCGTACAATTCACTAAAAATCTCAAATGGCAATGAACTGGTCATGTTGCAAGAATGTCAGACAATTGCTGGACATCACGACTCACAGCATAGATCCCCAGAGATCATATGCGAAACCGAGGCTGGTAAAATACCTGATAGAAAGACGAACTAGACAAATTTAGAAAGTATTGGCTCTGCAACGCGCACGATAGAGAGTTGTGACGAATCCTTAGGAAGGTCTATGTCCAACGACGGACGATAAAAGACTGATGATGATGACGATGATGATGATGATGCAACCTCCCGTATAACCTATGGGATCACCTGTTTTTCACGCGATGCCGTGAATGGGTTAGTCCGATCAGTGTATTTGCCACTTCATGTTACCATTAAAGTGTGAACCATCTACCCCATGCATTGAATGGAGGGTTCGTTTCGAAAATCCCGGATGATTACAAACCATGACAGACACCTACCGGAATGTCGTGAATGTGTATAACAACCAAAATAAAGGTACCACCCCGAGTAGAACAGTGTGTGATGAAGAATCTATGATACAATGTTTGTTGAGGGTTTAGCGTTATACAATCTTCTTACTGTTTTCGTCGTCTTCCCGTTTCTGTACTTACAGAGTGCTTACGTACGATAGTGTACCAATGCATTCTTACATTTGTTTCCCAGCTGTCCGATTAGTTTGAACAGAGTTGCGTACAATCCAATCCAAATGAGTAATTCAATCTTTATATACGAGGGTAGATACTAGGGGTCAATCTCATTTTTTTTCTTTCCTATCCTGACAAGCCCACAACCACATTTAACCCTCTCCCAACTCCCCCCCACTTTTTCCTGTCTCCTTTTCAGTAAGCAAATCTTGCAACACCTACTAAACAGGCATCTGCGCCCATATGGGAGATGCGAATGAAACGTACACCCTTCCCAAGTCCCAGACCCTTAAATCTGTGTCTAACACGTCGGTGTTTCTTATTGGACAAAGCACCGACCCACCCCCACCGTTCAACACCACAGCTGGTTCTCTTTGTTTCTATAAGATTAGGAAGCCTCTAACCCTATCAAATGTAAATTCAGCTCCTCAGACCAAGGGCCGCATGTTTCCCTCGGCACCCCTAACCGCTTAACTGCAAGATCTTAGCGTAAGCATCAACATCAAATGTCAGATCTTGCAAGGCAGCGAGAAGTTTCAGGCCGAAGACGTCGGCAAATGAGCTGAATTCTCGATATGTAAACATACACCAGCTACAAAACACCTGACCTTTCCTGCCTTGAAAGGTCACGGTTTGCTATAAAAGAAAGACTAATTCTCAAGTCTTTCTCAAATTTGACAATAATAAGAGACCTGATCGTTAAGTATATCAAAAAGCGGCCCAGAGAGCATTTGAACTGACCTCCGAACAACTACATCAATATCTTCATTGACAGAAATCTTTTTCCTGAGCTTCTCTGCACCAACGCAAAACGAAGTTTAAACAGTAACAACAAAAAAGAAAAACAAGTCTGGTTAGTCATTCAATGGAGACCGTCATGTGCCCAATGTTTTCTGTTGGAGGTGCTCAATTAAAACATTGGAAAAGTGAGTGATCTATAAATAACTTACTTTTCTTTTGTTGGCAATAAAAATTCGAATTTTCAAGAAAGAAAAAAAACAAAACAAGTGTGAATACTACCGGGTATAAATGGGGCAATTTAGCATAAACTTACTTTGTAACACTGATTACCCCTCTAAATAACCTATTAGGGAGGATTCGAATAACGTTTTTTACGTCTGATTATTTGTTTAAATTTTCAGCTCTCTAGCTCCTTTGGTGCGACCTATACACGCGATACGTACAATTAAAGCCAGCCAGGCCGATCTGAAAACTGGAGAAACCTATGTTGACAGTTTTGGTTGAAGGTTTCCTCATAGTTTCTCCATTAGAAGAAGACGTTTGAGAAGAAAAGTTACCCAGACTCTTCTGGTACATGGAATACATCATTCTGAGAATTTTTCCTTTCTATTGAAACAAAAAAAGTCTGAAGTAAACTGCACTTGTTGGAAGGATTGTGGTAAGATAAAAGAAGCAACGGAAAGCAACGAGAAGCACAAAGATATCATTTATTACCCGTGACAATTGCTCTAATCAATGAATAACCCTGTCTAGATTTGTTTTAATTGATCACCACAAGCCTCCGTATAATTTAGAGTAAAAAATTTACATCACCTTTGCTCCTCGTATTTTACAACCATCGCAGAATGCATCAGATAGAAAAGTTTAACAACATGTACACTTACAGCACCAACAAATGAACTACTTTCTTCGTAGTGTTAGAGAGAGTGGAAAGCTGTGGGGAAATGAAGGAGAGAGAGAGAGAGAGAAAGGGCGAGAGAGAAGAGGACAACATTCGAGATGGAAAGTTGGGCTGATTCTCCCGCCTCATGCAGTGTGTCGATTTGGAGGAAAATGTCTGAAGTGATCTTCACACTTGTTGGAAAAATTGTGTGATTGCAACTTGACCCTAACAACGGAACACCCCAAACGTTTCGGGGTTCGTTTTTAATATTTTCTTTAGTTAACGGTACGGGGAGTGGGAGCTCCAGCTAGGGAGCATGAATCTATCACCCCCAGCTATGGGTGAAAAGTAAAGCAGACTGGGGTCTATAGACATGGTTGGCAACCAGTCTAGGAAACTGACAACAATGATTCCAAACGAAGAGGGGTATGCTCTGTTAGATGGGCTTCATCTCGCGCTTGATACAGCCATGATGAAATCATCTGTAATGCCCCAACGACCCTGCCCTGGGATAGATTGAGGCAAAGTAGACGAAGTGCCGGCATTTCCCTAAGTTGAAATCCTCCTATCCTTAGCCCGAAATAAATGAATTGCTTTAAGAACATTTTTTGTGAATCAATTTGTTATTAGAATATATATTTGACTATGATGTCGCAATTTTATGATGAAAAGTAATTCTGTAAAACAATGTTTACCATTCTGCGTTTGTGTGTGAGATATCCAGATATCAAAACAATATATATATATATATATATATATATATATATATATATATATATATATATATATATAAACGGTTTTGTTTATCTGAGACGTGCGCAAACAAACATAAACATTTGCGAAACGATATCTGTATATGACAATCAAAAAAAAAACAATGTTATAGATAAAATTTTAAATCTACAAACAAGCGCTACGACACAAAAATTCGAAAAACCTTGAATAATCACAGCTCAGTTTGAGGATTTTCAAGAAGTTACACCATGGGAAGTAAAGCAAGCTGTCAAACAAACAAAAAAAGGAAAAACCCCGTGGACCAGATAACATTACCATCAATCTACTCAAATAACTGGTAAGATCGTCAACAAAAAGCTAGCTATTCTATTCAACTTGTCTCTAAAACAGACTATAGCCCCGAAAGACTGGAACACAGCAATCATAATGCTTCTACATAAAAAAAGAAACCCCAAAGAGCTCGACAACTACAGGCCAACAAGTCCACTCAACTGCATGCATAAACTGTTCACAAAAATCATCACCAACTGGATTACTAAAACACTGGATGAAAACCAACCACGGTAACAGGCTGGATTTAGAAGAAGTTACTCGACCATGGAGCATCTCGATTTAATAAATAAGCCGGAAGAGAAAGCAGCAGAATACAAAAAGCCACTTGCTGTAGCATTTATAGACTTCAAGAAGGCATTAGACTCTGTGGAAATCCCCATGGTCATGTAGGTCATCACTCTACAAGGTGTAGACCCTGTATTCGTCAAAGTACTGCAACATATATACAATCACAGCAACTCCTTCACCAGGCTCCATGAAGACTCTGTATCTTTGAGACATAGAATCTATCAAAAAACCTAAATGGCAATGGGCAGGTCATGTTGCCAGAATAGCAGACAACCGATGGACATCACGACTCACAATATGGAACCCCAGAGATCACATGCGAAACCGACGCCGACAGAATAGTAGATTGAGAGATGAACTAGACAATTTTAGAAAATAATGCCTCCACGATGCCCACGATAGAGAATCGTGGCGGACCTTGGAGAAGGTCTAAGTCCAACGACGGAAAATCAAAGTCGATGATGAACGGGTGAAGCAAAGCTGTTGTGGTGCAATCCATATAAAAAATATCTATTTTCACATTCATCCATATATACACTCTATTCTTATAATATTTGGGAACCTAAGGATAACATGAAAACCGGAGAAAAATGTTTTAAGAAAAATTCATTTTTTAATCGTTATAGAGGAAGGGTTTTATTCACAATGCATCTATAATGCTGACATGAACTCATCACTTCCCGTTCAAAATACATATATACCTATACATACAAGCAGGAAATTGCCCAGGTTGATTTAACAAGTATATATTAACCCATATATATATATATATATATATATATATATATATATATATATATATATATATATATATAATATTTCATTATCCTTTTAAGGACTTGGAGGATAAATCAACAAAGTAGTTCCTTTCATGAAATTTATGACCGTCCACTTGGAACTCACAATTGCTAATGAGACGACCACACTGCTGTAAAAACTTGAGACTTTGTGCATAAGGGTCTTTCTCTACTTGAAAGACAAGCATGGATGCCTTGTGGAGGGCTGTATTCTAAGAAAAGTGGACATTTTCCCTGCCGATTTTTATTTTTTATTTTATTCATTTAACAAGTGAAAATATCAGTCGGAAGGTAAAGCCCTCGTTGAACCATTAAAAGACGGCGATTTAGAAACCTATATCTCAATACAATTTAAAGCTTTCAGGTGCCGGGTGGCGTTTTTTAGGGTGTAATTAGATATGGGGTGGGGAGAGATTGAAAACCGGTTAATGATGTTGGTAGAACTGTCCAACGGAATTTAGCAGTGGTAGGGGCTGGTTATTGTGTAAAAGCAAATGTACCTTTAGTCTCCGTGGATCCAGGGGTCTAGACTTCCATTTCTCTGCTCTGGTAGAGAACCTTTAAAAACATTTTTTTTAATGAAAAAAAATTAGTGAATAAAAAAATCAGTTAATCTCAAGTAATCATGAATTGCCAGAAAAAAAAACTAGAAAAAAAATTATGTACATTGTCTTATTGAGTTACCAAAATCACTTCGCTAAAAAAAACCTGGATCCACTGCGGAGAAGTCGTTGTTTACAACTGTTTTGTTTATTGCATCTCTCTTCTCTATCTCTCTCCTCTTGTTCTGTGATATCTTTCTCCCTCCGACCCCCCTCTCTCTCTCTCTATATATATATATCTCTCTCTATCACTCTCTCTCTCTCTCTCATATATATATATATATATTCTCGCTTCTTTCTCTCCCTTTTATCTCTCTCTCTCCCTCGTTTATCCTCTCATCTCTCTTTTATTGTTCTCTCTTTCTTACCTCTCTTTGCTTTCGTTTTTCTCTTCTCATGCCTCTACTCTTTTTCTATCTCTCTTTCATATTTCGTGCACTCTCACGATTTGCCCGCCCCCCTCTCTTTCTCTCTCAATGCCTTCTTTCACATTACTTCAACCAATGTTTGGTCGCTCACTCATTCTCCCATTGTCTCTATCTCTCGCAACTATTATCTCCCTCCCCTTTTCTCTCTTCCCTTGTCTTTCTTTTTCTCTTTATGTCTCTCTCCCCTCTCTCCCCGTGTCTTCCCCCTCTCTCATCTCTCCCCCCACTCTTTACTTGACCTCCCCTCAAACTCTCCATTTTCTCTCTCTCTCCTCTCCTCTCCTCAGTTACCCACTTTCTTCCTTTGTTCCCTTTTTTTCTCTCCTGTACTACGTCTCTTTACAGTGTGTGTGTGTGTCTCTCTCTCTCTATCTATCTATCTATCTATCTATATATATATATATATATATATATATATATATATATATATATATACATATATCAATCTATATATCAATCTATCTATCTATCTATCTATCTATCTATCTATCTATCTATCCTTCATTTCCTCACAGCTCTCCGCTCTCTCTACCACCTGGACCCCCATAGCAAATATCCACTGTTTCTCTTTTCCTCTAACTACAATATTTATTATTTGTTCTTCCCACCCCCAAATATGTGACTGTTGTCTTCTCCCCATCTGACTGTTGTCTTCTCTCAACCCGACTGTGCGATTTATTTACCCTCAGATGTTTTCACTATGAAATCTAAGCCCGAATTACCAAAGCGTCAGGCGTGTTCATGGACCCCGGATGTGATGCCTCTAACATCTATTGTGGGGTACCACAGAAATCCTGTTGTTGTCTACAAAGGAGAATGGGTAGCACTCAGCGCTGCCTGGCTCACTGCTATCACGGTCGCTGTAACTGAGGTGTCCATAGATTTGACTCGAGTCAGGAGACGCTAAAGTGTTCGATACCGACCCCTGGGGATTGATCAGTCTATCCAAGGGGTCCATAAATGCCGGCATGGGTCTATCGAATCTACGAGGTCAATAATCATACTTGTAATATACTGACATCATGATTATCATATCGGTTGATAACAGTGCTGTCAAGTTAGATATTTTTTGTATTGTTTTCTTTGACTTTGTTCGTCCAAAGTTGACAATATCGAGATGTGGTTTTTTTTTTTTAAATATCTATGATTGAAAATCCTGTGTTGCCAATTTTGGAGGATTTTTTTTCTTCAATTTTTTGACCTGGAGAAGGACTTCCAGAATCCAAAACCTTTCAACTGAGAACACTTATAAACATCAGGTCATAGCCATAAATACAAAAAGGCAAAACAGAAACCCCCACTATCCCGGAATTAGAGACAGATTTATGACATCAACAGTCCTTTCATCCTGGAACTCTTTATCAGACAAAACAGGATGCCCTATTTCAATCAGCATTTTCAGAAACAAACAATCTCTTAAAAGAAATTAGCTTACCACACAAATACAAAAAATTGTATAATACTTCCTCATTAAATTCCAACCCTTATTAAATCTATTTGATGTATTTTCAGTTATTACTCTTTATGATAACTATAAATTTATAGTGATATACTATGGATTTGATATGCTTTTGGAAGATTTGGTACGTTTTAGGCTATGGTATTGATACGTTCGGTAGCCCTGCTTGGGTATCGATGAGACATGAAGGATTTCACGAAGAACTGATAGTAAAAAAATTCGGTGACCCCGGGCTTAGAAGTTAATTGGAACAACAGTGGCCTTTCTATAAGGTTTGGTTAAGACTATGAATCTTCAGCACCCGGAAGATGATGTCTGTAATTTCGAGACGAGTCATCAAACAATCAAAGAGTTTTTTTGACAATTGAGCTCATTTTCTAATTTTTGTTTTTAAAAAAATCGTTCCAGCCGAATCATTCTTCAGTCTTCTTAAGGTGTACAATCTGCAGTGCCAAGTAACGCTAGAAGACTGTTTTGAAATTTGAAAAAGTTACTGCAATAAGTGTGTGAGGTCCAAGGGGAAGTACTTATTGCCGTAGGTAGGTTATTTTGTCGTTAATATTAAATGGTTGGATACTTACCCAGAATTTGTATGGATGAAAGTTTTGAGGTACATGCCTTAGTTGTCATTGAGACATGAGTCTGAAACGCAAGGGCTAAAATCGAAACTCTTCAATTCTCGGAAAGTGTTTATTTTTCGTCACAGCTATCGATCTTTGCCGAGAATAAGATACTTTTCTCTTATCGAAGAACAAAAAAATGAAAGAAAAAAGGGGAGAGGAAGAAATTGAGGTAGGTGAGAGAGAGAAGGCAATTAGAGAGAAAAAGAAGAAGAAAAGAAAAAAGAGAGGTGAGAGAAAGAACAAGAGAATGAAAAAGAGCAAAAAAATAGGGAGAGAAAGAATGAATGTACAGGTTTGAGATGGTAGAAGGGGAAAAAGAAAGGAAAGTAAAAGGAAAGAGACGGGGGGGAAGAGCGATATGTTAAGGATAAGGAGAAATGGAGAAAAAGAGAAGGAGAAATTGAAAGAGAAAGGAAGGTGTTAAGGGAGATAGAAAACAAAAAAGGATGACAGACGAGAGAAAGAGAGGGGAGAGCGAGATAAGGGAATATAAGCTTAAAAAAATAGCTGAGTGATTAAGGAAAATAGCTGAAAAATCGACAATAATAGAGGGGAAATAAATAAATAACGTTAGATAGAAGAAACAAAAAAATAAGCATAAGTGAGGTGTGACAGGAAAAATGATAGAAGGAGCGAACGAAGTGTCCATCTTGACTTAAATTATTTTTTTTCACCTCCACTGACAGGAGAACTATGCTAAATGAATCATTTCTGTATTTGCAAGTATGTGAGTTCTTGTCGTACCGTCAATCTTTCTTCCTATAAAGATCATAAAAACGCGACAGGCAGTGCAACCCCACAGAGAGATGATTGCAACCGTGCAGCGGCGTTTACCCCGGGACACCGACTGCAATGCGAAATCCTTATTAAAAATAATCGGATATGAACAGGCGTAGAGGGGGTGTGGCAACCAGCTAGAGAGAAACAAAAAAAGGCTGAGAAGGTATCAGTTCATCAGTAAGACTATAAAAACAAAGAAATTACTCTTTTTTTTTTTTTTGAAAATTATATCTAGTTCATGCTTCCAGTAAAAAATGACGGCAGTAGTTAAGTAACTTTGCATTCGCTATTGTGTAAAAGCTTGAAATATAAAGAGATGTTAAGCTGACTCAATTAGGTAATTGTCTCAGAATTTAAATATTGCGGTGTATAACCATCTTTCTCTAATAAAAAAACGAGATAATGAAATAGTCTTCTAAACGAAGTGCTTCTCTACGTAAAAATGAAAATAATACCGGTTGAGGGGGTTACAGACAAATTGGAAACTTTGGGAGTCATTCAAACGCAGTTTTCTATGTACAAGAGACTTAGATTTGCCTTAGATTTATTTCTTTCGAACAGACATTTTTTTTAATCAATTTATACAATTAGAAATCACAGGCCTGACCTGGCGAAAGTTGCTTTATTCTCCAAGCATTTTAACGGTATTGCGCTAACAAAAATTACGACGCGATGGACACTTTTGCTGTGTTTTGGTAATAATATAAATCATCTACAAACAATATATAGAAAATTCGATGAATAAACAAATCTCACTCTGTTTGCTCGAGACCATTGGCTAAATTTTTAAAGAGAAAACCAAGCATTTCTTTAAGATACAGTGCAAAATAATAATTAAAAAAAAAAGAGTTCATGTTGTTATTGAACAATATTTACAAGTAAAGACTCTTTAAAGGTTCAACGTACTCAGCAAACAGATTTTTTGATGATGATGGTGCAACTCTCTAGGAAGTGGACAAGGATTTCCTAAGTGGCTAACTCAGAAATGCTTTTGTGTCAAGAAAAATGTATTATGTATTTCAAAATGTCATTCAAGTTCAGACTGCTACAATAAATAGTAGAGTGAGATGGCGTAATGTTCATCAGAATATTTTTTATCTAATTTAGGTTTCAGATACCAGTTCGCTAATAAAATTTTCTCATTCTCTGTTATCTATTATATTTTTTTTTATTAATTTAAGTTTCACAGATAACAATTCGCTGATAATTTGTCTATTATATTACATCTTGCCTAAAAACTGCTAGACATTCTATAGAACAGTGGTCCTCAATCACCAGGCCGCAAAGCATGTACCACCGGGCCTCGAGGAAACGATATTATTAGGAATATGAAAAGACAAAATGAAAACGAATTCATTTCCTTGGCTCTTAATATTAGATTCGTTAGATGAACTCTTTTAGAAACGAAATTGAGTGTACAAACCAGTTATAAGCGACTTTTAGTTGACTTATCTCCAATATCCCGGCAGTGATTGGCACCCCCCGTCGATTGGTTCGTAAGAATGTTGTTAATATTAAATCGGTCCGCAGTCCAAAAAAAAGGTTTGGGACCCTGCCATATAATACCTAAGCATTCAATTGAAGTCCCAAGATGAACTATACAAGGCCCGAATAAAATAAGTATACGTCTTACTCTGTTGAAAAATATTAGGCGTATAGAATACCTAGAAATACTATTGAGATCTCTTCGTTGAGCGTTTAAGGTAAGAATGAGATTGGCTTATTTTATACTTGATCAAAAAGTGCAAAGCATTCTATCAAAATCCTTAAACATTCTATTGAATATTTTGGTATCAAATAAACATCTCCTGCTGAAATATATACGGTCAGAATGAAGTGAACTTAGATCATGCTTTCCCTAAAAATTGTTAGGCATTCAACAGAATACCTAGGCATTCACGCTTTGCTTGAGTACTGAATTATGTACACAAAAAACACGTATTTGAACACTAAAAGATTTTATTTCTTTTTTTCCCAATTGCGAATCGAAATTCCTCATTCCATCAACATCTATTGTCACTAAAACATTAACGAACAAAAAAAAAACCCTACTCACAAAAGGGAACTTTTAAATAGAATTTCCCTCGTGATATAAAATGAACCAATTATTGACCAACTATTATCCGTGGTCTGCTGGTTGATATTTCAACGATGTCTATTTTCAATTCCGTTTGTGTGGCTAGAAATAAATGCTTTCTTGTCTTTAATAATCACCGATGAACAAAAAACGAAAGAAAAAAAAGAATTTGAGAACAAAGGTAAATAAACAAGGAGAACAAATGAGAAGTCCAGAACAATGGGAAAAATTATTGAAAGCGACGATTTTCTGTTTCTGTCTACTGCTGGCTTTCTAGATGCGCTAGCATCTCTTGCACCGATCACCGTCACTGACTGACATACTTAAATGTGAGTTATGTCCCTTGCTCACTGTTGCCTGTTTGGATGTTTCTCATCGAGATCTATAGGTATTTGGTTTTGTCTAGTTGTCAGAGACTGTTATTTAGATAATTCTTTAATAAAATAAGTAATATTTTTATCTAATTTTCTGGTAACGAAATGTGTAATGCTTTTAATGATTTAAGCAAAATTTAAAACAAAATAAGCATTCAAATCAAAAACAAATTCAATCTCTTCAATACGTGATATATTTCCCAGATTTCCTTGATGTTTTTAGGTTTTCAAGATGCTTTTTATTCAAAAATACTTGTAAACTTGGAAATGATGTAGGAAACATTGCTTGGTGTGTTTTGGCCATTTGGTACGTTTTCTGGCTACTCTGACATATTTGGCGCTTTTTAACGCTTTTCTAATGTTTTCCACGCATTAAATGTAAGCGCAAGTCTATTTATTGCACATTTTTCTTTTCATCAAATCTCAGCAAATGGTGGGGACACCTAAAAGAGACAAGCCCCCGGCCCCCCAGAGCTCCAGCCATCTGTAGCTACGTTATTGCATTAATGGCGTCAGAGACAGGCATTCTCTTTCTCTCCCTCTCTCTCTCTCTCTCTCTCCCTCTCTCTCTCTCCCTCTCTCTCTCTGTTCACCTCTTTCTCTCTATATGTTTGTGTCATTTTGGCTTTCTCACTGTTTTTATGTCTTTCTCTCTCGCTCTCCCCCCTCTCTCTCTCTCCCTATCCGTTTTTGCTTTTCTTTCTCTCTTTCTTTCTCCCTGTTTCTATCTTCCCCCTTTTATCTGTCTGTCTGTCTGTTTCTCTCTTTCTTTTTCTACCTCTTCGTGAGCTTGAGTCTTCTTCTCACACCCTCCCTCTGGGCTTGATTTAAAATCGGTTATATACACGTTAGTACAAAAAACGAAACAAAACAAAACCTACCAAGCACTAAAAAACTTCTTTTTTTTTTTCAAATAAGGCAAGATTATATTTAGCGCTTATTTGATTATTTATAATTTCTGATGCTAATTAAGAGCAACAGTTTTGTATTTCAACCAGAAGATGCCTCCCAAGCAGTACTGAGTTCCATGCTGACACAGCTCTTAGAGAACGCTAAGCAGGCTTTCTCCAAGCTAGCAAGTCTTATAGCAGTGATACTGAACGTTGGGCGCATGTCCCACTGGAGAGTAATTTGAATATATTGTGGAGTAATTTGAAATTGATGTGTGAAGAGCGAAAAGATTTCCGTGACTCAAAACTGAGATGTGATAAGGCTTAATTGATTAATTACTAATTACTCAATACTATTAGTTACTAATTGTACCATAGATTCCATAGTTACAAATGCTAAACTCATTAACTTCGTGAGATATAAAAAATTATGATGTAATCATATTCTTGTTTCTTGATTTCACACAATAAAAAATTCACAAATATTACGCTCTGCACACTAAAGCTCTTCTTTTCTTTTTTTACTAAGAATTGATGCCATTAGAGATATTTTCTCCGTAATCTAAAACTCTTAATCTTGACAAATTACTGAGTTTGACATTATATTATTGAACCTTTTCATTATCAAGTTTTGTTTATTTATGGGGAAGGGACGTAAGGGTTTTTTTTAGCTTTTGAAGTGAGGCATGAAGCAGAAAGGATACGAACCACGGTTTTAGGGCTTCTACGAGCAAACAAAATCCTTATTTCCCTGTCTGTTTGCTTGCCTAAAGAGTTAAAAATAATAATAATAAGGAACCAGTCTGTTTAGTAACCAATATCTTTAGGCAGCTTGCCGTGTTGTTGGTGATCCATAACAAAATTGAAAAAGAGGTGATTAATGATCAAGTCTATTCTCTCGGCTACAGCTGGATCAGTGGAAAAAAACAGCCAGAATTTCGGAAAAAAATAAGCATGAACTCTGCCAGAAACAAACTAAGGGACTAATTTAGCATAAACTTATATTGCTAATTCGGTACCGCACCCTAAAATGTCTTTTGACGTGAATCCCCAAAGGGAACTTCATACTAAACATAATGAGTAAATACTCAAACGTTTGCTCCTCTGTCGTGACACACGCTTGCATGCGTAGTTAGTCAGCCAGAATCACTTAAAAACTGAAGAAAACTGCGTCGGTGGCTTTTGTTTCAACAGGTAGATCATTGTTTTAAGGATCAGGAACCAAACTATTGATGCGCCCAAGAATTCAAAATTATCCAAAAAACTTTTCTCTTTGTCTAATTGGACAGTGGCAAGAAGATAGAGTTCTCAAACTAAAAGGTGTTAAAAAAAACTTCCTGAGTGTCAGGATATGACAGGATGTCGCTAAAGGTCATATATCCTCACCCTTGGTTCAGTAGGTCAGTCCCTGGCCTAGGGATAACGAAGACTTTTAAAATGATACTTGACAATGTCTCTCTATTGAGCACTGTGTATAAATAGGATTGTGACAATCTGAAGAAGGATGAATTTCGTCAGGCTATCTCGTCCATGGCCAACCCATGAAGAGTTCCCCAAAGACCTAGTAGAGGGGACAGAAACCCCTGTACTGACAGGATAAGTGCATAGGTCATATCTATCTATATAGAAGCCATATATGCAAATTGGTATGTTCAATTGTAAAATTGTAATGTTGTAGGAGCGCTGTTATAACTTCAAAGTTGTAATAGATTGGTCCATGTGAGATAGATTAATATCGCTAAAAAACAGTCATATGGTTATGATAGATGTTAATTATTTCTAGCTTTCGCATAAGGGAAAGTATGTCAAGATGCAATGTATGCAAGTATTGTCCAAACGATAGATTCGCCCGAGTGATTTTGAACGAACTTCCAGTCATTACCAAGGTTGCGGAAAAACGATGATGTTACTTTTCAACGCAAATTTGAATAGTGTCCATTGTTTTGTTATGGTAGTGTCAATTGGCAAGTGATGGGCGATAGAATTCTATGGTAGAAGGAGATTTTTCAGTTATTGAATATACTTAAGACCTCCTATTCATGTTGTCCGAGACAATCTCAAGAAAATTTCCGTCAGACAATATTATTTTTCGAACATATTTCATCTTAAGCTTACGGTGCATTCTATCTCTGTCTCTCTCTCTTTCTCTCACTCTCTCTCTCTCTAATATATATGACAAACTAATAATGTATTCAAGAAACGGACATATTTGGTCCGACAGAATGAATTATAAATTGCGTTATATTATATAGAAACTTATTTGAAATGATCTTCCGTCGTTACACAGTTAATATAGCATTCAATTTAGACAACATAGATAGGATAAACGATTGAAGGATATTTGTATACATTATTTTCCGGGCAGTCTTCACTTACATAACATTTTCATCACTTTTTGCGTGGATGTGTACACACAGGCACTCGATAGACGTACAATCGCCTTCCCACGAAAAGAAGAGAGAACGTTAGAGAAACATTGAATTCTTTAAGTGAAACATAAGATTTCCATTGACCCCTGGGACGTGTCTTGGGAAAGGTTTATTCCATTTTTGGTGTAAACTAATAGCGTTTTGGATTCCTGAGAATTTTATTCGTCGTCGAATTCGTCAGAGAAATAGGTTTCTTTTATTTGGGAAATAAGTCACCAAGCCCTGACATGGATCTTACGTGCCATAACCACCGATATCACCTTCCTCTGGGAACTTGCATCCTATTTAGGCCCTAACACCAGTTGTGTCATGTGTGCTTTGGCAATCATGGCAAAAACTGTCCTCAAACATGGCTATTATAGGCTAGATACTTACATTTCCAGCAAACTTTATCGATAAAAGAGGTTTCATATATATACATATATATGTACATGGTTGTTATACTTACTGATCCCTCATCGTTAAATACGTTTTAGGGGTAACCAACGTAAGTAAGCCTTATTTCAAAAACATTAAATGATGTGTAGTATAAAATAACATCCATATACAATACATTATGATAATACCCTATATGAAATAACAAACTATATGTACGACATAAGCAATACCTCAAAATCATAGCTGAAAGGGAGCTGGTGTCTGATCGACACTGCTGGGATACCATTGTAATATAACTGTTTTGTTTTCAAAATCCCAAACCGGTTATACGATAAATAATTGATGATCCCGAAAGAAATAAAATTTACACATAGTACCATTATAACAAAGTATATGTAAAACATAAAAACGCAAGAGAAAATTACACGAATTATATAAAAAGATATTACGAAATAAATGACTGAAGAGACACAAAAATAATTTTAAAAATATATTGATGTATTTACTGTTTATAGCTGTCAAGCTTTCTAGAATGAAATATATATACATATGTGTGTGTTTGTGTGTGATAAATCTCCAGAAAAATTCTTATTCAAAATTGTACTTTTATTCTTAGTAAGCTCGCCAGATGCTATCATCTGAAGATTGGACATCATCTTCAAATGTTGATGTAGAGTTCAGAGATGATTTTTGTCCAAATATGAAAGCATTGCGCTTATAGCTTGTAACGACTTTTCTCATATTTCGTATGTACTAAAACATTTATTGTACTTTCTTAATCCGAATTTAGCTGCTAATAGTGCTTTTAGCATTTTTGCTTCACTCAGTTTCTCAATTTTTATTCAATTACGTTCATCTTACTCAATGAGGTAATATCTAGCCATTTTTATAGACTTTTATCGGTTAGATTTGAGAAGCATCTACCAGATCTAGCCGAAAATGGCTAATTTATCCCTAAAGAAAGTCCGTAATCAGATCAACTCTGTTAAGCTCTCGTCGCTAAAAAAGTGCAATTGATGTCGGACTGATTTCTCCCAAGGTTTAAAAGCTATCAGTGCATCTCCCCAAAAGCTGGATAATGATATTATAAAGCATTACACAATACTTGGTTTCGTTAACCCGTATGGATTACGGAGGACAATCTCTTGTATTTCTCCACCAAAAGCTGACGTCTACCATTTAAAAGTACGGGGTTCTGAAAAGGAACAAGAAAAAGAACAGCCCCTATCTAAAAAATACTGCGACGTTATGTACACAGTTTTTGACGGCATTTGGCAATTATTGACTACATCTGTTTCTGCGATAAAACTATTTGTTTCCAATTGTTATTTTTTTGGTTAATCTCCGTTAAAATGTCCGAAATGAGAATGAATAATCATTGTATCGATAAAACGAAAAATATAGCCGGAACTGCAACATAATTCGTTGGGGAAGGAAAAAGTTATAAACATATATGAAGTGAATACATCAATTATAAACACTGTATAATCTGCTTCCTTTTGTTCTCTCTCTCTCTTCTTTCTTTCTTGTAATCTCAATTTTTCTTTATCTAGAGAATTGATTTTTAGAAATGACGTAAATAAGAATGAATTATTCCTCTTTCTTTTCCTACATTCTTTATCGTATTTTTCAGTTGTACCAACGCCTTCTCTTTCTAATTAAGATAATAACTTCTTTTCTTTGTTACAAACGCTGTCTCTCCAACTAATCTCTATTCGGGTCACTTTCCTTTCATTCCCTCCACACGCCATTAATCTATTTGAATTGGTCTTAACATAAAATTTCGCCTTTCGAACTGTCGACATACGTTGCAGTTAAAAATTAGGTTGAATTTTTTTCTCTAGTAAAAACTCAATCGTGGCATTAGTTTGAGGTCAAATTTTAACAGCAACCTGATCTTGGACACTGATCACCGTGACCCAGTGGTAAATTGATAAATGCATACGTAATTCGCGCTGCTTAAATGTTAATAAATACTACCACCAATAAAATATATAAGAATTACTTCTATCATGTGTAAATGAGTAGATTAAATGAAATGTAGTACTTCTCGAAGGTGGGTGTAAATGCATCCACTTTTATCCTCTTACAGACGCCCATGTCCCCACTACACCAAGATAAGCAATGGGAAATGATATGCCAAGTTTATTTTGCGTCTTCCCCATCCCAGTGTTAAGGTCATTGCTATCATCATCATCATCATCATCATCATCAGTCTTTTAACATTCGTCGTTTGACACAGATCTTCCCAAGGATCCGCCACATTTCTCTATCATAGGCGTCGCATAGCTTGTATTTTCTGAATCTGTCCAGTTCATCTCGCCATCTTGTTTTTTGTCGGCTTCAGTTTCACATGTGGTCTCTGGGGATCCATGTTGTGAGTCGTAATGTCCATCGGTTGTCTTTCATTCTCGCAACATGACCAGCCCATTGCTATTTGAGTTTTCTAATGTATACTATGGTGTCTCTAACCCCCGTTTTCTTTCTCGTGATCTCTCTATGAGAGGTTGAGCATGATTCTCATATGTGCACGTTGCATGCTTCTTAGTTTGCGGGTTTGGAAACTAAATGAAAAGTCCCAGTATTTTGTTTCTTTCCTACAGATAGAAAGAAAATGTTGCTCAATCTTTTTTTCTCCTTTTTAGGCCTCCGTACTACAAAATTATGGAAGTTAGCTATTGGTAGTGACTAACGAAAAAGACCCAAAACGTGCATAGTAACCACCAGATGGTCGAAAGAAAATTCATTCATAGCTTTACCCCTCACGTTGTGCTGCTTCCTTTTCACATAGGATCTCTTCTCAAACGACAATGGCTGTGGTCACTCGTAACTAATATGCAGAATAGTGGGCGATTTCGTGGTGAGCGAAGATACCAGCAAATGACCTCGGTACTTCTTCTCTGAATACAAATGACTAATTCTGTTGTGGCTTTTTTCTTTTTACTTTTATTAATGTTATTGTCAATGCAAGAATGAGAGGATATTTAGCGTTATGTGTGAATGAAACGAAACCATTTGAATAATGCAATGACATCACCATCCGACAACTGAATCATCGTCCAATAGTGTGTCAGAAGAGACCCAATTTATACATTTTGCGCTGATATAGAAAGTAAGTAAGAGTAGTGTTCTTATGCTGGCTATGGTGTCAGCTGTCCATGCCCGAGTCTTACATATCACGAGGTTCTACGTCTCGGCTACTTCTTGAAGGTTTTAGAAAATGCGAATAGATTTACTGGTGACAAACACCCATCGTGGAATCACTTACTTCGCCATACGCTATTTTATCTATAACTGTAAATAGAAGAGACAATTCATGCTTCTCCCGAGGACGTTGGTGTAAGTAACGCAACTTGTCTGAACTTGGGTCACCGAGTCCTATTTCCGTGCCCCATATATATATATATATATATATATATATATATATATGTATCTTAGATCTCTTATATATATATATATATATATATATATATATATATATATATATATATATATATATATCGTAGATCTCTTTTAGAAGTTTAGTGGAATTTTTTTATTTAGCATGAAGCAAGTTATTACCTAAGTTTTGAAATGTTTAAAAACACAGCCAATCGGCAAACGCAGTAGGAAAAGACCAGACATAAGATGGAAAGATGAGATAGAAATGTTTACCGGTAAGACATGGCAGAGGTTATCACAGTCACGGTATGGAAGTAACTACGAAAAGCCTTTGTCCAGCGCTGGACTTCCAATGGCGGACGACGATGATGATGACGATTTCTTCTAGAAGGTTCCATTCGCTTTGCAATCTGCTTTAAAAAGCGTTCTGCCTAGTACGTGGGCGAAAACAAGAGAACAGTGCAGTTACTATGACGTTGTTTCGTAATCGCAGAAGGCTGTCGTTAAAGTGCTACCACTCTATATCCCGTTGCTTCCTTTTGTGCATGGTTATAAAACACTTGATGGGTCGTGCGGTCAAAACAAAGAAAAGTAGAACCGCCGTGTGACACTTCGTTAACTAAAGAAACAAGGACTGTCAGGCCCTGAATGCCAAATTCTGTATTTTTCCCATCGTTCCGGAGCATTCCACTGGAGACAGGCACGTTGTGATTGTTAATCATGCGACAGAGCTCTTTAAATCCGTTCTTCGTCTTAAATTATAATTAAACAACTGGTCTGTCAGCCCGTCTTATCGTCAAACGAAACGAGGGAGGGACGGGCATCTTCGGTTGGTATTAACGAATAGTATCATCAAGAGGATGAATTGGTCAAAGATTGGAGGCTGGTTTGATTGATCAGGAACAGTTTTCGACATTGTGAGAGGACGGTCGGCGGGTAGTTGTGGGTAGGAGAGGTTACGAATTTGAATTGGTTTGATGAGATGAACTAAAACCGCTTCAAGTATTCGAGACATGGCTTGGTAATTGGTCATGGTGCTTCGGCTCAAGATGGTTGAGTTGTTGAAAGAGCGAAGTGCCATTGGTAGAATGGTTGCTTTTTGTAAGAACCCTGACACGAGTGGGAGGTGCCAGCAGCCAAGCGGTTAGCTGCACAGAAAATGTAATCTACGAGTCGAGTTCAAACTCCAGCTGAGAAATTTTGTTTACTTTGGATTTATACTCTGGAGTAAGGCATGAAACCATTTCTTCTTCCTCTCAGATATGGGTAAAATATCAAAACTAGAAGAGTCCAACTTCTTGTCCAGGAACATAAGAGGCTGAAAACAGACGGAGTGGTTACTCCCGATAGTTACCCATGGAGCAGAAAACGTAGAACCAGAACAAGAGACCAAATTTAAAACTGAATGAGTGCCATATAACCTGCAAATGAAAGAATCAAGTTCAACATCACATGGAGATGTTACAAGCCAGCACAATATATTAAGGAAAACGGGAATCAGAGATATCATAGAATCCATTAGGAAACCCAAATGGCAATGGGCTGGTCATATTGCATGAATGCCGGACAATCGCTGGGCATCACGACTTACAACGTGGATCCTCAGAAATCACATGCGAAACCGTGTCCGGTAGAATATGAGGTGGCAAGACGAACTAAAAGGTATTGGTTCCGCAACGACCATGATTGAGAGGTCTGGCGATTCGTGGGAAAGAATAGTGCAGGTAATTCAATGTGTTTTGTGTTTCGGCTTATACCTAGTTACATTGATTTGTATAGAAATCGAACAACATAAGATTCCACAATAATCAAAACTCTCTCTCTCTCTCTATATATATATATATATATATATATATGTGTGTGTGTTTATGTATGTGAGTGTGTGCATATGTTGGGGGATCAGTCCTCAATTATTTGAATTCAATTTCAGTCTTTAAAACTCGACTTATATACGAATAATTAGCCATTCTTGTATTTTAGTCAACTAAAACTAATTTCCTTGTTGCTGCTTTTTTATCAGAAATTTCCTGTCGCTGTTCTCTCCATCCTTCTTCGGACGAAAGCCACAGACTAAACCATGTAAAAAAAACAATTGTTGTTTTCTATCTTAACAAATATAAGATGAAAGGAAAACTCGTTAAAAAATCAATACGAATTGCAATATTTTATTTAAGAAATCCATTGAAATAACCTTGAGTTTATGAAAGTGATAAATTTTCTTTTCTTTTTTTATTTTACAGGTGAGCCACGATTTTCAAGTTGAGTTCGTAAGTGCAATGATATACAATTCCAATTTTTTTTCCCAAATAGTGCAGTACCCGTCATAAATTGTTTTTTTTTGTTTGTTTGTTTTTTTTATATCGTCCATGGATAGATTGAAATTTTACTCCATTTTTGAACATCGTTTTTTGACTTGTCTCTCTCTGTTCTTCCATACACTCAGTTTTGAACAGAGGAGGAGTGTGAAAAGGTTTTTCTTTCAAACTTAGAGATAGAAAGACAATGCAAACAGTGTCACACATTAGCTTCTGGCCCCATAAGTCTCCCTCACTTCCTCTCTTTAAAGAGATGGGAAGAGTAAAACATGCCTTCACCGTTACATGAACGGGAAACGTAAAACATACGAGGAAACTATCTTGATGACTATAGCCTTTATTTGTATTGATTTAATCATGATAACATAACGGGAAACAGAATCGGTAAATCTAGTTAAAAATCCGGTCTCACCCGTTTTCACTTCTGAACAAAAAGATGAACACAACTTATATATATATATATATATATTTTGAGGGTCATTCAATAAGTCTTTGGCCTGACGTCGTTGTTAGCCTTATACAGCTAACAACGACATGATTGAGAATTCCCACCAAATGATATAGAATTCCCACCGTACAATCAATGTTTTTCATCTCTAAGCTGCGGTTTATATATATATATATATATATATATATATATATATATATATATATATATATATATATATATATATATATATATGTATATGACCAGCTGCAGCTACTTCCAACGAGAAAAATATCCAAGCATACCAATACAGGTTTCACCACAGACAAAGCACAGTCTCAACTTGCCATTATAATCCCAAAGGAATCCTCTTTCTTGATTTTCATTTTTATTCCAAAGCAAAATATCTGCAGCGAAATGTGTGTCCTACGGAAACCCTTCAACCACTGAAAGGTACACAAATGCTACCGAAGATGGAGACCCTGCCCAAAACATGTATTGCATATCAATTGATTTATCTATGAATTAGTTGATGAACAAATAAAATATCCATATACTTTTACTCCTCATTCGCTATTTGTTCACACACACACACACACACACACACACATATATATATATTTATATATATATGATACAAATCAGGAATGTAATATGATATAACATAATACAATATCTAATGTATGATGGGTTTATTTCATAAAGTGCTCGAGACATACAATATCAAACATCAAGTTGATTTAAAGTAGAGCTTAAATATAATGGAGTGAGAATTCACTACACAAACACGTTTATGTTTCTGCCCTGTTTGGGCTCCTCCAGGCGTGTTTGTATAGCAAATCCTCACTCCATCAATATATATATATATATATATATATATATATATATGTATGTATATGTATGTATACATGATTGTTTTAAAGGGTATGTTTGTTACTTACCTTAGTCTGCAAAAGTCACATTTATTTGATTTTCTCTTTCTGTTTTGATTACACAAAACTTCAATTTGACATGTTTTGAATAAACACGGACGTAACCAGCCGAAAAGTTGTAAAATCACATCTACCCAAAAATATCTTCTTTGTTTGTTTTTCAAGTGCTTCAATTACATGCAGGGCCTTGAATGACTTCAACATCGCCAACATTAATAATAACGTCATTTTGTTGTACTGCTCATGCGTCATATGTTAAAACAACTGTACCATTTGAGTCTGACAGAGAGATGAAAATTTGAAAGACAACATAGAACTCCGTAGCCACCAAAGATGGCAAAGGTTCTATATTTTGCGTATGTGCATGTGTCTGTATATTTTTAATATGCTTGAGTGTTGGTATCAGTACTCCACCAGACCCCTTCTTAAATGTTTTATTTTTAGTTAAAAGATTTTTTTTTTTTACCTGTTCTAACGGATTTATTATCAACGTCTCCATTCTCCGGAATCTAGATATTCCTAGAATTTCTTTCTTTTTTTTTTTTTTTTTTTCTCAATTTTAGATGTTTTCCAGAGGAAAACGTCATTGTTATCATAACAAGAATTTATTCTGATCATATTTTTCTTCCGATGAATTATTTTTTTACTTCAAATTTTCGCGGTACAGTTGTTCGATTATTGGTTTTAATAGCTAGTTATTATCAACTTTTACCTTCATTTCAATTTGTTATTTACTTTTTTTTATCGCATCTTCTTACTCGGGCTAATTTTCCTCTGGCATTCAATAAACAGCGACGATAGAAAACGATAAATAAGTCTCAGGTGGAATTCGAACACACATCCTCCACAGGAAACTCGGCATACGCCCGATTGCTCTACAAATTGAGCTATCAAGACTCAATCAGAAGGCAGGGGTCCAAGTAATAACCCTAAACGTATCCTTCATTCCAATCGACAACCATATTTCTGATTGTTTGTTTTATAATCTGATGATTTCAGTTTTTAATACATTATTAAGTTTTATGGCTACTTTCAACATTAATCTTGATAATAGTGATTCATAATACTTTGTCTAATAAAAATAGATTCCAGAAAAAAGTATCAAAACGTAAAACAAACGATCTAATCTAGATATATTTCGATTTTTGATTATTTTTTAAGCAATCCTTCTTACATGCCAAACCTCATTAAACAATTCTTGAGTCACTTTAAGATAAATACCGTTAGCTATAACGTAATTCTGTCGGTCTGCACATGCATCATATGTTAAAACAACTGTAGCTGTTGTGTCTGATTAAAGGGGAAATATTTTCCTAAAAGGTTCGAAGATGCTGACTCATCCTCCCCAAACCCCTAAAATCATCGAGGAATAATTTTTCCTTTTGGTAAGGCAACAGAGAATTATGCCAGGCTCCATCCCGAACGCTGATCCCTTGAGCCGTGAGTAACAAATGAAAAACACAAAAAAGATTGTGGATTCATGTCGGATCGTTCCGTGTGAGCCTAGGATGATTGACAAGAAAAGCAGGCTCGGTGTTTACAGTTTGTTTCAAAGGCTTCCTGAGCCAAAGGTTGAGCTGGGATTTGATCCCGTAGGATGAGGTCCAGGAGAAAAGAAACAAACAAGAACAGCGAGAGAAGAAAAGGAAAGGAAATAGCACTTGTTGGGAAGAAAAGGAGCTTTGTGATCATTGTGGCATTCGGGGGTATGGGGGCCCTATCGGGAAGAAAGCAAACTGACAGGAGACTAGGGAATTGGGTAACCAAGAACCTTTGAGTCATACATAAACAAACAGACTTTTAGGGCAACCAAAAACATGGGGCTCATATCTAGATGACATATTAAGCAGAAGAGGAAGGGAAGGAGAGAAAGAAAAAGGAAGACTGACAGGGAGTGGGGGGAGGGGGAGAAATCGAAAAGGGTGAAGCGTATAGTTTAGTTGATGAAGGAAACGAGGAAGTACGAATGAAAAAAAGGGGAAAAGAGTGAAAGAGTAAGGAAAATATGAAAAGAGAATGGCGAGGCGTATAATTGAATCAATGAAGGAAACGGAAGAAGGATGAAGGAAAAATTTGATCCATCTATCTATCTATCTATCTAACTATCTCTCTCTCTCTCTCTCTCTCTCTATATATATATATATATATATATATATATATATATATATATACATACATATATATATATATATATATATATATATATATATATATATACATACATATATATATATATATATATATACATATATATATATATATATATATATATATATATATATATATATATATACATACATACATACATATATATATATATATATATATATATATATATATATATATATATATATAAGATCAATGATAAATAGCGCGTGTATATATGAGTTAAGTAGAAGTGCTGGATGCTACTGCTAGGACGGTCATAAATGGTTCATTTGAACATATTTTCCGAGTGAAACAGAATATACAAACTGTGATGAACCATTGAAACAATCTTTACTTATATGTGTGTGTGTGTGTGTGTGTAAGGGGGTGAAGGTAAAACATACCACATTCCTTCCGTGTTCCGTCATTTTAAACAAGGAAGAAAAATTGAAAAAAAACTTATATTTCATCTGAGTGAAGCAACAGAAAGATAAAATAGAAGATATTAGACACTTTAAAAGCATTCCTCAAAGAGAGTAAATACTTTCTCTTCATCTATATTTTGATATCTCTTAACAAAACAAGCACTGAATTGACCGGCGCCAATATATACATATATGTGTGTGTGAATATATATATATTTGTATATTTAGTGTTCAAAGTTGTAAAGCCAGACTCTCTCTCTCTCTCTCTGTATATATATATATATATATATATATATATATATATATATGTAGCAACCTTTGACCTAAATCTTCTTGTGTTTTGATCCTTTTTATGAGTTGAATGACCAACTTTACATTGATTTAATGTAATTCGTTTTCTTTAAAATTGTTAAAAGTATTGATTAAATCAAAAACTGATGAAGCTAATAATCTTGGTATACAACCAACTTTATTTGGTTATGGTTAACAGAAGATAATCTGGGTACGATTCGTATTATCAACATTTTTTTAAATTCCAATTCAATATCATTGCTTTTCATGTCAACACTTCCGCTAGATTCTCATTATTACTATAATTCTATTACTAGTTTTACGCCATTTTATTATAGTTGCTTTTCATCACAACACTTTGGGTTGACGCACTCTTTATAATTACTATAATCTTATTTCTAGTTTTACTTCATCTTATTAATGTTGCTTTTTATCACAACAGTTTAGTTCTCTTCATTAATACTATTATTTCATCATCTGTTTTACTCCATTTTATTTTTGTTGCCTCTTATTTCTACATTTTGGGTTGATAAACTATTCGATCTGGAATCGGAAATGCAATCATTTGGCAAGACTTGAATTCGTATTCTGTCGGTTTTGACAAACCAACGTAAAAATTTGCCAAACCCTTTATTACGCTACCAACAAATGGTCATAGTTGTATCACATTTTCAGTAGTTTAAATTGAAGTATTTTCACTATTTTACGTTTCTTTGTCATAATCTGTACATGGTATCTTTATTTATTCATTGGCATAGTGTCCGTCATTTTTATCATTTAAAAATAGATAAATTATGCGAATAAATATTTCAGTACGGATATATTTTCTTATAAAAGCAACAAAAATACATACCTCGATCAGAATTTATTTGCTTGTCAATTTTCTATAACATATTTTCTGTTGTTCTTTTTGGTTTAGCGTGTACGAACACACAGGTGCAAGCTATCTTTACTGCCTTCCTCTCTTCCTGTTTGCTCTAGCCTGACAGAAACCAACCAACAAACAAACCACAAAAATAAAGGGACATTGGATTTTATGTACTATCTATTTTGTCGCGTTGTATAAAAATGAGTGGAACATTGAAAATGCTTCATCTTGGAATGTTGACTTATTCCTCAGGAGCAAAGAGAAATTTTTGGATTTAAGCTGCCGTTTAATGCTGTGAAAACACGTATGTCTCCTTGCTTTGTTTGGATGGGAAAATGCGTTCGCTCTATTAAGATACAGCTAAAATGCTTCCTGGAATCATCAAGCTGTACAGGCTCGCTTCACTCACTGGATCGATATGCTTGCTAGAGCAGGCAGCCCTACGTTCCTTCTTCTTCGTTGAGCAGAACACCATTGGCTGCGAGGCTCTGTTTTAAGGCATTCTTATGACATTTGTAATGGATACCACAAAGGATATAATCGTAGACAGCGCACAAGAAATGTAAAAGGCACTGGGCTGCGAAAAAGGAATATTTGAGAACGCCAGGAAAATGAAATAATCTGAGTTCGTTTGAACTGATTACATGCCGTCCTGTACAAAGCAACGTTTGAGGCGAGTGATTCGTTTGAAAAACAATCTAAAACATAACATCAAGAGTGCAACTCTTAAAAAGACGCCAACGATCCTAACCCAATTCTGGGCCCGCAGACCATATTCCCTTCAGTATAATACTGACAAATAAAACGGAGATGAAGGACCTGTATCGATGGTTACAGACTATGGGTGGCACTTTCTGCAATAATTGAGAACGGCTGCTCGTGAAGTAGAAAGGACACTGAAGAGAAACCTAGATAATAAAAAAAAAAAGAATTTGATTGGTGCCTGAGATTTTTTTAAAAAGCAAGCAAGCGGGAAAATGACATTATTTTTTTAGATATTTCAAGAAGTATCTATTTTCACTCGTGTCTGCCTGTCTGTTTATCCGACCACACAATATTTCCAAAAGTTCTCAATTTTCAATGAGATTTTCCTGCATTTCTTTTAGCCCCTGACGATTTTTTGTTCGGTACGAATAATGACAACGAAGTCAACAGATTGCTATCAATGGTTACAGGTCTTTGAAACTTTTCTTTCGTGTCGGTGCGTTCGTTATAGACCATGGATGGCATTTTCTATAATAAGTTAGAACGACTGCACAGAAATTGGTTAGAGATAAAGGGAGTGGTCCAGAAAAAAAGGAATTTGTTAAGCGCCAAGAAATTGTCATTAATCGAAAAAAACGTTGAACGGCATATATATCTCCTGCCTTATCAATAATTTGGACCAGCTTCTTCCTTCATCCTAACTTTCAGTTGTTTTTTTATCACAAGGGTGTGAGTTTGATCCTCACCGTGGGTTGGTCTTTTCTTTCCGATTACGTTGTGTGCTCAATACCATAATCACCGGAACTTATATGGTAATCAACTAAAGATCCCAACAAGAGAAAAGTTATACACTGTACCATAATAACAAAATATATGTTAAACAGGAAGAAAACACTGAAAAGAATTACATAAATTGCATTGACAGATATTTGGGAAAAAAGGGTCTGAAGTGGGACAAAAAAAATTGAAAAAGTTTTTTGTGTTTAGTGTCTAAATAAAAATAAATTTTAGAGGTCATAAGTTGCTTATTATTGCAAATTATTAATTACGGCCTAAAAAGTGAATGGCCAAGAAATGTGTCCACCGGAATATTTCCTTTATAGCAAGGTTACTCGAGATTTCAAAGTTTCGAATCCACTGGTCTAACAGATTTTTGGCTAAGTTTTGACTTACTATGTTTCCCCAAATTACCACTGCAATGGTCGGTTTCTTATGTAATTTACTTACCCTGCTTTTCTGAAGTGACTCCTCTCCCCACAGCAGCAGCGGCGTGGAATCATAGCTGTGTGAGATGGTGGAGTGGTTATCATCCAAGAAAATGATATCAGTGAACCAGGTTCTAACTTCAGTTGAAGCTGTGTTCATTAATGACCAATATCCTCTCTGGACAAAAGTCTCGTCACGTGTATGCTACAATGGCTGATTAAAATGTAGTGATGTTATGAATTCTTCGCTGTGGCTGTTACCATATAACCCAGTACCGTCAGTCTCATTTTACTTGGAGAGGAAATTTACGACCGGATGAAAGCTTTTGTAAATGATGTATTGTCTTCACAGCGACATTCTGCAGATCTGTGAACTTTTTCTTCAACGCTGGAGCTGAAATGATAGGTTTGTTCACCACCTCACGTTTTAGAGGCTTGTCAGTACCAGGAAAGGTCTTCTTCTTCCTCCCAATACCGATAGTCTGCTCTGGGGTGGTTTTCATCAGCTTCCATCCGGCCGTAAACTGTCTTAATATAAATAAAATATCTTGCACTGCAACAATTACAGAAATACCTTTCTCCAGCTGGGCAGGGGCATGGGATTTCTCCACTGTTGTGGGATAACGGCACCCTATGGCAGCACTTAGAAGCTGAGTTATACCATTCCAAATTGCAAATCAAGTGGTCAACAGCATATCTTCTCTTGATGCACTACAGCCAGATCTGCCTTGAAGTAAAGTCTCGTGGTATGGGTGGCTTCTAGATGAACGATTACTCACTTCTGCCTTCTTGTTGGCAGGATATCAAGTCAAGTTTTATTTTGAGTTTTTTATGCATAGATTTCTTTTGCAATCACACACACACACACATACATATATATATATATATATATATATATATATATATATATATATATACCATCAATATCCTCACACCCACATCTTAGACACACTCAATAATGGAAGCTTCAAAGTCACCTAGACCCATAGGAAAAACTTCACCTTAGCCTGTTACAACCCCTGTCCAAATCATAGCCAAAACACTTTCAGTAACATTTTCAGTAACTTTTAAGGTTGATACCTATGTAGCTCCTTGACCCCACCACCCCTCCTTCCACACTATCCCAAACATACCAAAAAATCCACCTCCACAACACTACCCCCTACCTTGACACACTCTGCCCTCCCCAAGACCAACTGCTGCTACTTTACCAAAATCCCAATACCTGCTGGTCATTCTTACATTCAGCATGAGGCCTCTAGTAGCCCTGACAACAAAACTTACCCACAATGCATAGCCGCTGGCAGTGGACTCTGGTTCCACATGGTACATTTTAATTCACACTCACACAACACGCACCACTGATGATGGGAGAAATCCCGAAACATGTATGGACTATTGACATATAAGGATTAATGAACCTTACCACCAAAAACTTCACTCCCGAGTCTGTCTCACTCTCTAAAGTACACATTATATATATATATATATATATATATATATATATATATATATATATATATATATATATATATATATATATACTGCCTTGATGGGTGATTTGGTCATGTGTCCACGTCTCGGTTAGAGCCCAGATGTAGAATGCTGATTTACGAAGAAAATATTCGTACACAGCAGAATCTACTTCGACTCATATATTGCAGCCATAAATACTCAAATACGAATTTGCGTTAGTAAACAAGCGTGTGAAAATCGAGATAGATGTTGTCTTGGGAATTCATTTTTTTTCTCAGTCTGTGCCGAATGAAGGTAATTGATCTATAAGAAATAAGATAAGAAAAATCTATCTCTTATCTTGTAAAATATCGAAGCGTACACTAATGATAGGAAGGAAAGAATTCGGATAGAAAGAGAGAAAAACATTCCCTGTTCCACGACAAACAGATGAGAGGACAAAACAGTAGTTGAATGCTACAAAGAGAATGAGCAGTATAACGATTTTAGTATGAATAGAAATTGAACTATGAAGAAAAAAATCAACAGAAAAGGGAAATAAATGTCTGGTTTTGTCTGTGTGAGTGTTGTCGCAAGAATTGGTTTCAATATCCCCTACGATTTCCTGCGTAAAGATTAAATTCAATCAGCGTTCTATCAGATTGCTACACATAAAATTATTTTTTGACATCACAGAGAATAACGCTAGAAGTGAAAGATTTACAAATACAATTGCACGTTTTTTTTTGTTTTTTTTTTTTTGTTTTTATTCATTCTAAATAGAAATGTAATTCTTTGATATAAGAGGGTTTGGAGTCCTTAACAATGTCAACTCAAAAAGTACCATTTCAGATTAGTTTGCTTCTCAAGCTGCTGATAATGACAACAGATCCTTTAGTGTGAGCACTATTACAATGCAAACTGTTCAGCGTTGGTTCAGAAGGTTTAGGTTAGGAAATATTGGTACCAATAACAACCTTCTAGCGAGACCCAAACCTATTTTCAATGATCAAGAATTATTACATTGCATTAGTGACAACTTCATGCTATTAATAGTATGAATAGATATTGAACTAATAGATTTATTAGAAAAAAAGAAAAAGGATATAAACTTACCATCAAAGTCTATCATTGAACAACCGTTGCGTAAAAATTTCAAGTTATGAAAAAGATTCCATCGAAGAATAAATATGGTAAGAATAAAACTAATTCTTTTCATGATATCACAAGAGTTTTCCATTGGAAAGCATCTAAAATAGAGCAAAAAAAATCTTGATTCTGGAGAATTTGGAACCTTTCAAGATAGGGCCCCCAAAAGGTCAGAGAAACTTTTTTTTACAAAAATTCAAAAATAATTTTTTACAAAAGGAATCGAGGAGTACTGATGCCAATTTACGAGTCTGTAGACAAAATGTTACGGTCAGGAGCACTAGGACTCACAAGCACATCGAGAAACGCACGCAAAAAAGGGATAGAACCCCTTCGCTATTTCTGGTGGTTGTGGTTGTTCCTTGTCTGGGTCAACGTGTATGGGTGTGGTCGTAAAGAATTGATTTCAATATTCTTCACGATTCCCTGCGCTGAGATGAAATTCTATCAGTGTTCTATTAGGTTGATACACACACACACACACACACACACATATATATATATATATATATATATATATATATATATATGTGCATCACTGAGAATAATGCAAGAAATGAAAGATGTAGTAGAGTTATTGTATGTTTCTCTAGGTTCAATGTAAATAGAGAGTAAGTCGGTAAGAGAGCCGCCTACCAACCAATCAGTCGTTAGTTCAAATCACTGTAGGAGAAAGGTCATTTTATAAATGCATTTATTAATTATAATGAACTAAGCCCCTTGCATATTTTTAATATCAATTTTCGTAGATATGTAAGACTTGTCGATTTGGCTCAGTCGGTGAGAGGTCTGGATAGCCAGCTTGGTTCAACTAGACGGGACTGACAAAAAATATTATTAGAAGTTTCTCGGCAATGGCGTCTGCACAGGAAATTAAACTAATTTCAAGGTACGATTTCAAATTTGGACATAATGTTGATCAAGCAGCTGATAATGCCAGCAAGGCATTCCATGTGAAAACTACTACAGCGCAAACTGTTCTGCGTTGGTTCAATGAGTGTGTGAAATATTGAAACGTTCACTAATGAGAGAGAGAAAAGAAAGCAACAAATTGATAAAAACAGAGACTCTATTTCATTACAGCTTGATGGGAGGACAAGACGGTAGTAGATGAATACTCCACAGAGAACGAGCAGTCTCAGAATTTTAGTATGAATAGAAATTGAACTAAATAACTAACTAAATGAATGAATAAAAAGAAAAGGAAATAAATGTCTGGGTTTGTCTGCCTTGGCATGGTCGCCAAGAATTGGTTTCGATTTCCTTTACGATTTCCTGCACCGAGATGAAATTCAATCAGCGTTGTTCTTGGTTATTTCACAGAAATGTTGTTTTTTTTACATTGCACAGAAGATTGAAAGAGAAAGATTCACTAATGTATTTGCTGATTCGACGTAAACACAGATAAAGTTCGATATTGCTGGAGATTTTTGAGCCCTTGACAGCAAAGGTATCCACCCAAGAAGTTTAACTTTCAAGTACGATTTTAAATTAGAATGTAATGCTGCTCGTGCTGGTGATAATGTCAACTAATTGAAATGAACAATTCAACAGTGCAAACTGTTCTGCGTTCGTTCAATGAATGAGTTTAGGTCTAGAAATATCGGTACCAATAATAATCCACGAAGGAGGACCAAACGTACCCTTAATGATAAAGAGTTATCGATAGCAGTGACCAAAAACATATATGTAGCAACCTAATTGTATGAATGAAAATTGTAGTAATAAATAGATAGATAAGTGAATAGATAAAAAGAAGGAGGAAATAAATGTCTGGGTTTGTCTCTATGGGTGTGGTCGCAAAGAATTGGTTCCAATATCCTTCACGATTTCCTGCACAGAGATGGAATTCAATTGCTTAGCTTTATAATAATTTTTTCCTTTTTTTCTTGATTTTTCTTGGATCAGCTTTTCATCTTGTCTTTTTTTGAGTGTCTAATATTACTGTTTCCCAATCTCACACCTGCACATACCCATAGGATTTAGGGGTCCACGCCTCTTCGGCTCGTGCCTGATAACCCATATCGTTTTTATAAACAAGTTGACTATTATTCTTATTTATTCATTCTTAATGGGATGACATGACAATTTTAAACAGAGACAAAGAGAAAGAAGGAATAGGGTTGGTTGGTCACACAATAGAAACCGTTACATGGCCAGCATCTTTGATTGTATGCAGAGTTAGGGGTGATCAAATAAAAATTGGGAAAGTAAGAGGTGATCAATTAATAACTTACTTATCATGGAATTCGTTGGATCACCAAAACATCCAAATTTTCGAAAAACCAGTGTGAACGCAACCGGACATGAAATACGGGACCAATTTAGCATAAAATTACATTGAATTCTCGATGTGTGGGCCGTTTAAAACTTATTATGAGGGTGAATCGACAAATACCGCCGAAAAACTTTTTTTCTATAAATGATAAATCAAATTTTCATCCCTCTAGCTTCATCAGTGCGGCCTGTACTTCGGCGAGTGTCCCCATCATTCTTGTTATAACCACAGTTTTTTTTATCATTGTCTCCATCCTAACCAAGCGCAAAAGTAACATATGCTACGTTCCCAGCATTTTGAAGGGCCCTGCACAAAATTCTTGCAAGCTTTTAATTTCAATTCAGTTATCCTGCACTTCCTCTAATATTGTAATATTACACTATCTCCAGCTTCTGTGAACTACCGGAAGTTCAACGTTAATATCCTTAGTCAATCATCACTAACTAGAGTTTGATGGGACTGTGTTATCTATGAGATAAATATGCGATCCATGAATATGAAGGTTTTGAAACTGAAGTCATAGCCCCATGCACAAAAATCGAAACGAAAAAGTAATACTATCATCAAAATTTCAGACGTATTTGTTGTATTAACTACCTACAAAGCAATGAAGAAATGTTTTCTAGTATCAGTCGTATTTTTTAAAATTTAGGGTTCCTTCATAACATATGCTACAGGCAACCACACTAGCTTAATCTAGTATCGACCCAGGCTATTCGTACAGAGCCCATCGTTCATTCAATTTTATTCAATTATTCAGTTAGGTTGGAAGCATCATATTATCGGAGATGCAATCAGTGAAGAGTTACCTCCCCCGATTTCAGCCATAACCTTTGGAATACATACAATACAAAAATAGCAGTAATCACCTCCAATTGAAATAGAAGTAAGAGTGGAGTTTGACCCTGTAGCAGACTGGCTTGTTCAAGATATGATTTTAAATAATCAGGAAAGGATCATGTACTTGTATGGCCAACGAAATTCATCTCTCTCTCTCTCACACACATATGTATATATTTATAAATCTTACTGCAACTCTACTCAACCGACTTGGCAAGCAGCTCGAAACAGCGAACTGAAACCAGCTATCTCTTTATTCTGTGGTTGTAGGCGTAAATGTTTGCATGTGTGTGTATGTGTGTTCCCATTTTGCTGACATTATTAATATTATTAATCTAGACATTTTATGTACAATAGAATGTAATGTTTGTTGAGACACTATGGGAGACATATTTGGTCCGGCACCGGAATTAACCGATTGGCAAATTCAACAGCCAACCACGTAGATGAATGAAAAAATTATTTGGACAATTGATTTTGTAATTATCATTTATAATTCTAACTACACCAAATGCTGAAAATGTCTACATTAAATTCATCAGACACCAAAAAAACATAAGCCTCCTTTCCCCTAAATGACTGCCAAAAATTCCCTTATCCTTTCTTTTTCCATCTCGTCCCATTATTATTGTTATTTTCGAATATGCTGCAGCGCTCTTTAGAGCTAACTGCGGCTCTCCGGGATGCCACGGCCCTCACATCGAGAATTAATGTATTTACACCCTTCTGTTAATCAGTCAACTAATCTCGAATAATAAAACATTGTTTTTTATTGACAAAACACAAGTCCCACCTTTTGAATTACTTGGACCATGAATTTTATAGTTATTTGTTTTTTTTAACTACTCAAAGTACTGAAAATATCGGCGTAAAACCTTCTGATACCACGACACACAAGGCCTTCCCCCAGATGACCGCTGAAATGTCCCTATCTTAGTCCAACCCCGTCATTTTCCATCTTGTTTATGGCCTATAATCATTAGCCCTCAATCTAATTTTGGGAAGGACTGATGTGTATGGGCGAGGTAGTCAGGGTTGTGTTGACAGGGTAATGAGGCTGAAGTAAGATTATTGACCATGGTGATGTTCGGATGTTGATTACGAAAACAGTAGGTGGAGTCGCGGGCAATTGAAATCAGCCAGGCGTATCCAATTCGGTCTTTTTCCTTCTGTCAGGTTTCGTGATGTCCCCAAATCTCTCCGAATATCAAAAACACAATAAAAGAGAACTCAGGGGGAAAGAGGATTAATTTTATTTGTTTTACTGATTTTATTGGCATTTTTTTCGTAATATTTTGTGTCTTCTTTATTTTTTTTTGACTTCCTTTTCTTTCTAGTCGTTTTCGCTTTTTTTTTCTTTTTTCCTTCTTCCTTCTAGTTCTCTATCCTTCCTTTCCCTCCCTTTTCCTTTCTTCTCTTCTCCCTTTCTTTTCCTCTTAATTTTTCCTTTTCTATTTCATTTTTCTTCCTCTTCTTTTTCTTTTTCGTTTTTCTTCCTTCTTTTGTTTTTTCTCTTTTATTTTTCCTCCTTTTCTTTTTGGCTTTTTTTTTCCTTTTTGCTTATTCACTACTTTTTTGTTTGTCTTCTTTATTTCTTCGTGCCTTTCTTTTAATTTTGTTTTCTATCTTTTTCATTTCTTTTTTTTTTTCTTTCGTCGTCATTTTTTCCCGTTTACTTTTTTGTTCCGATTCTTTCATCCACCTTCATAGCCTTTGATTCTTTCGTTTTCATTCATTCCCTTTTACTCTTTCATATCCATTAATTTCGTTTTATACGAACAAACCTCGTTGATCCTAGCGCCATCTTCTCTTTAAGCGTAAAGAAAAGCCGTACTTCTTTCTGTCCTTCACATCATCTCAATTCCCCCGGGGATAGTGACGTCTCTTTCCCATTCAGCAGGCACCCACTGTTCCTAAATTAGCCCCCAAGGGGACCATTCCAAATCCACGCAATGTTCATTATTCGCAACAAACCTGAAGAGAAATGCCCTTCCTTAAACCAAATTAAACAAACAGCAGGGCCTTTGAGAGGGAGGTGTTGCCGGTGCATCGCACCGAGGCCAAGAGGACCAAGGGTGTAGGGCCAAGGGAGGCCCGATAGTTTCTTGGGTAGAGCCGTGTATCAAAACTTCTGAGTCGATACCATGTCCATTTATGAAATAGGATGGCTCTATCATTTACCAGCAAGCGAATATAGTACAGGTTATATAGCTCATGAAAACAGGATGGCTAAAGAATAAAGGTGTTTGGACAGTGTGTGTTGGGGGAAAGCCAAAACAGCTTTGCACCACCTCATAAATTTTTTCTCGGGGGCCTTGTCCGACAGCACCGAAGCTACACGATAACGACTAATGCCAAACTTACGGTATAGTCATACGCTCACTAATTTGGGGCATTTTCTGCAATTTCCATAAAAACGAAAAAGAGAGAAGTCGTGAGTTTTAAATTGTTGCGAATTCTAAAATGAGGTATTTTCTTGATAATTCTTTGACTAGTCTTCTCTTCATCATCGTTGTTTTTAATAACGACGTTCGAGGTCGAATACTCTCTGACTGTTGAAGTAAAAAGCGTGAATATCAACAAAAGAGTAGTCACTAACGGAATTAGAACTACCATTATCCGTATCCTATAAACAGCGCAGATCAGAGAGAAAGGATAAACTCTCGATGAGATTTGTTTATTCACTGCTGTAGATGTACAGCTCTTGTAAGTTGCAACTAAAGATTCGTGATGAAAGAAAATGCTTGTCAAAAATGAATAATAATGGTTGATAATGTTTTGTTTAAAAATGATAATAAATATAATATATCTGCTGGTAATTGTCTTTGTCCCCATCCATCAGTTTATTCGGAGGCGCAGATCCGGGGAATCCAGACGGTCTGGACCCCCCATTCATCCCTGCCTAGAGAAAACACAAGTGATTTTTTTTTTCAAATTCTATTTTCTTGGGTACAACAGAGTATCAAACTTCTGGATCGATAAGTTGGGTTCATTTATAAAATAGGATGGCTCTATCATTTACCGGCAAGTGAATATAATACAGGTTATAGCAGATGAAAACAGTATGGCTAAAGAATGAAGGTGTTTGGACAGTGTGTGTTGGGGGGGGATCGAAACATTTTTTTTTCAAATTAAAAGGACAAATAACCCCACGTAATCCTGAATCAACCCTAAGACAAAAACAATACAAAAAAAACCCATTATATCCATGTGCAATTAGACAGATGGTGAGAACAGAACAAAAAATGACATCCCACCGCTCTGAATCCTGGATCCAACCTTGTCTCACAATTATTTTTCATCAAGTTTCACTTTTGTTTTCGGTCACGCTTCGGCAAGTTCCATTGATATCAGGATGCCTGAATTATTATCTATTCAAGCAGACTGTGTCTATCAAAAGAAACTGGGAGTTCAGCGAACATTGTTCTGTAGAATGAAAAGAATATTTGTAGAAATATTTTCTCTTTGAATCGGGGAAATGTGGGAAGGTTACAGACTACAATACTGGCTCTGAATAAATTGAAAAATGTATATAACAGAGAAAAACTAGAAGGCACTCTGAGAGTGCATTCCTCCTCCAATGCGATTTTAACTAAAAACTGAAGAATCAGGTTACAGATCCTAGACCATGCTACGACAAAAGCAGGAAATTATTATTCATTATTATTTATAATATTATAACATGATAGCTAGAATCACTTTTTCGTTTGTTGACAGGTTGGTTTGTTAGTTTTTATCACGTTAAAACCAAGACAAAGGAGGTAAAGCGAAGCTTGCGTATGTGTGTTTGTTTGCACTAAAGCACACAGCTTTTTATCTGTGTGGTGGCACCGTCTTTACTACAACTATTTATGGTGATTATTATGATGACTTTTTAGTAGAACAGAATATACAGGCATCTCTGATTTATCATGAATAATACTTAGTTTTTTCCCTAAAATTGCATCTGAAAAGCTTAAATGTTGTCCTATCAGACAATGTTAACATCAGAAAATTTCTTACAGGTGAATATCAAGAAAGGGTGAATATATCAGGTTGTTACATATGAAATCTAATTTTTTTGAATAGCAAGATTAAGGAAGATATCAAAATTAGAGTGGGTAAATATTTAATCAAAATCTGACACATTTGAAATTATCCTTTACTAACGATACTCTAATGATAATATGGCAACTCTATAAAATTCTTCAGTGATCAAAAATTCAATAAAATCACGAATTATGATTTCCTTATTATTGACTTTAGCATTATGGATATGAAATTCAAAATGTTTAAAAAGAGAGGGAATGTCGAATAAATAAAAAGGGAGGGATGTTAAATAAAAAAGATACTGCAGGACTTCATATCTCTCATTTTTAAGTCAAGAAATCAACTGAGAAGTATGAAGTCTCTCACTGCTTGTTCACTTTTAGCATTATTCTCTACGATGCAAGAGAAACAAGAAAAGACATTTCATGTGTAACAACCTAATATTTCTCGGGCTGATAACCGTTTTGCCACCCGTATATATCAATGAAGGTCCGAAGTAAATAACCAAGTAAATACGGGTGGAAGTTGTGAGAATGGATGATTTTACGACTGTTTACGTTTACCCAACGTTCAAATTACTCCTCAAGTACACTTTTAAAACCTGGGTAGCCTGGTTATGTTGGATAGCTCCCACCCCCATCAGGTCCTGACTGGTAACACTGACGTATCTGAATTTTGTAAGCATCCAAGGATCTTTTCATGGGAAGAGACAAGGAATACTTTTTGGAATTCACTTCCAAAGGAAGCAGTTGTATAAAGCGAAAAACACAGTTAATTATTCTCCTTTGATTGCATAAAGAAAAAATTTAGCATATCGGATGAGGAACGCAGCTTAAAAGAAAGCCTAATCATATTTCGTATAAATACATACTCGCAAAGAATGTCTTTGCCCTTGAAGATTTCGTTTGGTCTGTCACAGTTGTTTATTGTGAGGAAGGTTGTAGACTGTATGACAAGACAACACGATCGTGGCAAGCTGTTAACCTTTCTTCACAATTTTTGGTTTTATTTCTTTGGTATCTTGAGAGAATCGAGGCTCACAGCTGTTATAGCTTATAATTCCGGGTGTAGGTCGTATGGGTCGGTTCCGACGACAATGAATATTATCATAAGGTCGGTGTATCTTAATTTGTTATCAAATTATGAAAATATACGAGTGCGCCTTCTATTTGGGGCAGAATTGCTAAGTTAGCAACAAAACGGAATACAGTAGGAGAAAGCCAATACGAAATCCAGTCGTGTCCTGATACCATTGATATCTTTTGAACAGTTGTCAGGGACCTATAAATATAAGCTGAATAAAAACACTTATAAAAAAACAATTATAAAAAACATCTTATGATAACACTTTAAACCGTGCGGTTTTGAACAGTACAGAAAATTTTGGTATGTCTATATAACCAATACATTGAAAATGCAAGCTTCAACTCAATTGTACTCCCAGAAGGTTTAATCGATGACTAATCCTGAGGTCTTACAATACTGATTATATGTCTTGTTCATTGACAACTTACGCTATTAAATCTCACAAATTTACCAATAAATTGTCTACAACTTTGAGAAGAGTTATTAACGTATTAACTTTTGTTCTGACAATCTAATCGCTTCTTCCCACTTTCGATGTTGAGACAGCGTTTCGACTGATTCATTCTACGACTTTCTTCTGGTGTAATATGAAATATCTGTAAGGAATGGTATTCTCTTTTTTTTTTTGGTCTCATTCTCTGGTACTTAATACAGTCTTTCTTTTTCTTTTTTTTTTTTTTTTTTGCACCACTGGAGAAAGAGAGTCTCTTCCCTTACGGATATTACATATTACACCTGAAGAAGGCCATAGAATGAATCGAGCAAAACATTGCGTGAACATCAAAGAAAGAAGGGATTAGATTGTCCGAACAAAAGTTGTTACTACCAAATCCCAATGCTCTCCTCCAAGATTATCTAACACAAACATCTCATGAAGTCAAACAGCAAAAAGGGGGTCCATTTGGTTTATTTTTATGCATAAGCTTCCTCTGATTTTCGAAAATTCGCTTTACACCTCTTCTTCGCTTTTATGAAGAAAGGCAAAAAGCAAAAGTAGCGTCTTTTTTTTAATGAGCCGTTATAAAGGCAGTGCGCATACTCTTTCTCTGATATCATTACTGCTTATACTGTATATTAATGTTTTTTAGGTTTTATGTTTCGTTTGATATGATTTCTTATGTTGATTGTTGGGTCTGGGAACGCTTGATTTTTATTTCCATTGTAGGAGGCAGTTATGAAATACGAGAGATGAATCTGAGGGGATAATTTGCCGATAGTATTTCCATTTTCTTTTTTGCTCTACGTTGACGATGCTTAAAATGGCCTTCATTTAATATGGCTATTATTGGATCCTGCCTGTGATATCTTCTCTCATTTATTGAAAATGTCGACATGGAGACGTTTGTAATCAGGATAAAATTAATTTGGGAAATTAATTTCGTGTTGCAATTAAAATCTATGCACTTCTATAGAATAAAAAGCAATTCCTCCAGTTGAAGACAAATTTGGTCATCAATTGGATGGTTTTATTTGAGAGACTATTTTTTGATATTGTTTGTTTTCCCGTTGTTTTTCTTTCATATAATTTAGATTACTCTAAATATTTAATCTCAAAAATGCTATTGGTAAAAAAATGAAATAGATGGCTTTTTAAAAAGAATCTCTTGAAAAAATTGTCGAAAATGATTAAACAGCTCAAGATATTTCTGTCTCTCAGTTTTTAGGGTTTTAATTATTTTTTTTTTAATAATTTCTAAAGAAATTAAATTTTATCATTCTAGGGAAAAAAAACTTTTTTCGTTTGTTGCTCTCCAATTAAAATCATACTTGAAAGATTTTAATGCTCCAAATCCACGTAATTCAATCAAATTTTATTAACAATTTCGTTTAATAAAGTGAAATAAAATTTTTAAAAAAATACAAATATTTACAGTAAGAAGAAAATCAATCATTATTAAGATTTGCAGTTGATTTGTGAAATTTTATTATAAAATTACTTGGCTGAAGTAATACGGCGATTATTAGCCCTTTAGAATAATCTCCTTTAATTAATTGAGAATCGGGATTAGACAATATAAAACGAACCTTTTTAAACCTTAAATCCAACCTTTAGATAGGGTTAGGAAGACATTTTCAAACTTGTTAGGATGCACCCTTCTGAAATATCTTTCCCTTTAGTCTAAAAACACATTATGATCAATCAAAAGTCCTTCAGTTTTAAGCCTTAAAATCCAAGACTCAGGAAAAGTTCCCAAAAGGTGTAGGAAAGAATAGCCAGTTGATAGGCCTCATCCACTGAAGACACATCACGGCCCTCCATGAATAATTTTGATATAGTTTATATCTCTGTCATGAATGCAAACAAAAATATGCTTATGAACTGAGGTTAGGTGTTACTTACACAACCAAGCACAAAACGGGAATATATTCATCATTTATTATCATGACATTTCACATTGGAATGTGGTTGTTTCAACAAAAATATTCTAGGTTTCCATTCAGATAGTTATTGAAGAGTCAGTGCAAACTATTTTTGTAACAAAACTGGTTATTTGCGAATGGTGAATATTTTTTTATGTTTGGGGCCAAAAGTTTGTAATAATTCTTTTTATCGTGCAGGGGTTTCAACCTTGCAAAACTAGTTGCAATGTTTGTACTGATCCTCAGATACACATTTCTGGGGGGCCTCAAAACTTAATCTCAAAAACTCCACAGGTGCACAAGTATATAGTGGTAGTGTAAGACCCAAATACACCTCAGCAAAATTTTAAAGATTATACTTGTTTGTTTAGATAATGTTTTTTAGATTCTTCAGAGATCTTTAGATAATTTGCCCCCAAAGCACGTGTCTGCTGGCCCCATTCACCGCCGCTGAGAATATACAGTTAAAGGTCCTACACTGGACAATCCTATTCCAAAGTGGGAGCGGACGAGGTAAGAGCTTCGTCTGTTACTGTTTCCAGATTGGACAAGGCTCCCAGATTGTTCATTTTTTTTCTGGGTGCATTTGTGCATAATAGGCGCTTAACCTGCACGCAACTTTTTTTTTCTTTTTTAATCGTTGGCACCTCTTCCACTTTTCATTTAACCCCACCAACAACGTTGGAAAATGTATATGAGTGGCCACGTATGATAATTTTCCAACGAACCATTTTTGAAAAGTTGACAATTTCTTTATTTTTAGAGCTACAACACTCCATTTTTTTCTTTTGAAGCTTGAACTTTCTATGATATATAATTCAGAGTGTTCAAGTTTCAAAAAAAGCTGAGCTTTGAAGCTAAAAAAAATAACGGATATATCAACTTTTTTTAAAGGTGCATTGGAAGCCAATCATGCGTATTAATTCTTGTCAGTCTGTCCATACCTTAATTAGCCCGAGGCATGAGCTGGCCTCAGGCATGAGCTGATTAAGAGGCTGATTAGGGTCCCTTGGCCACCAAAAGGCACATTGGCTACCAGAGATACCCCGTCTCTCAGAAAGAGCACTTGAAATGTGTGTGTGTGCGTGTGTATGTGTAAATGTGTGTGTTTGTGTGTGTGTGTGTGAGAGAGAGAGAGAGAGAGAGAGAAAGAGGGAGCTTGAATGTTTTTCTCAAAGGTAGTAGGGCCCCAAAATCAAATTCTGCTTATGGCCCCATTGAGGTTTGGTCCGAGCTTAGTTCTCGCAGTGTATCCGAACGTCTCAATGATCTTCAATACCATTGTGTTGAAGGTTGGGGCATGGAGTAAGGAAGACTTGATCAAATTCTGCGGAGGATGGAGAAAATATTTTTCGATCGAGATCTTTTTTCTAATGTATCAAGAAAAGGTTAACAGTCGTATATAAAGAAATATAAATACAGAAAAAAAAACGAAACACAGTTACCACTCCTTCATCGTAGCTATCAACAAACGGATTTTTATTCATTTTTCTATTTGTGTACGGCGTTAGCAGAAGTTTGCGCTCTCCAAATGCTATTTACTTTCACCTGTTTTCCCCTCGTCCATTCTCACCCTATCCGTCTCTCCAAAGTAATTAGCCTCCTGGCCCGTGTCAGTTCATTGAAGGAACCCCGCACCACCAACAAATCATTTCCAGTAGTTTGTTTACTTTCTTACTCTTCCTGTTTACTTATGTTTATTCAAATGATATTTTTTTCTTATTTCCTCGTCTCTCCCCGCTTGGAAGCATTTCGTTTCAACTCCAGGTAAGGACATAAATAAATAAATAAAGTCTCCCCTTCTTAGGAAGATTTCTCAAGAAAATTCATAATTTGTTTTAGGAAAATGTACGAACCAACGAAAGAGAGGTGGAAGGAAAGAAACTTGGAAAGTAATTCATCCTTATCTATATACAGATCCAAATTTGGACATATCTATTTGGGTGTCTCATTCTTGACCTGTTTATCTCTTTATTCCAGATCTAGCTATCTATGTACCTATCAAGAAACATACTACCTATCTCAGTTTATACACACACACACACACACACATATATATATATATATATATATATATATATATATATATATATATATATATATATATATGTATAAGAAATGGACATAATCGGTCTGACAGAATGAATTATAAATTGTGTTATATTACTAAGAAACTCATTTAAATGAAGAAAATGGGGCTGCTGCAGGAATCGAACCTGCCACCGATATGGTAACCGCTTCAACGTAGCGATGCTCTTCTACATAATGTAATGCAATTTATAATTCATTCTGGTTTACCAAATATTTCCATTCCTTGAATTCATAACTGTTGCGTTGGAGGTAACAAATTCAGACGAATTGAGCTAAGAGATAAGAATTTGGGTTGAAAGCAGTTATTTGGCCTTTGCATTATCGGCGGCTGTTCAGCCCAATGGTAAGAGCATTGCTACCTTAAAGTGGCTCCCTATCAGCAGCAGGTTCGATTCCTGCATCTGGCCTGCTTTCTTTGTCGTTAATTCTATTTACGTTGTCTAAATTGAGTGATATACTGACTGTGTAACAACGAGAGATCATTTCAAATGACGCAAATCATAAAATATATATATATATATATATATATATATATATATATATATAATATATATATATATATATATATATATGCTCCTCTGTTCAGGGTTGAGCATCTTTAGGTGATGTAACTCATCCATCGTAAGCTTATGCAATGCTCTTTCATAGGAATTGAGCACTCTGATGGATGACGAATTTCTGGATATATCATTTAAATTCAGCCTTACAGACCATCCAGTAGTCCAGCGGTAGGATATCAGCCGAAGTGAAGGTTTCAATTCTGCCTCGCGGCACTGGATGGGATAATAGAAAGTCTATAGCCACACTGAAGAGATGTAGTACATCGAAACAGCTGTCTGTGGATGACACACACACACACACACACACACACATATATATATATATATATATATATATATATATATATATATATATATATACATATACATATATATATATATATATATATATATATATATATATATAAAATGACACAAAAAATCCTCAACCACCTGCCTTTGTCTTTTCTTATCTACTTATAAGGAGGTGGGTGTAGCAAGAAAACTGCAACCAGAAGACAGAGTTCAAATTTCAGCTTAGATAGTTCGGGCTCATTTTACGCTAATGCCCTTGGGAAAAGAATTAATTATTCCCTATACTTTTGGACAAGTATTTCCATCTTATGTCGCCAATAGAAAAATAACATATCTCCACTCATTTTTTTTCTTTCATTCTTTCATTTTCTTTCTTTTCCAGTTTTCCTTCCTTCATTTTTCTTTTCACTTCTCATCTTTCTCTCATTCTTTCGTTTCTCATTCTCTCTCCTTTCATGTTTCTTTCACATTTTCCTTCCAGTTTCTATCATTTGTCTTTTTTTCATTCCTTCTACTTTCCTTCTTTCCTCCTTCAAACGATTTCTTTTTCTGTCTTTTGTGTCCATTTTGTTTTATTCGTCTACTCGAGAAGAAGCTGAATTCACTTACTAACCTGAGATTCTAAAAAATTTATTTGCAAAAACATATGTAGATGGATATTTACAGGTTTGTTGTTACTGATCAGTTTCATGTCATTCGATCAACGGGCGACTGTTGTTTTTTTTTTCAATTTACATTTTGCCTTCATGTACAACTAGTGTTGTTTCTGCATGTATTTTCTCCTCATGTTTTAGAATTGTTTTTTTTATTGTTTTCTGTTCCGGGTATGTGTGTTGGTCAGGAGTGTTGTTTTCTTTTGGTCAGGTCATATATATATATATATATATATATATATATATATATATATATATATATATATATATATATATATATATATATATGTGTGTGTGTGTGTGTGTGTGTGTGTGTGTGTGTCTGTGTGTCTGTGTGTCTGTGTGTGTGTGTGTGTGTGTGTCTGTGTTTATATATATATATATGTGTGTGTGTACGTTTATATATATGTGTGTGTGAGCGTATGTTTATGTATATATACATATATGTGTGTGTATGTTTATGTATATATATGTATGTGTATATTTATGCATGCAGATGTGTGTATACGTGTACATATATATACGTGTATATATATATATAGGTTGATATATATACACACACGCACGCATGCATGCACACACACGCACGCATGCATGCATGCATGCACACACACACACACACACACATATATATATACATATGTATATGTATGTATGTATATATATATATATATATATATATATATATATATATATATATATATATATATATATATATATATTAGATATATATATATGTATGTATGTATGTATGTATGTATAAGATTGATGGGTATGAACAAATCCAGATACTCAGATAGCTATGAGATGGATACCAGGCCGAGGCTCTGATAGATATGAACTGACTGAAACAGATAGATATACACCTCAAGTTGCATATACGCGTATATTCTTCTACCCAGAGTCTTTTTCCCATTTTCCTCAATCAACGTCGAACTCTTGGGCTTGAACCTGTTCCCACCATCCATCTCAGCTTTTGAGGTTTCCAACCTCAAAAATAACAAACAATTCCTGGGAGCATCCAAGAAACTATGGCTTCGTCTTTCTGCAAAATTGGTTTGAATTCCATTCAAGCGTGAAGATTTTGACTCTTAGAATTTCAAAGTGACATGATTTCAAAGCTGTCAGTTGAAGACTCCAAAAAGACGGGTGGGGGGCAGACTTTAAATACAGAAGGATAAATAAATATTTCCTAAGGGTAAATAAATATTTTCTCAGCAGAAAAAATAGTTTTGACTTGGTTAAGAGAACGAATTCCTTGATTCCAACATCTGTAAGAGCGGGGACTACACTCGGAATAAGAGAATTAACCAGAGGAGCAGAAAGATAAATATTAAACTGATGCAAAAGTTTTCCTGCATTTTTCCCTCTCAAAGTTATTTATTAGTATAAATTTCACAATCTACAGCAGCAATTAACAGTGTGTCACTTTTCCTGTTTCTCCGTCTGTAACGATGGATTCTTCCATAGGGTGTAAATTTTGTGATAAAAAATCTTTCCTACTCACCCTCTGAGAAAAAAATGACGCACAGACAGATACTTACTCTATTCTTTCTGGTCAGTTTCACACCCACCATTGCGAAATATCTATCTACCTACGCTCTATATCAAATTTTTAAGTTATGAGCGCGATCATCACAGATAAAGCAACCCCTAAAAATAATAACGAAAGCCGTGAAATAAATTAATAGAACTTATAGTCTCGTTATCATCACAGACGATTTCTGAATTGGAAAAAGCACATTGTACTGTTTGATATTTTTTCATATTTCATTTCATTTTTTGTTTTCTTATTCATTATCATTCATTTTATTATTATCTATTTCATTAATACAGTGTTGTAATTCATTATTGAGTTTTTGCATCTATTAACTAGCATCTTAATTGTTGCTGCTTTTTATCGCAACTGAACTCAGGTTGAGTAACCTTCTGTAGTGAAGAAATAAATCAACAGAATAAAGAATGAGTTTCAGTGGAGAATCGAACTTATGGCCCCCTTTAACGGTGTATTCAAAATTTCATTTGATACATAAAACAGAATGAAATTAGATTGAACTAGACTACCAGTTGATGGCAGTCATGGCGCAGAATAGACTGGGATACAGGATGAGTTTAGGTGTTTGATTCGGACTCTCGTTATCACTGAGTGGTAAGAACGGCTGAGAGCTAAGCGAGTCACTCTCTGGTATTGAGGGTCGGGAGTTCAATGCTTTATTGCATCCGTTTACCTATTAGTACATTTACACTTTGAGAAAGGTAATTTTTTTATCAAAAGGTCAAGGTACAAGGTTTATTGGTTCGGGGGATCGAAAGGATTATGTGGGTCAGTAAAAATCATTGGCAGATTTAGCACATTCACGCCCCTGACACCAGTAAACCCTGCGATTGGCAAGTGATAACTGTATATTTTGAGGTTGCATTGCTCGATATATCTGAGGTTCGTGGGAATAAATAATTCAAATCGAAGGGAATTTCGCTACGAAGCACCGAAATGATTCCGAAATTATATCCTGTTGTCTGTGGCAAGGATACCATAAATGACACGACTAATACTTCCCAGCTGATAATGTCTGATGCCATTCTGTGATACTGCTGGGGGCCTTGGGTTGATCGTAATGATATTTCGGCCCGAAACCATGCCTGATCCACGGGTCAGCATCTGATGAAGACTTGCTTGGAAGCATTACTGCTGACGCATATCAACAGCGTGTGAATGTATATGTAGTATATATGCATGCATATGTGTGTGCATATATATATATATATATACCTTCGTATATACATATATATGTGAGTGTGTGTATATTTGTGTGTATATGTGAATCCCCAATATATATACATAAATATGTGAAAATCATACAAATGTATATATGCTTATGAATACATTATTATTATTATCATTATTATTATCATTATTATTATTATTATTATCATTATTATTATTATTATTATTATCATTATTATTATTATTATCATTATTATTATTATTATTAATAATAATAATAATAGTAATAATAATAATAATAATAATAATAATAATAATAATAATAATAATAATAATATTAAGAAATGGATACTTAATCCGGCAGAAAAAATTATGAATGCGTTTTATTACTTCGAAACTCTTTGAAATGGCCTCTTGATAATACACTGAGAGTGTTTACTTTGGCCTAGATAGCGTAAAAAATAAACAATTGAAGAAAATGGGCTACACACATATACATATAAATGTGTATTTGTGTGTGTGTATGTATATATATATATATAACAGGTGTTTGGGCCTTCGTACATATATATATATATATATATATATATATATATATATATATATATATATATATAGGGAGAGAGAGAGAAAGATATGGATGAATATGTATATATGCATGGGGTTGAATCACTAAGTTATTTACTGAATCTCGATCAGAAACTTTCACTGTATAATATTCGATCTATGTGAGAAGAACACTGACAAGAAAGGAGATTATGTTGAAAAAATTGTCCTAAATATTGCTTCTTACATCATCAGGCTACAAACTTTTTAATGTACTTTCCAAATAAATAGCTGGATAAACAAGCTTGTCAATGTAATTTGGGGGCCGTATCCTCGCACATATTTTTCAGGTCATTAGAGTTGAGTAATGAAGAGATGACAGATCGGAAATTTCGATGCCATCTCGTTGATAGTTCAAGAACCAACCGACTTGAGTTGAAGTAAAATAATTAAAACAGAGTATTATGGAAGTGGCATGTCTTTCAACTCTCAAAAGTAGATGAACACAGGTGCTACTAACCGTCAATTGTCGAAACTTCAAGTTCTTTTCCCTAATAGTACTGGATGACCTCCAAGTCCTTGTGCACATTTAAACGTTGGTAACTTGAAATGTACCAATTAAAAAAAACACATAAAAACATGCAGTAAATCTAACCATATAATGAGCTCATATACATTTTACTGTTTATTTATTCATTTGTTCGTTTGCACTCAAATGGGATGGTCTTATTGGTCGATTTACCCTCCTATTACGGCATAATAATAGAAATTACGTTATAGAAACTCTTAAAACTTCATGTCTGATCATCACACATTAAAACAGCTTGAGATGAGTTGAGACCTTAGAAAAAATTAAAACTAGAATACTTGAATTTTTGAGAATAAATTAACCATCAAAATAGCTTTAGGATGCCTAGTGCAGATCCATACGTAGATAACACCGTCATTTCTGATGGGTATATATATATATACATATATATATATATATATATATATATATATATATATAACTTAGAAACATCAGAAAGTCAGTTGTCGAATGATAAAAAATGCATCCATTTTAATCGTCAAATACTCATTTTCCACATAAGCTCCCTCCTTGACAATCTTTGTTACCCAACGCTATTCCATAGATCACAAAAACCGAAAATTATGAAGTAAAAAAATTCAAATAAAAATTCAACAACTATGTCAGACTGTGAACTTATGGATGCAAGATGCATGCACATATAATATATACATATATATATATATATAAAGAGAGAGAGAGAGAGAGGGAGAGAGAGAGGGGTGGAGTTGGATGAAGAGGGAAGTGAATGATGTACATTGAAACTTGTTGAAAGGTGATATTGATATTAAGTGGTTCAAAAATAGATATGAACAAATTTAAGGTTATATATATATACTATATATATATATATATATATATATATATATATAAATATATATATATATATATATATATATATATATATATATATATATATATATATATATATATATATATATATATAATATGTATTAAGTTGACAATATGGAAAAATAGTTGTATTTAAATTAAATTTATTGCACTAACATCTTTCGCCTTCCGGCTTTTTCTGGGTTTCATTTTGAATGGCAACTTTGATAAAGCCGAAAGCGAAAAATGTTAGTACAATAAATTCAATTTAGACACAACTATTTTTCTTTATTATCAACTTGTGCATAAATATCTGATTATATATATATATATATATATATATATATATATTGTGTGTGTGTGTGTGTGTGTGTGTGTGTGTGTGTGTGTGTTCATGAACAGACAGAAGTTGATAGTGATAGAAATAAACGGATGACGTGGAAACATGAAGGAATAATAATAATAATAATAATAATAATAATAATAATAATAATAGTAGTAGTAGTAGTAGTAGGCGCACTACGAGACTGGAGGAGATCGGGATAAGGGGAAGGATTGACGCTGTACAGACCACAGCACTGCAAGGAACTGCGCAGATACTGAGGAAAGTGTAAGAAATATAAAGACTGCAACACTAATTGTAAACAGTGACCGAACAGAGGAAGGGAAATGAAAGCAGAAATGTAAACCACAGCACTGGCATGATGGGCGAAAGAGAGAAGAGATGTTGGCTGAAGACGTGAGGAGACTTATTGTCACTCAGACTTTAGCAATGACCACTGGGCAACCGGTGTGAAACTGTAAACTGCAGTATTACTGCGGCCTATGAGTATTAAGAGAGAAGGGCTGGAGACTTGTGGAGACTTGCTGTCACTCAAACTCCAGTGGTAAACACCAGGCAACTGGTGATAGATTGTAAATAATAATAATAATAATAATAATAATAATAATAATAATAATAATAATAATAATAATAATAATGATGATGATGATGATGATGATGATGATGATGATGATGATAATAATGATGATGATAATAATAGAAGGAAAAAAAGAGGAGGATAGAGTAAATAGTTCCATTTCCTTTGTGTATTTATTATATGAGACACGTAACTCGTCATGGAAATTCAATATTTATTGGAACTGCCAACCACTAACTCGGGCAGACATTCTTTTCAGAGACAATAGGCAGACAAAGAACCTTCATCAAATACAATTCGAATATTCTGCATAAAATAAGACTTTGAATTCTGAGTCAAAACTCTCATTTCTTCAAATGACCCATTTTTAAATTGAAGGTGATATCTCTTGATACGACACAATAGCTAGCATTGTCATTTGTTTGAATACTTGGTCTGTCTTGAAAATATCCAGCCATTTTGAATAGCTTGGAAAATGGTTGCACGGCTTTTATGCAACTCGGTAACCAATCAGAAGAGTCCTTACTTTGCATGCATGAACATGCACTCTTCCGTTGGGTATCTCAGTCGGCAGTGAAATAACCGTGTGTGTATGTACTGTACGGTCATTGCATTCACAATAACTGAGCGACTTTTCTTCACATCTCGTGCGGTTTTAAGAAGGAGGAAAAGCCAGGTCTATCGGCTGCCACCCCTTTACAGTCCAGATTAGGCTCCCTGCGACTTCTGATAAGAAGGAAACGGATGATTGCAATCCCGAAAGAGGACTTTTGAGAAGTAAAAGGTGTGCAGTGATAAGTTTGTGAGATCCCAAGTACTTAGAAACGAACAAATGCCCCATTGCCCAAGGTAAATCATTTTTGTTAATATTTAATGGCTGGATACTTTTCGGACAGACCTTGTATATAACGTAGGTTCTTGTACTGGGAGTAAGAATTGTATTTTCATGAATTCTATTCAAAAATATTGTCACTGGCGATAATTCTCTCTACGACGATCACATTTGGATAGTACGCATGAAGAAGGCCATAGAATTGATCGATCGAAATTTCATGTAAATGATACGCATGAAGTCTGAGTTCAATCGTCCGAAAACCTTCTGACAGTTAATGATCTTCCTGAAAATTATAGATAATAACTTAACATATCTTAACTGTTCTATCAGCAACACTAATGAGCTTGATCACGAAATGAAATGTCGGATCGGAAAAAATTAACAGCTTCATTAAACTTGCTGATCAAAGCACAGAATAGGAAAATTTCTCTGGGAACAAAGCTGACGTTCTGTTATTGGAACATGATATCCACGGTGTTCTACGACTGGGAAACCTGGCGACTCAAGACCACCCGGGGAGAGAGATTGGATGATCTTGATATTATACGGCTACGTAAAATCCTGGGCCGCCTCAAATGAAATTGCTATTTGTCATTTGAAGAGGTCAAGGACAGATCACGACGGCTCCCCACTGGTTGGAGCATGTCTTGAGGCTCCCCACATCAAGATCTACAAATCAAGCCGTAAAATGGACGTCGACGGGCAAGAAATAGAGAGATAAGCTGACGACAGATTAGACCTCCAACTGGTCAGTAGAAACTGAAGCAACTATCCGAGGATTGTTCATGATGGTGCGCCTTGATTGCCTCATGAGTCACATGACGCAGGACTGAGTTTGAGTGTGAAGGAACCAGGAGTTAGAATTAGCGCTATACAATCTTTCCACTATTTGGCATTTAAAACACTTTAAAATGGTAAAATGTACAATACTTGCATCGTTTAAATAGTTGTCTATCTAATCTAGAAGATGAGAAATCTTAAAGCACTTTCTCTTAAATCTATTAAAGTAGCCATACAAATAACTAAAGTATTATTCCAGTCGTTTAAATCTATGACTGTTACGATTTTGAATATCTTTCATCCTTTCTCTCTAACTCAATTTCCATCCTTGTAATGTAATGAACAAGAATAAGAATGGAAGGTGGAGCTTATGCTTGGATGGGAGCAAAAGGGACTCAATCTCAACTTTAACTGGCATTCATGTCTTGCTCCTTTCTCACAAGTATGGAACTTGAACATTTGGTTATAGTTGTTGACACCTGGCAAGAACACTCATCCATTATGAATTGTGCAAACGGGTAAGATCAGATCAATAGAATAAGCATAAAACTGAAAGTAAAATCCTTTGGGACTGTGATATTCAAGTAGATCACCCAATCCCAGCCAGTAAACCAGATCTAATAATCGTGAGCAAGAAGGTGTCAGCAAATGTGGCTGCTCCAACAGACTTTAGAGTAACTCGTAAAATTATCTTCTCATGGCCAAGGAACATAGATGATAGTGGAACATGTAGATGGCATTTGTGCTCTCAAAACAATGCAGATGACTGCATTTCGAAAACCAGCTTGAATACTGAGGAGGGTACTGGGATATTCGAGGACACATTGCTGCAACACCCTAAACGTATGACGCTAGATCCTACTCAAAATGCATTACCTTATTTTGCTGAATCATTCACCATCGTGAAAAAATATATAACCAAGAATGGCTGGAACAACGTTTCAGGGGCATACCAGTCAATGAAATTAAGTATTATTTAGAAGTCTATTTAAAACATGTTTGAAAAGTTTCGTAAGTGATCTTTTAAAATAATGTGATATTCAATTAATCTAAAAACAAATTGAACACTTTTTATAAAAAGCGTGATAATTTCCCTTTCATGCGTGCGAACGTGAGAATGTATCAAAATCCGTGTGTCTCACGTAGAATGCATGAGACTTGGAAGGTTTGTACATTCTTATAACTGACGCAAATAACGTGTGGTTAAAGTCAAGATAATTATCTGAGTTGACTTTACGACGAAAATCACTTCGTACTCGAAAGTTTTCCTCGAAGAGAAGTTCGTAAGTAAAATATCCTCAACAGCACTTGGATGGGGGAAGGGGAGCCGTCTTTTTTTTTTTATCTTAGAAATTATTTGTTTTCACAGAGATTATCCAAGAGCGAATTGGACCTTTGAAGATGACTTTGTTGCGTTCTAGATAATGGGTCTGCGCGATAGTCGCCTGATGAGACGAGAGAAGTCAAACAAAATTAGTAAAGACGTTTAAGGTCAAAGCGTCATTTAACGCAGGGGCAGGGAAGAGATCGGTGAGAAAGAGTTAATAAGAGAAAATGTCGAAAGGAAGAAGAAATGAGAAAGAGGAAGGAAAAAAACTGAAGAAAGTGCGACAGAAAATACGAAGTATTTAACTTAGAAAAGGACTGATGAAAAAAAGGAGAAAAATGGAATAAAAAGAACTCGCTATCGTAGTCAATAATTGAACAACGTTGGCATCAAAGGTATGTGAGAAGAAGTCCATCGTCTGAATCAATTCTATTCATAACATCACGGGCATTTTCTACAGGAAAACATCTGAAATAGAGGTTTTTTTTTTAAAAAACACATGAAAGAATGTACATACTGGAGAATCTAGATATTTATGATAGAGCCGTCAAAATAGCCCCCCCACTCCATAAAAAAATGCGTTTTTAGAAGGTTGTCAAGTGGAGTGCTGATGCACATTTTCATGTCTATAGACGGAACGGTATGGCCAGGAGCATTAGAATACACGAATTCACGCACGTATGAGGGAAAGAATAAAGCCCTTTGCCACCTTTGGTGGCTACGGTTCTTCAAAGGGAAGAAAAGGGAAGTGATGATGAAGGTAATTACAAGGAAGAGAAACAGAAAGAAACGAAGAAGATGAAAAGGAGTTCAAATGGAAGAGTGAATAGAAGAAAAGAAGGAAGGAAAATGAAAGGAAGGAGAAGAAATCAAAAGAAAAAGAAAGAAAGAAGAGGACAACAAAAAAGGAAGAAAAGAAATGAAAAGAACGAACAGAAGAAAGCAACGGACGAAAGAGGGAAGCAATGAAGGAAGAAAGAAGAAAGTGAACAAACAGAAGAAGGAAAAAAAGAAGGAAGAAGGAAGAAGAAAGTAATTGAAGGAGAAAAAGAGAAAAGGGGAAAGAAAAAAACCGAATACGAAAGCAATGAGAGATTAAAGGAGGAAAGAAAAGAATGGACAGGACAATGAGAAGAAAGAAAGAAAGACGGAAAGAATGGGAACAGAAAAAGTGGAAGAAAGAAAGAGAGAAAAGAGAGAAAAAGAACGGGAAAAATAGCAAAAAGAAATCAGAAATCAGAAAAAATAAGAAATGGAATTAAAAAGAAAAGAAGGAAAGGAAAAAGAAAAAAAAGAAGGAAAGAGGAATGAAAAATAATTGAGAGGAAAAAGACGAAATTGAATAAATAGAAGAAGGAGAATAAAATGAATAAAGACATCAAAGAAGTACAAAAATGAGATTCCAAAAAACAGAACAAAAGAAAAGAAATTTAAAAAAGAAATTCAAAAAGAAAAAAGAAGAAAAATCTTAAATTCTATCTTCATCTTAGAGGTACACATCACCCGAGCCCATCAAATCCTTTTAAACGTCCCCTTCAAAATCGCATTAGCCAATACCAAAGAAACTGAAATTACCATTTTTCAAACCCAATCATTCCTCCATCCAGAATGTCAGTTAATACCCTGCTTCGAAATTGCGTCTTCACCAAAGGACTGAAGTTGGTAAATGATATATCGGAAAAATACCCTTAACCTCGAATTGGCAAGCGCTCAAGTAGGTCATCTTGATTTAAAACCCTGTCCTAAAGAGAACTGAGCTCAGCTCAGATAATAATTCAACTGATACTGGATCAAAGCAGTAATGAAACATGTATTAAGTGAAAGTTTTTCTTTGTCAGACTTGTGTTTCATAGAATGTTCAACATATCTGTCTTATCTAAGTGGGACTAAAGCTGACCAGATTTTTGATGGCTCCCCCAGATGGAGTCCAGATGGGAAAAATCATCTTGCCAGATCAATTCAACCTTAATTACTTTTCTAAAGCATCGTTAAACCATCTGGGCTGGCTTATATGAATTTCTTTTTTTTTCTATCTTGCCAAAAATTCTATAATGAAGGCCAAGCCCATATCAATTAAACCCCTTGAAGAAAAAAAAAAAAAAAAAAACAGAGGAGAAAAGAAGGATTTTGCCAAAAGATGGAACGAAACAGAAAAAAGTTGTTTTTTTTTAGTTTGTTTTACTGTAAGTGTGGAGTATTTACTTGTTACTTGTTAGAGGAATGTCCCCCTAAAACCTTGTGCTGTCAAGAAACAAATTTAAAAGGAGAAGAATTGAAGGAATAACGACATCAAAGAAGTGAAAAAAGGATTAAATAAAAATTCTCTTATGCGTACAAATCTCCAGAGCACATGAAATACTTACATACGTCACCTCCAAAATTGCACTACCTAATACCTTATAAAATCCGATATTACCATTTTTCAAACCTAATTACTCTTCCCTCCAAAATGTCAGTTAATACCCTGCTTTGCAATCTCGGAAAAAGAACCTGAAAAAGTTTTTTTTTTCTTACTGTAAATGTGGAGTATTCACTTGGTGGAGGAATGTCCCTGAAAAAAAATTCTGTCTGAAAGACGATCAACTTTAAACTCTCTTTGAAATAGAAGTATTAATCAATTTGGTGAGCTGGAAGTCAAGTCATTGCATTAATTAAAAGAGATATTCTTAAATGCGTTGTATTACTTCGGAACTATCTCCTGTTATCACACGGTGAAAGTATGATATTGCCTAGACAGCGTAAATTGAATAAACAAATAAAATGGAGCTGCTGCAGAAATCGAACTTGCAACCAATAAAGTGGTCGCTCTAACGTACTGTACAGCAGCTCTTACAACTGAGCTAAACTATCACCTATGATACACAGGCTCAAATAACTGTTTCAACTCATTTTATTCATTCGGTGTCTATAACTGCTCTAGTTGTTTCTTAGCACGAACAGTCATTTTAATAAATGGATATACCATCCGACAGAAATGATAAAAAATGTGTTGTATTACTTTGAAACTCTTCCTAAGATGATCCCTCGTTGTTACACGATGAATGTATCATTTGACCTAGACAGCATAAATAGAATAAACAATTAGAGAAAATAGGGCAGTTGTGGGAATCGAACATGCAACCGATAAGGTTATTTCTGTTCCTTATGACATAATGATTTTCACTAGGGTTAAATTAGTCCGGCACAAGGTAACAAGTCCGTGGCACTCAGTGACGAGCATATTCACTAAGATCATTCTTGTGTCAATTACTTCTCTAAAACATCAGTAAACCATCTGTTCTGGCTCATAGGGATATTTTTATCCTGCCAAAATTCTATATTGACCAAGCCCATATCATTTTGTCCCCCGACCCTGAAAAAGCAAAAATAGAGAGAAAGGAAGAGAGACTTAGTCATAAGAAAAATAAACAAAAACAAAAACAAAAACAAAAAGAATTGCCTGTCTGCCGCCGGGTCAAATTCCACTCCTCCTTCTACTCCGACTCGAGATGATTGCAGCAACTTTTGTGTTCTATACATAATAAATTCATAGATATATATGACTTGTCAGTTTATCTCTGTTGGTAGGACAGCCGCCCAGTAATCACATGGTCATGATTTCAAATCACAGCAGAGACGTGTTAATCCTTTTTAACAGATTGGTTTAACGTGACAGGATTGACAAATCGTCGACTTTGGCTAGAATTGTTATTGTCCAACTTGGACTTGAGTTCGACAAAGAAGTTTTTTTTTTCTTTTTTTCTTTTTTACTACAGTAAGCGTTAAGCCTTGGTAGAGGAAGATTGCTGACAAATCTGGACTGTTAAAAAGTTTGGAAAGACAATCAACTAAAAACGTTATTTGAATGTGAAGTATTAAACTATTTGGAGAGTTGACAGTTGAGACTTCAGATCAATTTAAGCGTGAAATCCTCTAGGCTCCATGGCTGGCGTTCCTCATATAATTAAAGATTTGCATAGTCTGGCACAAGGTCAAATTCCCTACACTTGTAGTGTTACTTTCTGTGGTTAACTTGGTCTATAATGGTGTGAGGCACCTAGTGACGATTAAACTCACTACAGTAGTAATGATATTTACTAAGATTAACCTAATTTAATACAAAGCTAAAAGTGTGAGATGTATAGTGGTCACAACTCACTACAATAGTAATGATATTCACTTAGGTTAACTTGAAAACTAAAATTTGAGACAGTGATGATTTTCACAAAGGTAAGCTTAGTCTGGCTCAAGGACATGGTAATGGGACATCCAATACAAATAAAAGTCACAGGTAACGTCATGAAAGATTAATCAAATAATCAACCCTCTACAGGTCTTTGGTGTGGAAAGTTACGATGAGTTTCACTTACGGTTAATCTAATGGGTAAATACCATACTGAAAGAGTGCGACACCCAGCGGGTTTCGAACTCACTTGTATCAATGGGATACAACTACATTCCCTGGAAACAAATGGTGACGTGTCTACGCCGATTATGGTTCAGAACAACCTTCTCCACGAATATCACAACATTGTAACTGGAACCTTTCAAGGGCCGTATATAAAATTTAAAGGTCGTTTAACGCTCCTCTATTCAGGGTTGAGCACTCTTTAAATGAGGTAACCCGTTCATTGTCAGCTTACGCAATGCTCTTCCATAGGAATAGAGCACTCTAGTGGATAGGGAATTTAGAGGTAAAATAAATATATGGCTTAAATTCAGACTTATTGACTATCCAAGATTCCGTTGCTCAGTGGTAGGATATCAGCCTCCGGGTCTGAAGTGAAGGTTTCACTCCCGCCTCGTGGTACTGGATATAGCCACGCTGAAGAGTTGAAATACAACAAAGCCGCTGTCTGTGGATGACACATTAATTATTTATACTTATGTATATATATATATATATATATATGTGTGTGTGTGTATATAACTGAAGATATTTTATCTTATTCTCAAGATTCGATTCCATTGTATGAATTATCATTAACTGTTATTGATAAATTATACGGTCAATTTCTACCTTCATCTCAATTCGTTAATTGCTTCTATCGCAACTTTTTCTCAGGCCATTTTCCTTAAGCAGTGAGTAAACAGCGTTGGTCAGAAATAGTGATTATGTCTTATGGGGGGAGGGTTAGGTGTTTGTTTACATTCAGATTAGCAGCCATGTTTTATTTCTTTTTGTTTTGTTTTTTTCCATTCAGGTAATTCCAATTTTTAATACATTTCTTTTATCTAAACGAAAACTTTGAAGTATTATAGATAATCATTATTAACAGGAGATATTTTTATTATCTTGCACAGCTTGTATCTTTTTCTTCTATCAAGAGAGCTATTGCAACTTGTTTTACCCTTTGTCGACTATAGTGAAAAGCCTTCCAAATCGTAAATTTCTGCAAAATTCGCGCACGTCACTTTAATATCGTTAATTCAATGATAACAACGAGCGAAAATGTAATACGTCTGTTGATGTCGTCTCTAAGGGCAAAATGATAAGAAGAGGTTTAATAAAAGGTGACAGAAACCTTAACAGCATTCTTTTATTTCGCGTATCTTTTTCCGGCACCGAATCTGCTTCAATGAATAAAACCATCAATTATCTTTTTATGCGCTAATTAAGACAAGCCATGCCAAATTATACATATATACACACGCATATATATATATATATATATATATATATATATATATATATATATATATATATATATATATATATATATATGTATACACACACACACATTTAAAGCATATATATTTACATATCTGTGTGTATACATGTATACATGCATATATATATGTGTGTGTGTGCATGTGAGTAAAGATATATATATATATATATATATATATATATATATATACATACATACACACACATATACATACATGCACACACATAAATACATATATATGAGTGTACTTATGTGTGTGTATGTAGTGATATATATACACATATATACATATATGCACAAATAAATATGTACATATATATATATGTGTATTTGTATATAATTATGTGTCAATATATGCATATATATATATAAATATTTCGTACAGATAAACTATATATATATATATATATATGTGTGTGTGTGTTTGTGTGTGTGTGTGTATGTGTGTGTTTATCTATACGAAATCGTATTTGTACAAAATACAAAACCGTTCTAAATTAAGCAGTATCTGTCAATGCTAACTTTATGCTTATGCCCTTTGGAAAAGGCTCGAATCCAATTCTCGTTGCGTTCTGTCTTATCGTGAGAACATAATTTCAATGCTTGATTCGGATGGGTATCTTGTGTATGTTGATTATTTACCACTTCATGTTGATTATTCTCAATTAATGTCTTCATTTGATCACTATCAATTTCAACCTGATTACCTTTCGTTCAAGGCGAAATGTCCTGCAAAACACATTTGTCTCGTTCGATTATTCACTTTACCTTTTCCATAAACTGCACAAATCTGTTTTAGCGGCTGAGTCGCATTTTTTACTCTTCTTAGAAAGAAAAAGCATGATATGCAGAAAATATTACTCGTCCACGTTCAATGTTTGAACAACTAAACAAAAATAAGCCAATTATGTCTCTAACAAAAAACATGTTTGCTCATAAGACAGCTGTCATGAAAAAAATCAAAAGCGGTCCTTTCGAATCTTTCGAAACTAAACGCTACTGATGCATTTAGCTATCAACACAGAACGAACTTTTTAGATAGCCAAATACAAAGCCTAGTCTTGCATAAGGCAATGTAAGGAGTTTCACTTTTCACTTTGTTTTTCTAAACAACAGTTGTTTGATGATAGCTGCCCTATTTTCTAACCCTGCCTGGCTGTGCGAGCTTTGACCAGTTACTAATCGAACAAACCAAACCTAATAGTTGTCAAAAAAAGATATAGGTTTGACAGGAATAACAAAAGAGTGTCCGGTTGCTCTTTGTTTACGAGAGTGACACAAATCGTGCGGAAGCAATTAATGATTCAGTAAGATGTAACACAATGCAACCAATCAGAATGGACCGGCGTGGGCCCGGGGAGTATGGTTGCAGGGGTCCAGATCCCTCCCCTGTTCCAGCAAAGCACACTATGAACGTTTCTTTAGATATCTAGATAAATAAATTTTATTAGCGAAATAAATAAATAAATGATCAATAGATAAATTTTATTAGCGAAAAACCCAAATAATTCCCAAGTAATCATTAATGAACCATGAACACATTGATTTATTGTATCCATCGCTTAATCTGACAGCTGAAGTGAAATTTTTTTTAAAAAATCAAAAACGTTGGGCCTCTCCTATTGCTGCTCAAAACCCTGATGTGATACCTGGAAGCGGCACACGAGATACTTAGCAAGAGCTTTCTTTAGCCTTGGGTAGAGATTCAGGAAATGTGCATATCGTGATGAAGGCAGTAAAAGCAATAAGTGTCCTGGAGCGGCTGACGAGATAAATAGCGAGAAATTTCTTTATACAGGGACTTCTTACTCAAGCAGTTAATTGGGAAGTGATTCAAGATTATTCAGTTGAAATTGGTGTTGAAGGGAGTGAAAGCAATGATCGTCCTGGAGTGGCTAACGTGATACCTCACGAGAAATATCTTTCTTCAGAATCATCTTACAAAGGTAGTGAATCGGGTGAGGGTTCAGGATAATTTGTACATGGTGAATAGAGTGAAGACAATGATTATCCTTGAGCTTCGGACGTGATATTTCGTCCTGGATTTCTTACTTTGGCAGTGAATTACATAGTGATTCAAGACATTTCGTTGATGAAAATGGAGACAAGGAAAGCAATGATAATCTTGGAGTGGATGATTGGATATTTCGCAGGAAATTTCTTGGTCTTGGAAATATCTTGGTCATGCTCTTACGATGAATTGGTTTAGGATTCGTGACAATTTGTCGATGGTAATGAAGACAGTGAAAGCAAATATTGAAATGACAAAAATGTAGCTGTATGAATAATTTATGATGATTGATAATTACGTTTCCTATAACTGTGAAAAATGTTGAAGGATTTTCAAGAATTCGCACGAAATTCTCACGATTGATACAGCGACCGTTTGTACTGGGAACTTTCTATTAACTAAAAGGGGACACACTTTAGGTGAGTTATTTTATGGGTCAATACACTTCAAAAAGACTTTGCCTCGGCGTTAAATGGTAAATAAAAATGGCACTAAGTTCTCAGTCAGTTCTTGTCTCTCGTAGTAGACTGACTGGCACCGTTATGACTTCGCGGTCATCCCTGAGGTAATCAGAGAGAAGCACTTTCCATATTGGAGAGAAAAGGCTGATTTTTCAATAAATGAAAAAAAAAAATGATCCAAACACTTCACGTTTGTATATTGCCCCACTTTCCTTGCAATGTTTCTCCTGGCGTTACAACTTGGTTGAAAACAGATTTTACAAGTATTATACATATACGATAGCCCCATTAATTCCTTACTACAATCTCTCTCTTCCTTATTTTGATGCATTTCAGCAGTGATTTTACTAGCAGAGCGTATGCATTTAACGTCATAAAAAAAATTATCTAAAATCATCTGAGAAAATACCAGCGCAAGGTTTGAGAACTATTGGTCCAAAATGACCGTAGAGACCAAAAAAAGTGTTTTTTTTTTTTTTTTATCAATCAAAAATGTCTTAGATGGAGCCTAGTGGTGAACTCATGCAAATTTTTTAGGTTGTAGTCCCAGAAATGTAACCAGGAGCATTGGGGGACACAGATACATAGACGAGCAAAGAGTGAATAATCACTGGCCCACTTTGATGATAGTCGGGTGGACCATTTGTGGGGCTATGGTGATTTGATATTGTCAAGAAATAGTATCAAAAAATTATTAAAAAAACTTGCTAATTCTATTTTGATTACAGTGTAATCGGAAAATTTGTGCTTTTAAGTCTATTTTAGGGCCCGGATTCATTCAACAATTGATAAAAAATTACAGAATACTCAGTTACAACAGTGGCACAGACCAGTCCATCAGAAGAAAGAAAAAATAACCCACCACGCTGAAACGACCAACATTTCAAAAGTGGGACGGAATTCAACCCGAGTTGCGTCAAAGAGTGGAAGAAACATTAGAACCGAAAGGCTTGAACACAAATTCTCGCTACAGGGGAGGTTTCTATAGCTAACAGAAATCGACTTTGAAAATGTCAACTGATCTGAGATTAGTGGGCAGCTTTTACAAGTCTGGTGAAATATTGACATTTCAAGGGTAAGAGAAAAATCCCAAGACCTTACAAACTATGGGTGGGAGATCGGGGAAGATTATATTTCGGTGTGTGGTCAGTGTGACAACCGGAGAAAAAGGGCAGGGGTCTCTTACTTGATGCTTGAAGATGATAAGATCAGAAATACACTGACAAGACAATTAGGACATGATTTAACCTTGGTAAATCTAACCTACTTATCAGATTGACCCGTGAAAGGATAGGATTAAGTGAAACCTTACCTGTCAAGGAGGTGTGAAGTGACCGATAGGGTAGCCACTTCGACGTAACGTTACTCTAATCATTGAGCTAAACAGCCGCCGGTAATACGAAGCCCCAAATAACTGCTTCAACTCCGAACTCTCGTTTTATTTATTCATGGTCTATATTTGCTTTATTTGTTTCTTTCAACGCGGACAGTAATGTTGTAAGGAAATGGATATATGATCCAATAGAAATGATTAAAAATTGGTTATAACGTAATTTCTTCCCTGGTGCCAGTTAGAGTCTACTGGCTAAAAGCCTGCGCCTCATGGTTAACATTGCACTGCCTAAAGCCTCTAATTTTCAATCCTTCAGTCAGCTATTCGTCCAATTGGTCCAAATTAAGTTGAATTCTGAGAGGGATGGATTACTGTGTGTTGTCCACTGGGATACTTTTTTCTTCTCTACCTCATCAATCTCACAAATACACTTGTTTTTTGGCACTGTAGGAAGGGCTACTAAAACACAAATCCCTTCAAGAAAAAGAGATAACAGATAGGAATCATCTAATGGGAGGCCCAAGTGGATCTTCTCTAATTTTTAACCTTATATTGTTTCCATTTTGGACGAAAATAGAGCCTCCCAAATCCCACTTTGCCTTGAAAGATGAAATGTTACAAGATAGGAGAAAATCGATGGCCTCCCATCCGACACCGTCACTCAAGGAAGCTTCCTTAGAATGGATTGTTGACAAAATATTGTGGTGGGTGGTTTGGGGGATAAAAAGGATCTTGATGTCCAAAGAACTTTGAAGAAAATTCATCATCTGACGCTCAAGTCCCCTCTGGGTGACACCATCCTGTAGTCTCTTTAATATTGTCAGATACAATCTTTGTTTTAACTGACATCTTCAACCTGCAAAGAAGTCGGGTTCGGAACCTACCCACCCAGAGAATCAGGAACCGCTGTTGAGAAAACAGAAGTAATCCCTAAATCTTCAAAACACGAGTAACTTCCACTTAACAAAATTCTCTTTGCACAGATCTCTTTCCAAGGACCTTGATTCAGTTCGAAATTCCATCCAAAACGCTGATCCAGAACTGAAAGGAAACAGGGAGTCTGGACCCTTGCCCCTGAATAGTTCGGCCCAAATTTTGTATCTAGATATTTAAGATATTTCATAACTAAAAATCCAAATAATCATAATTCAACCTTAAAAACAAATATTTATCATATCTGTTGTCTAATTAGAAAGATGAAGTGAAAAATATATATCTTTTAAAATTATTTAAATTTTGGACATCCTTGCCCGAGATCCTGGACCCGTCACTGCTTTGTCTTTCTTCATGACCTGGCCAATAATACAAGAAAAGATAACTCGTCATCACAGTCAATAATTGAACAACGGTAGCATCAAAATTTCAAGTCATGAGAAAAAAATCCATTGAAGAATTAATGAAGACATTTAGAAAGAGGTAGATTCTGGAGCATCTAGATGTTATCAATTACCAATCAGAATAAACCCCCCCACCACCACCACCAAGTAAAAAAGCTTCAAATTGTTCTAAAAATAAAAGGGTCTAGTGGAGTACAGTCAAAACGGTATGGCCAGGAGTGCTGGAACACCCAAACATATAAACAAACACACAAGCACATGAACATTCGCACATATAAAAAAAGGGATAGAACCCTCCACCATCTTTGATGGTTACGGTTGTTCAATCCCATCCAACCGCGGTGTTTAAGGCTTGATATTCTAAAATTAATTCTTTTTTCACACGACCATCTCCACTCCAGTGGTGTACCGCTGTGGAAACGCATGAGAACAGCGTTCCCTTACTTGGGTGGGTGGAAACAGAATTTCCTCACTATGTACCACTGGAAGTCTCCATTTGAACAATTCTCAAATATGACGTATTAGCTTAGTACATCTCTAATTACTTATCTTGTTTAGCTTCAAATTTTCTTCTCGGTGAAAATTTTGGAAATTCAACCAAGAAGGTTAAAGATTATCTCTCCACCTAGAAGGTAGCCCTGTATTCCCTCACTTCATAAAGCGCTGCACCTTTGTTCCCCTCTAAAGTGGTTATTCAAACATCTTCCTTATATATTTTGTCCCACTGCTATAGCTGTCTAAAAGAGTGGATGTTTTATTGTAGACCATTGTAATTTAAAGTTAAGAAACTAGGAAAGATATAAGAATTAATTTATTTTATTAATAAAGTTAAAGATATTGTTCACTTGTGAATGCATTAATTTTCAAATAATTTACTTAACTGACAAATACAATCATGGAATTATTCTCTGTTATCAATACGTAAAATTTTAAAACCTTTTTTTTATTGACAAAGGTAAAGATATTGTTCACTCGTGTGTGCATTAATTTTTAAATAATCTATTTCACTGACAGTTAAAGAATAAATTATTCACTGATATGAATACGTAAATTCATAGATGCTTTTTTTATTGACAAAGCTAAAGAAGATATTTTCCATTCATGAATGCATTCATATTTTATGCTTTATTTCATGGACAACGTGAAAAAGACAATGTTCACTTATATGAATATATAAATTCTTAAACGCATTATCTTCGAATATATTTAACGCAACATGAACTTTTGATGGTATTTCTTTAAAAAAAAAATGCCTGCTTACAGCAATACGTCATAATTCTTAACTTATGCTCCAATATGACTCGAATGCACGCTAACTGATGATTTCACAGAATTGACTGAACGACCAACGGTTCTGAGTTGAGGTCCTATGCATTGAAAGCTTCGGAGCAGAACTTTAGCCCCCCCCCCACACACACACACACCTGAACCAGTGTATGCAGGAGGATGGTCAAGTGATTTGTGTTCACTGTACAAAACACAACACAAAGGTTACGCTTCCAGACAGCAGGGAACCCGATGTTTTATATAGATCACAATAAGTTTTGTCTGGTCTCATTCGTCAGGACAAAACTAAGCTGAAAACCAAAAAAAAAAAAAAAATAAATAAAACCCAAAAACAAAAACGTTCTGAGCATTTATTAGCGCATGCGCACTTGTATGCACATTAACGTCATTTTTGTTTCGTAATGGTCAGGTACTGGCGGAAGTGACCTTTTCCTTGGGTCATGTCTGTGGACTGGTCACATTGAATCATTCAACTAACTCCGGGGCAACCTTGAAGCAGGCGACGTCACTGGCTGGTCAGATCCACGTTCGGGCGAGAGGTGCCTTCTCTTTTGCCATCTTTTGTTTGTTGGTTTGTATGAGTTCTTGCAAATTTGATTATCACCATGCAGTGGACGAAGGAACAATGGGCAGCTGGAGCCAAGCCGATACCGAGACCAATGGTCATTGTAGAGCGCTTGGTAGAAGAAACGTACTGACCGCCGGTGAGAATATTTGTTGAATTAATGCAAGCGAATGGTAGGCTGTTGTTTCCGGGGAAATGGCTATTGCTGGGGTTCGTAGGGGTCTGAAATAAATTTAATTATTCGTGAAAGAAAGCCAAAATTTGTGGCTTCAATTCGGGACAGATTGCTGGTTCTTCATGTCGACTCAGTTTGTATTCATATCAACACTTTCGTCGCGTAATGAGGTATGAAAGTAGTAGAAGAGGTTACCAAGAAGCAATTTCAATACCGCTAGTCAGAACTGAAATTATTTATATATATATATATATATATATATATATATATATATATATATATATATATATAATTTGTTCAGAGAGTAGCCCAATTCTGTTAGTAACACTTCCTGATTTTCAATGCATTTCTATAATAAAACCATTAGCAATGCATTTACATCATACTTATGATAGCTCCGTCCTGTCAATAACACTTGCGTTAGTTCCTGACCACTAACTGATCCTTGTCTTGTATTCCCATGAATAATTTGCAGACAGAAAGTTGCTCAAACTGATTTTCGACGGAAATTGCAAGAAAAAAAGCATCCCTATCACTTGTAGAAACAGTATGCAATTATCCTTGTTAATAGGTTATCAAGTTACATCAAAGCCGCACAACTGGTTCCTGAGACAATTAAAATGACTGGATACTTCCAAGAAAAAATCCTATGTGTGATAGGTTTTTTGATAAACTGCGAGGAATATCATTTTCTGAAAACAAAGGAAAATGCATGGTAGCTTTTATTTCATCTTGCAGTAATTGCTTGTTAGGGACTGGTCTTTTCAACAAAAATATCAATCCATCATATACAGCGCACAAAACCTAATTGAGTAAGGACCTGATCAAAGGCTAATCCCCTCACCTTGACACACACACATAGGAATAGAGTGCAATGAAAAAAAATAGGGTGCAATCAAAAAAAAGAAAAATACCCCATAGAAACACCCTAGTTGTAGTTGAAGCTGCGTATGTAAAGGGAAAATGAAAACAGAAAAAAATCAGGTATCCGTTGATTACAGTTACGTGAAACTGATCAGTAACAACAAAATTGTAAATATATATCCAATCATTTACGCTCTATTTAAAAATTTCAAACATTCAGCATTATCACCATAGATAAAGCAACCCCTAAAAACTATGCATATATATATATATATATATATATATATATATATATATATATATATATATATATATATATATATATATATATATATATATATATATATATATACTCGTGTGTGTACAACTGCATTTAACTGTATTATAGCAAATAATACTATTAGTCTTTTTCCCCATCCTTTCAAATAGCTCCCATACCCAAATGGAACTTTTCGACGGAACGAACAAAGGTATAGAAGGCTACCATTCTTGATTGATTAAGCAAAGAATGCTTTCGCTAATTCCTAATGGCAATTCATCGTAGAGTTCTTTTGGTAAACTAAGTGACTTGTCCGAAGCCAGAGATGGCTTCTTCTTGGTATTCTTCGTAGCACACTCCACTTTTAAATGTACCAAATAACTAATGAGAAGCTAATAAATTGACTGATTGTGACTAAGCCTTAGTAGCTTTACAAGTGTCAATCATTTTGGTTTGTCCAGAAAATGAAATTAAGCAGTGTGAAGGTTTGGAAATTGGGACAGTCGTTAAGAGAAATGTTGACATGATGGAGGGAGTTAACAATGGAGTTAGATAATGAGAATGAAAGGAATGAGAGAAAAGAAGGGTTGGAGAGTAAATGAAAAAAAGAAGAAAAAATGTAGAAAAAGGCAGGTTGAGAATGGAAAAAGTCTGAGACAGAAACGAAGCGGAGAAATAAATGAAATAAGATAAATGGAAGCATGAAGCAAGGAAGAGAAAAATAGGATAAGGAAAAAAAAAGAAAGAAAATGAAAGAAAGAGAAGTTATAAAAATAGAATGTGGCATGAAAAAGAAAAAGAAATAATACGGAGAAAGGAAAATAGAGTCGATGAAGAAAGGTGAGAAAGAAAAAACGAAGGTTGAAATTTTTAAAAAAGAAAATAGAGAAAGAAAAATAATGTAGATATAGAAAATGAAAGAAAGGAAGAATGCAGCAAAAGAACAGTGAGGAATAAGAGAGAAAAAAGAAATGAAAAGAGAAAGAATGGGAAAGGGAGACGTTGTGGAAGAAAGATAGAGAGAGATAAAAAGGAAAGAAAAAAGTTTTGAATGAATAAAAATGGTGGAGGAGCGATAGAATAAAGAGTGCAGAGAAAAATTGAAGGAAAAAATGTTTGAGAAAATAAGGAAGAAAGAAAGAAAGAAGGACAGCAAAAGGTTGACAGGGAAATGAAAGTTGGAAAATGATAAGTAACAATGGAAAATCATTAAAAAAAGAAAGAAAAAGATTATGAAGAGACAGCAAACAAAAAATAGGGAAAATACTCATGGAAAGGAATATGGATCAAATGTGAAATCCCAGACCCCAAAATTGATTCAAGTAGAAAGCGCAATTTTTCAGATTACACCACATTCAAAATTCAATTTAATTTGATCAAAACAAGGATGGAAAGTAGAATTCAGAACCTTTTTAACTAAAGAAGGTTGGGAAGAAATAGTATCACATAATTCGAACAACTTATTAGTTAAACTGAATTTTGATTACAGTGTTACCTGAAAATTTGCGCTTTTGACTTGAATCAATTCTGAGAACTAGATTCTACAATTGATCCAAAGTTACGAGTATCATTTCAAATATTTTCGCTTGAATCAAGTTCATTTTGTGGATCGAAATGTATGCGATGACCTTTACACCAAAAATCAAACCCAAGAAGAGAGTGAAAGAAGAGATTGATTTCCCTGATTAGATGTAAAATATTCAATTTAGGGGGAAAAAAAAGACTGAAATAACAATATTGATATACACTAATAACGTTTGCAGATACCCTCCTCTTTTCGAAAATTAGCTTCACGCTACTTTTTTCCCGCTCTCACCAACGTTGAACGCTATTTTCGCTTTTCGCCCAGAAAGGTGAATCGCGAAAATATCATTCGGCTTTTCTTTTTTCAGCCAGGCATTAGAGATTGAGCATACTCTCTTCCCCTATCTCTGACCCCACATTCTCCAGTGCCTCTCAACTCTAACGACCTTTTTGTTGTTTTTTGGAATGCTCAAATTTTTCTCAAATAAATTGGCTTCTTCGTTTTACAACGTTTCGGCTTACAAATATTTTTTTCATTCTTCTTTCGTACTCCGGGGGAAACCAGTATCTTTTATGGCTATGTACCTGGAGATGAGTATTTCTTTTATCAGCCTTTTTATGGTCCATTGTTTGACATAAGCTCTCCCCAAGTAAATATAAAGCATGAAATTGACGGACCTTACCTTGCCACGCTGGCCCATGACGTGTTAAGGGATTGGCGGAAAGAGATGAATACATGCCATTCCCCAGGGGCATTAGTGCAAGCTAGAGTTTCAACTCAGTTCGCCAATCCCATGTTCCATGTCCTTAACCGCTGGGCCACTCGCACTTTCCACAGAGTATTTATTGACATGTGGATATCAAAGGGTTTCTTTTGTCAAACCAAACAACAAGAATCCTCATCTAAATTAGAAAACTAAACCCTTCACAGACCCGTCAAGTTAAACCACAATGGCGTATGAAATTAACATTTGACAATCGTGATTTGAAATCGGTAGGCGGCTCTCTTGCCGACTGAGCCAAACTGACAAGTTTGACAAATATACGAATTTATTCATTATGTATACAGTACAAAAATTGCAGTAATCATCCACAATCGGTGTAGAAGTAAGAATTGAGTTTGACGCTGCACCAGCCAGGCTTGTGTTCTTCTGAAAACTGTTTTCTTCCTGAAAGCATAAATCACGAGGAATCGCTTGTTGCCTTTGGTCTTTTTCGGCTAACATTTTCCTTTCTTGTTTTTTTTTCAGGGGGGGGGGGAGTCGACTCCCTCCCCCGCCCGTTTCCCCGGCAAAAATCATGAAGTAGCATTTCCAACGTTCTGTTTCCTAAGACCCCATCTCTGATCGACCAACCCGTGCGCACCCAGGTGTCTCACCGGTGTCATTTCTCTGTCGGATGCAACAACCCTGATGGATTGATATTGATGGCTTCATGGCTTTTCTTTTCTCTCTGTGTCTCTCTCTCTGTCTCTGTCTGTCTGTCGGTCTCTCCCCCTGGTAGACTGCAGGATTCACTATTTGTTCATCATCAAGCTCTCTCTCCATCTCCCCCGCTTTCTCTATCACTGACAGAGGTACTCTTTTATTGTCTCTCATCATGCTTTTCGCTGCCTTTCTCTCTCTTTGACAACAGTATTCATTCTTTATCTCTCATCACCATCACACTCCTCTCTCTTTCTCCACCTCTTGAACAACGGTCTCTCCGTCTGCACCCACCACTCTTTCTCTCTGACAGTGTTACTCATCCCCTGTCTCCCTTCATTCAGCAGGAGTCGGGGATCAAGATCTGGGGACCAAAAAAAAAAAAATGCCAGGAATGAAACTGAAGTGGCGCGGCGAGCGCGGGGCTTGATGTTTGATGGAACTATTTTCAAGGCATCCATCAGGTGGATATCATCTGAGGAACTTTATCGACCCTTTGTTGATTCGGGCGGTAGTTACACTCTTTCTTTGTGCAGGAGGGGGGGATACATGCCATTTCGACAGGCAATTCTCCTGTCATCATCTGCCGTCAAATGTTATGGTGAAGAGCACAACTGAATTCTGGGAGAACTAATGGAACAAACATACAACATCTAAGGTGGTTTGTTTTTATGCCCCCACCTCACCCTGTGTGTTTATTTGTTTGTTTGTTCGTTTGTTAGTTATTCCCTTCTGCCAACTCTGAGGTGGGAAGTGGCCAAACGGCATGAAGAATGAAATCGGTGTGACAAGTTCAAACCCTGACTGAAACAGCTTATGTTCACTTTATTCTAATGCCTTTTGGTGGATTCAGGATTTTTTTTTCGATTTTGATAACATTGCAATATACTATCAAGCTTCTTGTTTGTGTATACGACCGTTACGTTTTCTGATTATTATTCATTCTCTTCATATTTTTCATCCTAAACTCAAGCGCTCGTTATTCCCACGCCCGCCTTGCCAGGGTTGTCGAAGCTTCGTTCTTCTTGTAGCACCTGATATACCCCAATTGTTACTCATCTAAATACTGACCATGCTCGACGTTGCTTAAATATAGTGATGTTAGGAAACCAAGTGTATCCAACGTAATTTGTCCGTCATTCCTTAACCCCGGGAAAGATCTCTCAGACCATGTCCTTGTCGCTTGGTAGAGTACAGTGATTACTATTTTTTAAAGTATTTGGTATGAATAAGCAGTGGATTCAATAACGGCCCACCGAAACGGGGTGAGCTCACTACCCCAGGGTCACAGCAATCAGTGTTTTGTTTTTTTTTTTGTTGTTGTTTTGTTTTGTTTTTCGTTTTTCAGTTATATTAAATTCATAGTTGAACAAATTCTCCCATGGTCCCTAATCCAAACACTGAACAGTTCCATGGTTGCTTAACTCCTGGAAACAACCAAGAATGAACAGAATAAAATAATGACGTTAGAATAGAAAGCATGACAATTGGAAAACTGCAATATTCAGTTGAAGGTCACATGAGTACAATGGATGTCGGAAGAGGTTTTTACTGCGGAGAAAGAAAGCGCATGAAGGACTTCCTTTCCACATCAACCATTGAATGTGAAGTCACAACAGCGTAAAGTGGAACCCTTAAAAAGGTCCTTTCAAAATTGCTTTCGATCCATTCACCCATCATTTCTTTGTTTAGGGGGAGAAAGAAAAAAATGCGCATAGAACATTTTTTTCTTTCTAATTCTCCCTTTTTTCTGTTTTTATTTTATTTGATTTTATTCGCTCTTTCATTCGTTCATTACGTCTTCTTATTCTTATTCTTTGATCTGGCAGTCGACTTTTTTCTTTTCCTTTCCCTTTTTTCAATATTTTCTTCTTCTTCTCCATCTTTTTTTTATTCTTCTTTTTCCTACCCTTTACTCTGTCTATTTTTCCTTCATATTCTCCTTCTTTCTTCCTTCCTCTTATTTCTTCTTCTCTCTCTCCTCAATCCTAGGTTTTTAGATAGATTTTATTCTTGCTCTAATGAACCACACTCAGGAAAGTGAAAGTTTGACATTCTCTCTCTCTCTCTCACTCTCTCTCTCTCTCTCTCTCTCTTTCTCTCTCTCTCTCTCGTTTTTGTGTTATGGGTTTTTCTTCTTCATTTGCTCTTTCTGTTCTCCATTTTTCATTTTCTTTCCTTTTTCTTTCTTTGTCTCCTTTCTTCCCATTTCTTCTTCCTTTCTTGCCTCTTTCCCTTTTCTTTGTTTTTGCTTTCTTCTTTTTTTCAATACCTGTGATGTTTTCCTTTCGTTCTTTTTTCTTTTTTGTTTCTTTCCTTCCCTTTCCTTCACTTTCTTTCTTAGACAATCACTTTTTTAAAATAAGAACATCTGATATCATCTTAGTTAACATACCATCTCCTGTACTCCACATTTTTTCTTCAAATATCTCCTTCCAAAACTCTCTCTCTTTCTCTCCAATCACTTCCCTCATTTTCAACAGTTCTTTTAGGGGTGGATCCAGGATTTTAAGAAAGGAAGGGTTTTTTCTTTTTTTTTCACTCCATCTGTCAAATTAGACAATGGATATATTACAATTTTGTTTTTAGGGTTAATCTATGATTACATGGGATTATTTGGGGGTTTATTCATAACAGTTATTTACCTAGATATTTAAAAACAATGATTATTCGGCTTTGACCAAACGGGAAAGGGGTGTCCAGACTCCCTGACCCCACTACTGGATCTACACCAGGGTTCAAAACGATTCGCACTATGGAATGGAGAATTGAAATTTCCATTTTTATTTAACTTTTACTTTTAAAATTTCTGCTAGACTTGTCTCTCAACCCCCCGTTCAAAGTCTGAGGTTAACTTGGTTTTCCTAACGTAGCACGAACTGCAAAAACAATCCTCACCAACATGAGGAGTGTAAATCGATGTATGAAATCCTCTTTCCCATACCGTGATTTGAACTCACGACCAACTAGATAGCTAGAAGGCCGACTTACTCACTGAGTTAAATTGACAAGCCTAGATGTTAACAAACATCTATCATACAGGTACAATAGGTTTATTTCATTCCAATAGAGTCATGCAAAAATATGCAAATTCTTTGTACTTTCTTAATTGTTATATACACGATACAAAATTTGCTGTTGTCATTTCCAGTCGAATTAGAAGTTGAAGTGGAGATTGACACTGCTGCAGCCAGGCTTGTTCGTCATTTTCTATCATACCTCTCTCTTGTCCCTTCATTTCCTCACACTCACTAATAACTCTTCACATACAAATATGATTCTCTCTCTCTCTCTCTCATTCTCTTTCTCTCTCATACCTCTTAACACGCATGCGCAGACACTCCCTTTCAATACAATACAGAAAAAGAATTCATGTCTCCCTTTCCCTCTCTTTTCTCACACATACATTCCTGCTTCTTCTTCTTTTTATTTCTCTTATTTCTTCCTCCTTTTCTACCCCCAGCCTCCGCTGTTTTTATTTTCTCTTCTTCCTTTCTCTTCTCTCTTTCTCTTTCTTTCTCTCCTGACAATCATTCTCAAGTTCTTTCGCAAGCGCGTGCAGGTGCCCCCTGTTGGTGGATTGCGCGGAGAGTATCTATCAGAAACCCTGAACCAAAGACTGTCAACATAGATCCACATAGGTTTCTTCATTTCTAGGTGATTCTCTCTTGACAATCTGGCAGGGTTGCCACTCTAGATGTAATTTTTCAATTTTTCGATTCTTGAAGTCACTCTAAAAATCGGAATATCTCAACTAACCACACTAGACTCCAAAATATGATTTTAAAAAAATTCAATTCTGTTTTCACTGGAGTCGAAAATTCGGGAAAAAAAATCAAAAAGCTATCTAAAATGGCATCCCTTGACTCAAGAGTACAGACTGCATTAATGGAGGTAGAGGGTGAAAAATTTAGATATTTTCTCCTTATTGTGTCTAGGGGATTGATTTACAACGTAAGCTTATGCTAAATGAATCCCTCAGTTTGTGCCTGGCAGTGCTCACAGTTGGTTTTTTTTTTTCAATCTGGACGTTTTACTGATCCAACAAAAGGCAAAAAATCCAACTTATTCACTGATCATCCCTCTTTCCGATGTTTTGATTGATCACTCTCAACGCAGCATGTTGTCAAAAGACGTTGGTTATGTAACGTTTTTTCTTTCTTTTTCTCTCTTCTACTTTCTTTCCTTTCTCTTCATTGTTTATTTTCTTTCTGCCTTATTTTCTCTGATTCTTTCTTTCATCAAAATCCCAAACTGGAGTTGTCTTTATTTTTCTACCGTAAAAAAAAACAAAAACAATGAGAACAATCCTCAACAAAATTAGGGGTATGAACCGATGTGTAAAATCCAAGTCGACCTCCTAACGTGACTTGAACTCATGACCAACTGATTTCCTGAGAGCTGTCTCACAGACCAAGCTAAATTGGCATGTCTTGAACATTAGCGAAAATTTATTACTGGCTTATTTCATGTTAATGAATAAATACATTCATACAAAAGAATTCATGTGATATGATTTTTTTATTTATTACATATACAATACAGATAGTTGGAATAAAAGTGAGATATGAATTTGCCACTGCAACCAGTCTCGTTCTTCTATTTCTTCCTCGCATTCCTTCATTCTTCTTAATTTCCTTCTTTATTTTCCTTTCTCTTTCTCTTTCCACCCTTCCTTTCTCAGGGTTTGTGTTTCCTTCCTTTCAGTCTTTGTCATTTTCTCTCTTTCCTTACATCCATTTACTCCAGTATTTACCGAACTTATCGGACTACAGCACCAGCCCCCGACCCCCCCCCCAAAAAAATGTCGGTCAAATATTTTACATCGAAAATGAAATTTGTATTCTTTGCCCACTGACACCCTCTTACCACACCTTGTCTTTCAACGCCCCTTACCGGCCCCCTCGACTTCTAATGCCCCTAGTTCACGCGAGCACTTCAGTCTGCAAAAACAATTCGTAATATACGTATATTATTTCTTCGACACGTGAAACCCCGCCAAAGAAAGCATCCGCTCGGGAGACACAGGTGGTACATAGGGCGGAGGGAGGGGATGGCGGTTTAGGAAGAATGCAGTGATGGCAGCAAAGGCATGAGCTGGCACCTAACAAAACTGGGATTCTCAGAAGGCGTTTCCTGACAAATGGGGAAATCCAGGGTTGTTGCATTAGACCACAGTCGTTGTTTTTATCTTGCCACGTAAGATAATTCCATCAGGAAAAATTGGGGTAAGGATAATGATAAGAAACACCGAGATAAATAAAAAAAAAAAGATATTAACAGACTGCAATAGATGCTTTTTTTTTCATTATTTGCTTTTTATACACACGTATGTGTGTGTGTGCGCGCGCGCATGTGTGTGTGTGTGTGTGTGTGAAAAATACATACTCATAATATATCTGTATGAAATAAACACGCACACACACCTATGTCTTGAGTTTTCCTCTTCACCTTCCGATTGTCATTTTCATCTACACGCACATACACTCATCCCCCATATATATATATATATATATATATATATATATATATATATATATATATATATATATATATATATATATATATACTTAATAATATGTATGTATTTGTTTACATATATGTATACATACATATATATATATATTTGTTTACATATATATACACATATATATGTATTTGTTTATATATATATATATATGTATTTGTTTATATATATATATATATATATATATATATATATATATATATATATATATATATGTATTTGTTTATATATATATATATATATATATTGGGATAAACTCTTCTCCGTTTGTCTGTTAAGCCAAACCGAAGTATGAAATTATATGTAGAGAAAGATCATACACTGTACCATAATGACGAGGTATATGAGAAAAACACAGAAGAAAATTACATAAAATGCTTTAACAGATATTAGGGAATATATATATATGTATATATATATATATATATATATATATATATATATATATATATATATATATATAGAGAGAGAGAGAGAGAGAGAGAGAGAGAGAGAGAGAGAGAGACAGAGACAGAGACAGAGACAGAGACAGAGGGGGAGATAGAGAGAGAGAGACAGTGCAGAAAAGCAGTAATACTGACAACTCTGGGGTGTCTCCATTTGCAAAGGGAAATGGTTACGCAGATGGTTCACAGAGATTCTCCCTTTTTAAGCCCAGAATTTCCGCTTCCTTCTTCTTCTCGCTTCCATCTTGTTAGATGTATATCTGAGGATTTTATTTTCTTCGCCACCCTCATTCAACCCAAACACCGCAAAAGTATGAAGTACATAAAACACACGAAAAGATGTTCTCCTCGGGTGATTAGTCTCACGTTCCCGGGGCAGAGTATTGACGCAGGGCGGGCGATGCACACCTGGAAAACGTTCTTGTTCTCCAGTCTAAGTCAGAGGCTGGAGTTGACTTTGTTTTCTCATCGTAACAAGAACAACTTCAAGAGCGAGAACAATGATGATGATCATCATTATTTCCATGTTGTACGTTTATGTTGTATTCATCAAAGGAGAGTGACAGCAAGTCTCATCATGTCTCCAGCCGTCCTCTCAGCATTCCCGCCGTCCACAACTGGGCTGTGGTTTACACTTTCTCACCAGATGTCTCGCAGTTACCACTGATGGTCATGAGATTAAGTCGCCTCAGGCCTTCAATTTTAACTCTCATCGTTCCCACTTAACACAATAGCACTGTGGTTTGTACCATACAACCCCCTCCTCCTCCACCTTCTTCTTGAAAAATAAAGTTGATGAAAAAGAAAAGAAAAAGAAGAAGCATAGTCCTCCCACATTTTTACCTAGGTTCAGAGAATCGTATTTGAGTGATAATTGAAAAATGCTTCCCCCCAAAATATTAATTATTACATAATATATTACGTTTTATATGTGTTGATTTCTAATATCATTTAAGAGCAACATTTATCCTATTCATTGTCTTTTTAAGGTATTTCGTCATCACCATCAACACTATTATTATTGTTATCATTATTATCATTATTATCATTATTAATATCATTATTATTACTACTACTATTACTACTACTAAAAATAATGATAATAATAATAATTATTATTATTATTATTATTATTATTATTATTATTATTATTATTATTATTATTATTAATTTTTTCCATTTTTTCTGCAATTTCACACCAGTGACCAGGTGGTTACCGCTGGAAGCTGAGTCACAGCAAGTCTCCAGCCCTCCTCTCCACACTCTCATAGTCCACAGCAATACTGTGGTTGACAGTTCCACACCAGTTGCCCGGTGGTCCTCACCTATCTCACCAGTGCTGTGGTTCACACCTCTGCTACCATTCGGGTGTATCTGTGTGTTAATCTATTATTATCATTATCATTATCATTATTATTATCACTATCATTACTATCATTATTATTACTATTATCATTATTATTATTGTTGTTGTTATTGTTATTATTATTATCATTACTACTACTACTACTAACAACAACAACAACGATAACAACAACAACAATTCTAATTCTAATTCTTTTTCTTATTCTTTACTTATTATTTTTCCATTTATTTAGAATCATAATCGTTCTTCCCATCAAAATTCTTCCTTTCCTTCTTCATTAGCATCATTATCACTGAGTTTTCCAGGGGTTTTTTTTTTTTGCGTACCTTCATTTTGTATCAACACTTCTTCAGTTTTATTCAATGATTTATTCAATTTCTCCTGTTTATCAATTTATTTATCGTCTGGCTATTCGAGTCCCATTCACATATGAACGCTTTCCCTTCCAGTTGCTTTTTCTCTCCACACCGAACTTTCAATTTATGACGCCATTTCTGCTCTCCCAGCCGTAGAGAGTTCCGTATCTGACAAACCCTTGAATTCAAAAAATAAAGAAAGAAACTAATTTTAAAAAAATATTTTTTATTGTTATTGTCAACATTAAATTCATTCTTGATGGAATCATTGTTCGCGTGAAGGGTTCCAAATATTGATTTTTAAAACAACGCGTTCCCATTATCTACTCAATGTAAATTTTGTCAAAAAATTAATAACCGTCTGCCTGTCTTGACCCTTTACACAATTTACCCATCACTTAAGCTGTCAGGAAAAATGGTGAGATAGTCGTCTAAAATAAAAACAAAAATACGCGCCCAATCTAGAGAAGAAAATTATTTAATTTTCTTTTAAAATTAAATGATAAATAAAGGAATGAATAAAAGTTAGACAGGGTTTATTCAACCTTAATTCTGAGATATTCTTCGAAAATAAAAACAAATGAACAAATAAAAACACACCCAATCTGGAGAGGAAAATTAATAAACATTTTTTTTTTCAAATTAAATGATAAATAACAAAAAAAGTGAGACAAAATTTATTTAACCTCGGTTCTTAGATAGTCTTCAATAATAACAAAACAAAACAAAAAAGTAAAAAAAAGCTCTTCGCTCGTGGAGGTGTAGCTGAGTGAGGAGGGGCTTTTTGCAAACGTTCTCCTGGGCCCGAGCATTTTTAGCGGCAAATCTCACAAAATGTTTGAGAGGTGCCCTATTGGAACCAAGCTCTGCGGACTCAGACACCAAAACCTCAAGCAACGCCCCAGCCAATCTGAAGATGAATATTAATAAACAAGATTTTTTCTAAAGATTAAACTAAATAAATATATGAATAAAAGTGAGGCAAAGTTTATTTAACCTCGATTCTGAGATATTCTTTGAAATGAAAATAAACAAAAAATCACCTCATCTAAAAAGAATCAATTTTTAAGAAGTTTTTTTTTTCTTTCTATTAAACGATGAATAAACAGATCTAGTTAGTCACTCAACAGACACCGTCTATTGGCACAGAGTAATTAGTTAACAAATAGGAAAAAAGGGGGTGATCAATGCATAAGGTACTTCTCAAGCCTTTTGTTGGACAGTGATCACTAAAAAGTCTGAATTATCAAAAAGCAAGCATGGTCAAATTAAGGGATCAGTTTAGCATAAACTTACTTCGCAAATTGAAATCCCTACTAATACGTATTGGGGGGTATGATTTTAAAAAAAAAAAAATTTTTTTCTGGAGTAAGGAGTAAATGTTTAAACATTTTTCTCTCTAACTATGCACACATTCATGCTCACGTTCATACATAGCCAGCCAGACCAACTTTTAAACTGAAGAAACCAATGTAAACGGTTCCTAATAAGAGAATAAAAGTAAGAGAAAGTTTATCTAACCTTAATTTCGAGATACTTTCCGAAAACAAAAACAAACAATCAAATTCCTCCTTAACCGAAAAATAAAGGTTGAACTTGAGAAATAAATCAATCAAAATCAAAACAAAAAAGAGATCAATAAATGAAAAGTAATAAAACAAAGTTAATTCAGCCTTGATTCAGAGATACTTTTCGAAAACCCTAACACTGTCCGAAAAAGAAATTTAATGAATAAAATATTTCTTTTTCTATCTTATTTAGATTTTTTTTTTTTTAGAAATAAAAGGATTAATAAATAAATGACTAAAAGTGAGACAAAGTTTATTCAACCTTGATGGAGACACGTCCGTTCTCTGCCACTTTTCTAGGGCGGAATGGACAAAACTGTATATTCCAAGAGGGTGGGCTAAAAAAGATATATCCGGATGTTGGCTGTCAGGTAAGGGACAAGGGTGTCTCTAACTGCAACCCATCCTGTCACAGTTCCCAGTGCCGTCTTGATCCCAAGCCTCAATAAGGTTCCAACTTTCAAACCTCATCGCCCTCAGTGTGAAGGCCTGATCCCGTTTACCCCCAGCAGACGTCCATGTTGAAGGAGTCTGTGAATACAATGATCTTGACGAGAAAAAAAGGGGGTCAATCATATCGAATTATTCTGACTTTTTACTCCTATTGTTAAAACTCTTGAATTGGGAGACTGAGGAAGGGAGAAAATATAACAAAATGTTTTTAAATTACAGAAAAAAAGGACAATTTAGGTAAATAGAATTTCTCCTCCGCTAAGAAAAAATAAATATATTTACATTTTTTTTCAATTTGATAAAATTTTGTTTTATTTTTATTCATTAAATGTTTTCAGATTACCATTGTCTGTTTTACATTTCTTCCCATCTCCTCAAAAAATTTTAATGGTGGGCTAAAGTGTTTACAAAGAGAACAACAATAGGACTGTTCAGAGTTATTAAAAATTAAGGCCTTTGTGTCCGTCGCCTTCGTTCTAATTTTTACCTCGAATAAGCTCTTTGGCACTTAACTTTGCTTTCCGTTTCTCGAACCCCAAAATCCTCTCTGAATATCGGGCAGAAAATATGTCATGTTCTTCAAGATGTCTTCATTAGAAATTAATGAGCTTTTAATATTAAAATTCGATCATTCTTCAAACTCTTCAGAAAAAAAAAAGATTCCATTTC
>OY735232.1:20413893-20428893 GCA_963457665.1 Thysanoteuthis rhombus | reverse complement strand
TTCGATTACCGGTACGCGAGAGGAGTCTAGAAAACTCTTCATTAGGACAAATTTCCTTGTGCACTTCCATTGAGTACTCTCTAGGCTAGGTGATTTGAGTGAAGGTATCCTTTCGATTAATTTGTATTCTGCTGAAAGGATGGTCCTAAAAACTTGTTGGAATAACTTGCAAGGATCATCAAGATGGTGCATGCACCAGAAACTGGGGCTCCATCAACAGCCTCCATACTCCACCGGAAGTTGTCTCTTCAGAGACGGAACGCTACTCCTTACCTTCCTATTTGATAGTACCCCAACCCTATTTACTGACATGAAATTGGTAATACTAGGTGTCAATTGTCGGGGAAAATCCGTAACTTGACTACATTATTTCTAATCTCCAGGAAAATGGGAGTTGTGTGGCAGTACCTATCTCTTGAGATGGATGGTATTGGGTTATATGGCACCAACAACAGAGAAGAATCCCTGGCTACACTTTTTTCATATCTAGAGTGAAAGGATTGTTTGGTGGCACCTATCCTCTTCCTATGAGACGGGTAGTATTAGTTCATATGAATCTATGACCTGATGGTCCACTTCTCTTTCGATCGCCGTGGCATGTCAGCGCCATGACGTTTGCCAAAATCTGGCAGTTAGTTAGAATACAGGGAGAGGTAGGCTCATACCTTTCCCTAAGAGAATTAATTCGAAATTATTACTTGCAGTCTATTCTATTAGTTGCGCCTATAATTGCTCCGCCATTTTGTAACTAACAGCATCATTCGGTTGATGCAGTGATTCTGAACAGGGGCCCTGTGCAACCCGCTGAGCCCGGGCACATTTGAATAGGATATAGGCTGAAATCACAATATCTGTGTGACTCGTCATGTTCTATCCCTGATCGACAGGGGGCTGCAGGAACTTGAAAACAGTACTTGGGAGGGGGGGAGCAAAAAATGTTGAGAATGGCTGGGTTGTCGTATATCAAAGTAAATTGATTCGAGGATCAATCATGCCCTCGTTATTTCCATCTGAATTCGTTTTACGTTTAAAAACCAGTTAAGCAAAGTTTAAAGCAAGTTAAGACTTGAATTAGTGTCAATTTTACATTTACCGTCCCAGGAGAGTAAAGTTATACTCAGAAAAAATTAGGAAAGTTGCGTCGTAAATTATGGCATCATTATATCTGGAATTGTTGAACGGGTGGAAAACATACAAGTTGTATTGAGAATAATATTGTGCAAGTTCTGTATATAAAGAGCTTTTGATTCATTTGTGCTTTTGTCCACGACTGCAGGACTTATAGGCCACCTTTATGTAATGCACAGATATCTGACGTCCCCTTATTGATGTTTATTCAGCTTAGATTAGTACGGCAAAAGACCACAAGTATATCGATATTCAGTGAAGAGCAAACTTTCTGTTGTAGTAATGGTCTGCAAGAATAACTTGACCATTATTATATGATACAGCACACGTGTTTATTCATATCTATATTACTCACCTTTTAGTCTAGAACAGCTCAAAAACACAAGTGTGGAGCGCTTAGAAAGGACCAAGTTCATTACAATAGTAATAGTATTTGAGACTAACTTAACCATTGCTGTATCTTGAGGCAACAGTTGTTCAATAATGTTATCGAATTTTATTGGAACATCCAGTGAAGAGCAAATTCATTTCAGTAATAATGGTCAATAAGACTAATTTTCTAACTACTACATTACGACGAGGTGCATCTTATCTATTCGGGTGTTTTAACTACTTGTTGCTTGTGTTGTTAACACAGCCTTTCAGCCGATCCATTTTCAGGCCTTCTTCGAGTGCACGATCAGAAATTGATGGTAAATAAGATCTCTTTTCTCTCCGTTAGTAGCAATGCTTACAACTTTGGATTCGGGTGTTTCCTTTTGATTCTTAGTTAAGTCTGGATTTCTGTATCTTATCTCAATTGAATAGCAGTAGTCCCATTGTGTTGAAATCTGCACCTGTTTGACTTATACACCCTGCTGATATGTTACTATATGCTGCTGTTTGACTGATAATAACCCTCCCCTAAAACTATATACAGTATTCTTATCTTTTCTGTTTTGTTACAGGTGAGTGCAAAATCTTTGAATTTGATATACAAAAATCCAAACGGGTGAGTCCATCTTTTCATTTGATTTTTTGAAATTGAAACGAAAGTTTGATTCGTGATCGTGATCCGATTCCAATAATTTATTTTCTTTCAATGCATAGAGTTTTGTATTTCAATACTGAATATTTTCGGTGATCAGGCCCTCCCCACTTGAGAGATCAGCGCAACACAGTCTTCCACCCTTTCTATCCCATTAGCCTTTGTAAATATCAGAAACACACACCAAATAGAAAAAATCACACACTTGCATACGGTATTTTATCATCACAACCAGGAAGCGATGGTAATACGATTGTTTTGTTTTTAAATCCCCGAAACAGTTGCATGGTAGACAACTGATGATCCCAACAAGAAATATTCTCTTATAGTGCTATAATATCTAATTATGTGCAAAAAAATAAAACCCTTTCAAAGTCCTACATTAATTGCATTAACTGAGATTTCAAAATAATTGACTGGCTGTATATATATATATATATATATATATATATATATATATATATATATATATATATATATATATATGAGATGCTATCGTGAATTTTGATACTGCGCACGCAGACCGAATGGATCTCACTTTTGCCTCTTGCTATTGCAACGAGTACATTTTGTGAACCAGTGTGCAAATAGCCAAACGGAGTTGCTTCTGGAGACGCTGGAAACTAAGTTTAGAGGTACATCATTCTCCGAACTTTTGGGTAAAACCTCGTATAAATATTTTTTTCAGTGTAATCTCCTTTCTTATCGGTGCTCTTAATCCAATAGTTAAAATCAATCATATGAATCCCTTATCATACGTTGAACATTTCAGAATTAAATTGATGAGTACATGTCAGGCAACAGACTAATTGTGGAACGGTATGGCCAGGAGCATCGAGACGCACAAACACGTAAACAAACAAACAAACAAACACACGTACATTTAAGAAAGGATAGAACCTTTCGCCACTTTTGAAGACTACGGTAGTTCATTATCAAAAATAGGTTATGACAGACTAAATCTTTAATGGCCAGAAATCAGTACATACCGGAAGAGGAAGTGAATAATTAAACAAACAGAGGATAATGAAATATTATAAGTACTCAGTCTGAACGTACAACTTTGTGCCTGTGTGAAATTATAAGAATCTGTTCTTTTTTCTTACCTCTAGAGAGCTTCCTCAAGATTCGCCAGACCACACTAACCTCCACGCCCAGGATAAAGTGTTATGGCAAATCTTGGGGGAGGTTTATGTCTAATGACGGGTGCTAAAAGGCTGCAGTTGCTGCTGATAAAGAAAGTTGTTATATGTCCAAGTTTGACATGGCATCCCCTGGTTAGTTTTCGTAAACTAATCAGTAAGTCTCAGTTCATTTCAAAAAGGCTACCACGGGTAAGGTGCCGGTTTATCCGTCTATATTTCTTCTGGAGCTTTAGCAAGGAGTCTTATGGAGTGGATTTGCTTATCTCAAACCCAAACCTTCACCCAGGTCTTAGACCAGCTATGGTGCCTGCCAAGCTGAATGGGTTTTAACAGCAGTTTTAACTCTTAGATTGCGTCACACAGCTAAGAGGCTTCAACTGTTGTACTATTTACCCATATCCCGAGGGAGAAGAGGATTCTTGCCTTTCTTAACACTCTCCATTTTTAGTGCTGGAAACTGTTATGCCACTCGGCACATCTCAAAGAGTAAGGGATGCAACTTAATTATTACTTTCTTTGGAAGGGGACTGTCATTCAAGTTTTGCAATGACTGTTTCGTCTTGTGCTTCTCATAGTGTGTCAATACCAATAGCCTCAACAACTGGTCAAATCTTTCCAAAAGCTGTCCTGCGTAAATAGCTTTTTCCCCGTCATAAAATTGTTAAAAAGGCGTTTCTATTTATTAAAACAATTATGGAAATCGTTTGGATTGGAACCAAATAATTCGCTCATGAAACCCAAAGGTATCCAATCATTAGCTGCTGTGTTCATTTCCCAAGAGTTCAATTAAGTCTTTGAGAAAAACGCTGGGAAGTAATTCCATCGTCTGGAACCGCAAACCCCCGAGCGCTGTTCCGCATTTCCCGTCTGGAACAAAACTAGCATGTCTCTCTTTCCTGGGTTCAGGTTACAAGAAAATTGCTCGAGTAAGCTATTTTCAAGACGCAAACACCTGAGATCATGGGAAAATTCTAGAATCTACTTTATTGATGAACAGTGTAATTTTCTTGATTCGCAGTCCATAACCATGGACTCATCAACTCAAAGGTAACAAGCATGCTGATAAATGGGCCCTTCCACTGAAACAATTTATTTCCTTAAAAAATCATATCAATAAAATTTGAATAGAGGTAGTCCCCGCCCTACGACAGTTCGCTTTACGTCACCTTTTCGTAAAGCGAAAAGCAAAACTAGCGTTCAGCTTTTGTTTTGCAGCGCACCCGTATAGAGACAAAGCACACCCTTGTTATCTCTCTTCTATATTCCAGTCTCTCGTACTTCCCGCAATCACGACCTCCAATGACTCAGCCTAATATACCATCTTGACCATTTTTTGGTCTGGGGGCGCTCAAACTTTTCCCCCATACATATTATTATTAATTGCTTTTTTGCTTTTTGGTATTTCGGCTTACAAAGTCTTTTAAGGGAACGCTTTACTTTTGAATAACAGGAAATGCTGTGTTTGCGTGGGTATTAACTATTGAAAGTTATAATGCACCGTCTCATAACCTCCTACTGAGCCAGAGGTCGGTGTCGAGGCAAAGGTAAAAACAGCGACTTCGAATGCTGATTTTAAAGGCAGTCGGGCAAGCTGGCTATTCTCACTGGCGTTACAAAATCCTACAATCTCCATTTCCTCCCTTTCATACTCGTGTTGAACTAATTCAGGTTTAATATACAACTGTTAGTTTCGTAGTTGATATTATTTGGCGGGGAGCAACAAAAAAAAAACAGAAGGAAATATAAATGGCTATTTCAAATAATTACAAACATAAAAAAGCAAAAAGTAAACCCTCAATTTAGGATTCAAAGCTTAATTTCATTTTATGTTCAAACAAAGGTATAAGATAATCGTGCAGAGCTCCCAGATATGCAGGGATCGTCTTAATTTCCTGAAGTTATGAAAATACATTTTTGTAGCCGTTTTGCTAAGCGTAGATTTCATAGAAATCCATTATTGTTGATAGCAAAATTCAGAAGCAAGCAGAGGTTTCATAAACAAAACTGGTGAAGGGAAATGATTTAGTCGCTGCAACAGAGATAAGACGTCTAGTGTCTGAGTGAGTCTGCGAAGGAGAGAATTACCAATCTTTTGTCTAGCTAGTAGTAGCGGTAACTGATGAAATTGTTGTCAGAAAAAATATAGTCGGTTTCAAAGAACATGATGATAATTGTATTCTACAGCCGTTATGATTGAAACGTCTTATAAAAGCATTCAGTCCTTCATTTGAAGCCAGTCTTTTTCCTGGCGAGCGTCCTTCGTTTTCTCTGTTTCTGTTCACCGTCTTCGAGGTATGTTTGCAGCTTACCAAACAAATTAGTATTCAAGCTTTAAGTACATAATCGGAAATAATTGAATCAGGACTTATATGGCAATATGATCGAGTTAATTTTTTTTAATTTGAATTTACAATTTGCATAAAAATGGTTTTGGAAAAAAAAGTTCCTTGTACTGTGCAGTGTTCATTTTTAATTTCTATATTACACCTGAGTCCTAGCAGCAGAATGTTGACCCAACGGATACGTCACTTGTCTGTTTATCAGCATGTCGGGCGTTTGAATCACGGCAGGATTCACTTAATTTTGTATATGCTTGATTTAGCTTGACCATTTATCAATAACCAACTGAAAAAAAAGAGACATAGCTTTTATATGATATACTAGCATAGTACTCATAAAAATATGGGATTTTTTGTGTTAACTATTAATCGATTACAATTTTTTGAATAATTCTATCTTTAAACATTGTTTTTAGTCACAAGTCTCCCTCTATCCTTCTCTTTATTTAGATTTAAAGGGGGGAAGAAAGTAAAAGTTATGTTCTCCAACGAAACTTACGTCCGTGTGTCGGCTATAGTAGTCAGTCATTCTTTAGCTGCTGGCCACATAAGATTTCCTCTCTTTCTCTCTTTAATCAGCTTTAAAAAGAAGAAAAGTCTCCACCGTGACATGAAATGAAAAACAAACGAATACACGAACTTGCTTATGGTCATTATATATATATATATATATATATATATATATATATATATATATATATGTATGTGTGTGTGTGTGTGTGTGTGTGTATGTTCCTTTTCAGCGTGCTTTAAAAATGGAAAGTTTACACGACTATATACACATATTTCAAACAAAACTCCAGCATGTATTCAAAAAAAACTTTATTTAAGAGATATTTATCTGCCTATATATCTTCATATTGAATAGAACAGACACCCTCTGATTCTGTATCTCTGTTCATATCTGTCCGTCTGTCTATCTATCTATCTATCTATCTATCTATCTATCTATCTATCTATCTATCTATCTATCTCACATATGCCCACACACAATGTACATAGGTTATTGAAATCTTTATCTGAAGATTATTGTGTGGGAGGGTTTACCACAAAGTCGTGGCTGATTCGTCCTGGGAAATTATTTTAAAGATTGAAAATCAAAAGCCGATTAAGAGACAGAACACACACACACACACACACACACACACACACACACACATATATATATATATATATATATATATATATATATATATTACTGCTGGGATAGCCGGCGCTGCCAGGGAAAAAACTGCTAGTATAACAACACGAGAGAGCAAATACGATTTCATAAAATCAAATAGAGGTGGCGAGACGGGGTGAGGGAGTGGAGATTGCCCTCCTAGGGTCGGGCTAGTACACATATACAGGCAAGAATGAATATTTCATAAAATTAAAAAAAGGGTGCATAATCAGAAAAGGCAGTACTCACCTAAAGTACCGAAGGGTGCAATCGTTTAGCTGGGTATAAGAAAGAAATAAAGAAAGATTCAAAGAAATAAATTTTCATTTTTTATAGATGTATATGTGTGTGTGTGTGTGTGTGTGTGTGTGTGGTTGTGTATCTCCTGGCGTTCAACCAGGGCATTTGTCCTTTCATCCAGTCTAAGCGCTCTCTTATGTGCGTATATTCTTTTCTTGAGAGGTCTCGAACAAGACAAAAATAAAAACAACATTACCACTAGACGTATCATACTACCCACTAACGCAACCACTACCAACCTCTTTTTCAACCGGAGCAAGATGGAAATATGCATCGCCACCAACACCTCAACAACCATCAAAGATTTGATAAACAAACCAACGCACAAACACTCACTACCCGAAGCCTGCGTTTACGCAATCCCGTGTAAGGACTGCGACAAACTTTACATCGGAGAGACATCGAGACCTCTCAAGGAAAGAATATTGGAACATGAGAGCCCTTAGACTGGATGAAAGGATATATATATATATATATATATATATATATATATATATATATATATATATATATATATATATATATATATATTCAAGTTTTGTTGAACACGGTCGGCAGCGAATGTCGTCTCAACTTTTTCAGCAACTTTTCTCACAAGAAAACGAATATCCGGATCAAACCTACATAGAAATTGACTAAATGATAATTCAGATCGTGCACTTTCTACTTCTATATCGGCTTGACAAGCCGTTCCCTTTGTGAATAAAAAACAAACAAAAAAAAGGTTTGTGTGTGCGTACAAGCATTTTCATGTTTGTATGTGAGTGTGTGTGCATGGATGTCTGTGTGAATATACGTAGGCGTATGTAAATGCATATAGATATTCACTCTGTTCCATTTAGTGCAGATCCAAATGATAAAACATGGTTACAGGACTGTGACACGTCAGTCTCCTGAGTAGAGAAGATCTGCCAACTCAGAAAGTAAGCTTCGAAATTCGAGCCTTCTATTCGACCCCAACGCCACCTACAGTCACGTTGAGGTAAATAGGTAACCGTTCGGATGGGAATTTACTATGCATTCATACTCTCCCCCGGTTCGACTCAGTCCACAGTGAGACGCCATTTAGTTAGCTTTTGTACTGTGTGACGGTCGCATTCGTAGTGGTTGAGTCTGTCAAAGCTTTTTGGCAAAACTTCTCATCAAGATCTGCCAGCCCTTGGAGTCCATATTTCGATTCCTTTGACTTCTGGCTCTTTTATCATTGAAAGGGATATCTGACTGTGAACGAGATTAAGAAGAACGAGACAAAACAGCCGACGGTGATTCCTAAAAGAGGACTTTGTAGACTGTTTAGAAAAATGTAAAAGATAATCGGATGTGAGTCAGGTACCGAGGGGATTATTTCAGAGTAGACTGAGGCGTCATTACCCTATATAGGCTTTTTATTTCGTTGATAATAAATGACAAGATACTTTCTAGATGTTATACGTGTGCATTGGTTCAATAAAAGAGGTACATTTTCTTATCGCAACATTAGCTGTCACCTATAATAATGCTCATTTTCCTACTGCCTTTTTCATCCGGTAACCCTCATCTCCTCAACAACTTTTCCGCCGTCGAATCGTCTCTATATTACTCTATGCTATGTTGTCATTTTAAAAACTTCTTTTTGTTCTTATTACCTTAGAACAAGTGTCATTCACTGATTGATTGTGTGTAAGATGTATCATCATCATCATTAAGTCGAGAGTTCTTCTCAGATGCCCCAGACATGTCCCCTGCATCCTATTTAGTCCTTTTCTGGAATGTTCGATTAATGTATGTGAGTAAGGGTCTGCCAACTGGCGTAGGCAACATAGCATCATTTTATTCACCCTTGTTGTCCCAAGTATGACCTGCAAGGCGACCTTCTCTCTTAGTTATTGCTGGATTTCCTGCATTGATGGAGAGGCCAGTTTACCTTCGACACGCTGAAACTGTTTGGTCGCATCATCGACATTACTGGAAAAGCGAAGCCAGATCCTCTGAATGGTTTATATTGGTGATGGTTTTGGCAGGGTATCACGAGCTCCTTACTTTTATGAGGTCAGCAAATGTTCTGGGAGCATAGCCCTGAAAGATTACGAGGAGGGTGGAGCTGGCGTATCTCTCTACCACGGTATCGTTTCTTGTGGGATGTCATAGGGCAGCAATATCTCTTCGAACTTACTTCGGAGAAATAGAGCCAAATCAAAAAAAAAAAAAAAACAGCTTGTAGATGCTTCACTTTAATTCCTTCTTTTATTTGTCTCACTGCAAGTATTTACCCTGTTGTTAGTCGATTTTGCCTAGAAAACATTTTCGTTCTGTTTGAGAATGCCATCAACTTCTTGTCATATTCTGTGAACCGAGAGTATGTTGTACACACTAACTGCGATAGCTGTGAGAATTATTCTTCTTTAGTTAATTATCAGTCCAATATCTCCCTTCTTTGAAAATGGAGGAATGCTACCTTTAGACCATCGATCAAGTGGTTTTCGGTTGACATCCTGTAGCTGAAGAAGAGCAATTCATTACTAAAATCACCTGTATTCCATACTTCGGCGAGGATGTTGTCTAATCTGCAAGCTTTATTTCATGTATCTTCTTCAGTGCTATTTGAAGTTTATCTCAGGTTAAATTCCCTTTCTTAATCTTTAATTCAAGGTCGTTATCCTTTTTATCGGCTCAATGGTGATTTTTGGTTGATTCCCGAGAAGACCTTTGAAATGGCTTTTCCGTTTTTTCAAACGTAATTTCTGATCATTAACTTTTAGCTTTGCTCTGTCCGAACAATTTCGCCTACTGATATCATTCGTCCTCTGAGCTGTAGATGCTTGTTGTTGGTGTGAGCCTTTTCAATCATGCTAATTTTAGTCTGTAAGTAAGTAGTTCCTTCGGCTTCATATGTGTTCCTTTGGTTTCTTATGTGTATTTTTAGGACGCTATCATTCAATCAGGTTGTATAGCAATTATTGATTCGAGTTGCTTTCATCTCATTTCTTTATCACATCTTCATATTCCCATAGAACTCTTTTCCTAAATTTTGGCTTCAATGGGATGCATTCAACTGCCGCTTTCCCGCAAGCTGTTTCAAAGTTGGAAAATGCTTTGATTGCTTGAATGTCTCCATATTCTTCCTCATAGATACAGAAACGTTTTTTGAAGACATTAGAAATTGCTCAAAATTTATTCTATTTCTTTGAAGGACAGACCAGTCATATCCAGGACTCTTAAATTCATTTGCTCTCAAACTGAAACGGGTTGTAGTTGTGACAATGAGGTGTATACAAAATGTTAATTATACCCTTCAAACTTTGCTTTTGCAACCAGTACAATGATAATTTGATTCCGCTTATTTCCAGTTTAACAATGGCCAACTTTGTACATTTTTATTCGCTTAAGGCAAGAAAAAACAAGCATATGAATATCCTGGTTACAAAAGCAAAGTTTGAAGGGAATAACAGTCATTTTCTGTACTTTTATAAATAAGCAATCAGAAAATCACATTCACTAGCCAGAAACAAAAATCGCATTAAATGGTTTTTATCCATATTTTTTATCTATAGACTAGATCCTCACACTCATGTCATTCGGGTTTCGACCTGAACACTCGGTTGTTTTCGTATCCGTTTCCTTTTTTTTTCTTGTTTTCCTTACATTTCTTCTACCCTCTCTATTTCTTCTCCTTTTCTTTCATTACATTCTTCTCTTTCTCTTTCTTTTTTCTTAACCTTCTTTCTTTCCTTTTACTCTCTAATCTTTTTCTTTTTCCCTTGCCTTTTTCCTCTCTCTCCTTTTTTCCATGCTCTCTTTTTATCTTGTCTTTTCTTCCTCTAATTCGTTTCTTTCACTTCTTTCTCTGATTCTACCATACTTTTCCTTTCTCTCTTTTTCATTTTCTTCCTCTTTTATCATCCGCTTTTCCTCTTTCTTCTTAGCTATCTTCTCTTGTTCTTATTCTTTCTTCTTCCTTCTCTCTTCTTATACCCCTCTTTCTCTTTCTCTCTTTTTCTCATCCCTCACCTGTGAATTCTCTTCACAGAAACCAAAACAAGTCCAATTTCAAACAAATGATCTTTCTGGACAATGGTTCCTTCCCTTCCCACTTTGGGATCCCTCGGTTTCCTCCACTGTGTCCTTCCATAGCATCATCGTTCGTATTTCAACAGCATAAGTGTCTTCCTGTACACTTAAGCCGTTAAAAACACGGATCTTTTTATAACGAAGGATGTAACTTCATGAAAACCAGATCCACAGCTTTTGAGACCCAATCGCAAGGAAGAGACATATCCAAGCGGAAGTTTATCTCCGTATCATCTCTCTGGGACCATTCAATCGCTCCTTACCGGAGTATTTTCGTTGAGGACATTTTATTTCAGCATGAGAAGTCAATCAAATTTCTATGGGCCTTTTTTTTCTCCTTTAGTTATTAATTAGACGTACTCAAAAGAGAGATGCATTAGCTGAGCAGATATTTGAAACTGGTTTGAGTTGAATAGAGTTCTTTGTTCATAGACGTTTCTGGTTTCTGTACGTCTGTTTATTTGTTTGTATGTTTCTGGGGTTTTTTTTGTATACTTTTTTGTCTTTTTTGCTTTAAAAAATGGTCCTTTCGGGACCACTTTTTTCTCTTCTGTCACATTTAAAAATTCGTCTTTCTTTTTTGTTTCTTTCTAGCTTTCTCGTCTTCGTTCTTTTTTGGGTTACTTCTTCTCTTTCTCTAACATTCTATGACTCTTTGCTTGTTTGTTTCTTCATTTATTTTTTCTCCCCCGTCATTTTCTTTCTCTTTTTCTTTCTCCTTTTCTCTCCAATCACATCCCCTTATTTTATTTTTCTCTTTCTTTCTCCCTTTATTCTTTTGCATTCGTCACGTCCCAAGACTTTATGTCTTTGTTTCCCTTCAAAGATATTCTTCCCTTTCTACCATTCTTGTCTCACGATTTGGTTACAATTTCCTTGCACTATGAATCTTTTTCCTCTCCCTCCTCTCTTTCTCCCCCATCTCTCTCTATATCTCTCTCTCTATCTCTCTCTCTCTCTTCACCCTTTTTTTTCGCCGTATCGCTCCATTTTTCTTTATACCTATTCTTTCTTTTCTTCTTCGATGTCTTCTTTCAAAGTTTCCTTTTCATTCGTCCTTTCTTCCTTTTTTCTTTCCTTCATTTTCTTATAGTTCCTTTTTTTTTCTCAATCTTCCTTTTCATTCTTTCTTTCCTGTCGGATCCTCTATTTTGCATTGGCATCATGTCCCTCCTCCAAAGTGGTTCCTGGTTTTTCACTGATATTGCAAAGATTCTCAGAATTTCTCGTTGAATTTCCATCAGTGTCTAAGAACCACTGTTTTGAGCAGTTTTTCTTATATTCCCAGGATTCTTCCCAGGAAGACTTATTCTGCCAAGCCTTTAGCGTTGGTATCAACTTACACAAATAAGATTCGTTGCAAGTTTTAACTCTCTTAATGGACTGCAATAGGCTTTTAAAAATCTGAGATTCTATTTCGATTCAGTCTTTATATTAACTCGCTAAACACATTACTCATTGCATTACTTATTTTTAAAAGGCTTTTTCACAATCGTCCAGTTGCGACCGAGCTATCAGTTTATTGTTCTGGTTTTCCTTTTTTTGTTGTCATCTTGTACAGAATATACTCTGTAATTTATATTAATGGATGCCGCTCCGAGATTTCTCCTTACTTTCTTTCTGTATTTGTGAGAAGCTTTCTTATTGAGCAAGACCAGTTTTGCTCAAGAGTAGAATATGCTGCCTTATTTCTGATGGCGGATCGAATTACTTTTACGAAAACCTCAATGTGCTGTTTGTTAGATCTAATGGATCAAATGTAGATTCACGACCAAAAAGCACAAATTTTCAGATTACACCGTGATCAAAAATTGATTCAATTTAATCAAAACAATGATGAAATATATAATTCAAGGCTGCTTGACAGCATAACAGAATATTGTGAAGAAACAGTATCCCGAAATCTGAAAAAGAAAAATTATCAATTAAATCTAATTTTGATTACGGTGTAACCTGAAAATTTGTGCATCAGACTTTGATTCAGTCTTGGTTCTGTATTGTGTGTTTGATTCAATCTGGTTAGATCTCACATAAATATTTGAGGGGATGTAGAGTGACCAAAAGGTTTACAGCTCGAAGAGTGTGATCGCTGAGCTGTAATTAAACTTCGACTGAGACAGTTAATGTTCATTTTGCATTAGCACCTTTGGGAAAGGAACAAATCCGTCTTTTTTCTGACGGCTATGGGCAAAATAGTTGACCAGACTTGGCTCTTTAGCTATGGTTTGCAACCACAGGAACTTTAATTCCATCCAACCCGAAAACGGATAGGTTCCGTGAAGCTATCTTACCATTGATAAACACATAATCAAATTATCTGTGATGCCCTAACGAACTTGCACTGAGTTGCAAGATAATAAAATAGATAAACTTTTTTTCCAGATCGAAATGTATTTGTCTGCACGTATTAACAAAAACTTGAAAATCTTTAAACCAAACGTAACCAAACTTTACACACACATCTGGAAGTTGATCAGTAAAGCCATAGCCTGACACAGATACTTGCTGAATTCTGATCTAAAATTTTCACAGAATAATAGGGAAGTATTTGATTGATGATAACTACCAAGAAGGATATTATGTTGAAAAATAGATATTTATGCTGCAAATAAATGCTTTCGAATCATTACGTTACGGACTTAGTGATGTAACATATGTATGTATATATATATATATATATATGGCCCGGCTTTTCTTTTCACCATAAAGTTCCTTCCAGCAGTTTGTAGGGCCATTTCGTTTACAGGTGTCGTAGACAAATGTTGTGTAAAAACCCTCTCAAAATCTTAATTCCCGAAGCCGATATATATATATATATATATATATATATATATATATATATATATATATATATATATATATATATATATATATATATATATATATATATATATATATATATATATATATATATATGTGTGTTAGTTTGGACACAATGTTTGAGTGGAAAGATCTTTATGAAAATGGTGCAATTCGTTCGCAGACTTTCATGAAAAACAAACGTTAAAGTTCAAAAAACGATTTTAAAAAAAAGAAAAAAAAAACCTGCAAAGGAAAACGCAAACAAAATCATCATTTACCAGAACAACCCTTCTATTCTCTTGGTACTGCACTTGTTGCCATGGCGACTGAGTTCCCTAGACGATTTTCGAAAGTCTTCATTTTAGAAAAGATAAAAAATTCAGTCAACATGAAAAAGAGGAAAAAAAACTCGATTCAAAGCAGCCGTCTATGTCTTAGGAAAAGCTAAATGCAGAATATATTTCCAGCAACTTGGCCAGTTATTTAGTTTCATGTGTGGAGGCAGTTATGCTAGAAAAGAAGGATGGTTCTATATCTTGCTGGCACGAGTTGGTGCAGATGAGCCGGTGTCTAGGTAACAAGCGAGTCTTTTGCAATCCAAAGCCAAACTCAGACACTTCAAGAGTTAAAAAGACATTATCAAATGCGAGGCTAACCCTTTTGATTTTGTTTTTTGAAGAAATTTCTAGAGCTACTTGTGTGGTAGCTTTTTCTTCTTCCGTTTGTGACAATGGACTCTACCCCTTGAAGGTAACAATTTTAATGGTACGAATGTCTCTTACTCATCCTTTGAAACGATGGACTTCTCCGCTGGAACAAGTTCAGTAGTTCCTGTTCTGTCAATGGAAAAAAAAGTAAAAAGGTATCTTATAAAAATTCATTTTACTTCTGTGATTTTTCACAACGATTAACTATAACTTTGTCCTCAATTTCGAGGTTGAGGTCATAAACATTAGAATACTTTTTTTTGTACGATTTAACTTATTTATTTTTTGCTAAATTTGTTGTGCTCATGATGTTTCGGTTAATCTGTTTAACGGCCTTCTTCCA